>CAIGQQ010004375.1:2301452-2324898 GCA_903798035.1 Danio albolineatus | reverse complement strand
ATATATATATATATAATAATTTTATCGTTATTTTTAAAAAAACATGAAGTCCAACAGGTTTGTATAATCTACTTGACGGCAGAGACAATAGATGCTGTCGTTAAGGCTAAGGGTAAAAAAAAGGATTGATACACTAGTTTTGTGTAAATATTTCCTAGCAAGAGTTGTCAAAATAACTTTTGGACATTATCAATCTGACATTATCAAGATGAATTTGTTTCTGGCACAGTTTTACACTAATTTCTTGTCATGTTCTATTAACATTTACTAACTACAGCAAATAGACTGTGATAAAGCACATTAAAAAAAAGGATACATTGAAATATACAGTATGCAAATTAAACATACGAGGTACAAGTTCATGTTTAAATTTGACATATATAAAAATGTAAGGAATGCAACATATATTTCAAAATATTGAAAAAATGACTGCGTACATACTGTACAGTGTTTCTTTCAATACAAGGGTGCTCAAGCCTGTTCCTGGAGATCTACCTTCCTGTAGATTTCAGCCGCAACCCATATCAAACACACCCGCCTGTAATTATCAAGTGCTGTTCAGGTCCTAATTAATTGGTTCATGTGTGTTTGATCAGGGTTGGAGCTGAACTCTACAGGAAGGTAGATCTCTAGGAACAGGGTTGAGCAGCCCTATTCTAATACATATTTACATTTTGTATGAAGACATATATAAAATGATAGCTTATACTTTTGAACATATTTGTAGCTAATTATAATTGCAATGGTTGTAATGGTCATTTTTGGAATATTTTAAATATATGTTGCATATATATATTTTATATATATGAAATCCAAATATTGTCTTTCACATACAAAAATCTGCATATTTCTATGTGTGTGTAAGAAATGTAAAAAAAATTTAAGCTGTCTGAAAAATAATTGTATTACTGTTTTACAAAATTACAGCTTTTTTTTAGGTGTGGATAACTTTCTTAATGAGGGAAAATTACAAAGAACAAATACTGTAATTCTTCGCAGACAGCCTCCATAATAACAAAAAGAGTCAGACAAGTCTCTGTCATTCTTGCAGCTCTGCAGATGCTATCAGTCAGAAAGACCAGTGTCCAGAACTCAGTGTTTGTAACAGGCAGCACATTCACCCTCCGAAGTCTTAGCCAGCTGTAGACTGTACAGTATGTCAGTGCCAAGCACAAACCAAGAGCACAGCATCCCTTTCTTCCCAAGTTGGTCAACCTGTAAGATGTCTGTTTTTTATACCCTGAATCATCCCCTAGTTACTATTTACCAAAACAAAACCCAAATTGGTTTGATAAGTTGCCGGCTCAAGCCAAGCAAAGCCATGCCGTTCCTCCCTGACTGCTGGAGCTGCCAGTGTTTTCTGCCTTCACACACTCACTGCCAAATGCACGAGCGCTAACCTACCGACCCTTAACTGGCATTAACACTGTTTTCACCCACCCACTGCATGTTAAACCACTTTAACTGTAAACTATAAAAAATATCTGTATCAGTTTACCTATTTTGTGATTCACAAACGTATTCCAGTTATTTACCGAGGTGAATTATGATGTGATTTAGTAGTTTGGAATAATATAATGTATTAGAAATAATATAGAGAGAAATAAGTCAGTAAAGTAACAGAAAATGTACTGGCAAGTTTTTTGTACCGTAATATACAACACCAACCCAGACAACATATCATTTTAAACTATTAAAAATGTTCATTAAAGTCACTTTTTAACTTTTCAATGTTAAAAGTTGTTGGATGAAAGATCAAGATCGCATAATGCAATTCAAAAGCATAGATAAATGGGGGAAAAATAAAAACATGACTTACAAAATATGGAAAACTGTTAATTTACAGCAATTTTTTCAAGTGGGCAGCATAGTAATAATAACCAAGCATTGCCTTTATCAACATTTCTGCTGCAGCATGCAAAACACTTGCCGTAAAGGAAACACCGGCAACCACAGAGGCACAGAACCTTTCTATTTTCTTTCCCCCTGAGTCTGACATTTGTGCATATGTCTAGTGCATAATTAAGTGTATTATTTATATTTGTGTCTGGATTTTATTTCGCAGTGAAGCAGAGCCAATGAACGGGTTTAATTTGACAACTTTTTCAGTATTTAAATGTATTTTTAATACTAAACTTCAAAAGTGCTTTTTTAAAAAAAGTAATTCATGGTTTAATCCAGAAAATAGGAGGATATTGCGCTTGTAGTTACATTGGCATTTAACACGATTTCAAGTTAAGAATGTAATCCATCAAAAGACAAAAAATAAGCTCACTTTGAAATGCATTTATAGTGAATATTATTTAAAGTCCCACTCAACCGAAAACTGCGACCATTATATTTTTTTCATATTGTGAACATAGACTGTAAAATATATTGACGTAGTATCTGTGACATCACCCATAGGTTTCTGAAGAGCGCAAAAGAAGCTAAAAGTGAGCGTGGCCAACCGTTGCCATTTTGTTTAAGCGTCATTGCTCTAACCGAGGGTAACCAAACAGGGAGAGACGGAGCATGAATGGAGCTACAGGCACCTGCTAGCATTTTGCTTAGATGGGCTTTTCTTCGGGAGAAATGCTTAATACTTCATTGCCTGCAACTCGTTTGTGTTCTGACCACATGGGCTTGGTTGTACACTATATCAATAAAGTGTTTAGCCTTTTAAAACACTGTTGTATTACATTGAGCCACTAAGCATTGTAGGAAAACGCTAATTACGCTAGTTAGTAAATGTAAGGCTGTTTATGAAATCCAGGCATAACACTGTATGACAACGTTTCAGATGACTGTTCTATAGCCTACAGCTCATCAATCTGTCAGATTCTGGAGTGCATTCAAGAAAATCATAAATGATAAATGGTCTTAAATTAAACAAATTCATTTATAGATATGGTATATACGTATATAATTTCATTCACCTGGGAAATGGAGGCCACGTGATTGGTTGTAAGAAATAATTCCAAAAGGCAAATGACTGTGTAAAGCCACATGAAACAAAACAAAACTATGATGTATATGCCGAAACGGATGAGTTATAAACAAATTCACCCCCCTCACAGTTGTCATGAAGGGTAATATTAGCTATATGAACCAAAATCGTTCTTTGTAGCAGACTGTAAACACCTTTTTTTCTGCTGTAAAGTTGGCCATTTTAACATTGGGCTCATTAGAAATTGCTCAGTCCAAAACCATGGGATTTTATGTGAACAAAATCATATGGTTAGTTTTGATTTCTTGGGGACTTTAACATGCACTGAGCACTTTTGTGCACTTTCTACAAAAAATATAACATAAGACTGACAGTATCTCGACAAGTAACTTTTTTTCTTGATAACCCTTTGACTGCTGCCAAACGGTTGACCATGTTTTTACTGTTTTAAAAAAATGACTGTTTAAGTAATTTAAAGAATGACTGTTTTAAATAATGGCTTACACACACAGCATTGTTGGTTTACAAAGAAAATCAAGCAAACATAATCCTGTTGCACTACTACACTTGATTTTGGCTTTATTGTGAAGAAAGAAAAAAAAACAAGAAAGCATGTTAAATGTAAATCTGAAATATTTTGTGGCATACTTAAAAAAAAAATAAAGGGGACTTAGTATTCAAATATGTTTTATTTTGAATATTTTTCCAAATAAATTGCTCTTCACACTTCATATTTTCAGATTTTTCATAGTATATGTATTAATTATGTTGCTAAAGAGTGTGCTAAAGGGATAAACCTTGAATGTATTTCAAGGTGAGCTTCTTTTTTGCCCTCTGATGAATTATATGGTCACACTTTATTTTGATGGTCCGTTTGTTGAATTTAAGCTCCATTGCAACTAATTCTCATTAGATTATAAGTAGACTGTTAGGTTGGGGTTAGGGTTGGGGTTAGGGTTAGTGTAAGTTGACATGTACTTGCAAAGTTTCTTATAGTCAGTTAAACGTCTGTTGAATGTCAGTATCAACAGATATTAAGTAGACAATATACTAATACTCAAATGGTGTTACAGATTATCTTAACGAGTGTTACCTATTATATTAAAACAGTTGTAAAGCATTAAAGTGAGAGTAAATGTAGAATGTTTTCCATAAAATTGTTTCAGCTTACATCGCTGATTACAATAAATGTTTCTTGAGCATCAAATCAACATATCAGAATGACATTTAAAGGATCATGTGACACTGCTTAAAAACTTATATAGAGCATAATTTGATAATTAGAAAATAAATTGAAATGTAATGCTTTTGTTCATGTTCATATTAATTTCTTTACAACACAATACTAAAATTTGTTAAATATGCATTTTCTGTAAAAAAAAAATACCTATCAGACCTTTATAGAATTCTATTTATACACTGTAAAACACAAAAAGTTGAGGTAACTCAACCCATTTGAGGAAACCGATTGCAACAAACCATTTAAGTTCAAAAACTAATCCTAATGAGTACTGTGAACTTACTCCATTTGAGTAAACGAAGCAATTTGAGCACAGTAAAACCAAATAAATGAAGAGAACTCAAACCATCTGAGTGCTGTAAAACCTAATAAGTTAAGGCAACTCAATCCATTTAAGGAAACCGATTGCTACAAACGATTTGAGTTAAAACATATTCTATATGAATACTGTGAACTTACTTTATTTAAGTTGAATAATTAACTCATTACCTTGAACACTGAGTTCAAAACTCTTTTCAAACAAGTAGAATTAACTTTCTGTAAATTTTGAGTTAACTACACTCATTTCATTTAATAAAGTTGACTGTTGGGTTTTACAGTGTAGAATATTTGACTCAAATACAAGCCCAGCCTACAACTAGAAACTGAGAATTTTCAAGTGCTCTTTTGTCCACTCATACTGGTTTTCAGAATTCCAGCACAATAGTTGGTTTATATGTAAATTTAAAGGTGTAGTTCTCCCAAAAATGAAAATTCTGTCATCATTTACTCACCCTTTACTTGCTCAAAACCTAGTTGAGTTTCTTTCTTCTGTTGAACACACACAAAAAAAAGATATTCTGAAAAATGCTGGTGGCTGGGACCCATATACTTCAATAGTATTTGTTTTCCTACTATGGAAGTCAATAGGTTCCAAAAACCAGCATTCTTCATAAATCTTCTCTTGTGTTCAACAGAAGAAAGAAGCTTATAAGATTTAAAACAACATAAGGAAAAATAAATGATGAGGTTGTTTTTGTTTTGGGGTGTACTATACCTCCCTTTAAACATGAAAGGTTTAAACTCTTTAAATTGTTTATGGCTAAAATTAACAACCATTCAAATTTGTTAAAATCCCAGCAAGACACATATTCTTATCTAACACACAACATCTATCTCACTTACACTACACATCAAAAAATGTGACATCTCTATTAGACTCTAATATGTGCACCAAGACAGAGTGTATCAGAATCACAGGAGCTGAGGGACCATCTTTCATCCATTAACATACTTGACATCCTGGGGTCACAGTGCACAGAAACACCTCTAACTGATTGCACCACCTGTCAATCAACAGCGCCCTCACTTTGACTGGTCCAGGACAGCTGTGGACCTATATCTCCCTCCCTCACGTTCTGGGCAGATTGGGCAGAGCTCCAACCTATTGGAATGCTATTGTCTAGGGCCAGAATGCACTTATAGAGAAGACAAGTACAGGATCTTGGGGTCAGGGTTTGAAATACTAATACTGAAACAGCTGCCAACGCTACAAAATCAACCCAATATGATAGGATTTGATTCATACATTTCCATCTGTATCGCTTTGACTGTAATCACTATCAGAGCCCTCATTAAAATGAGCCTCAAACATTAGCCGATCAATGCATAAAGTGGATCGCATATTGAGTTTCACAGACAGCGCTTAGACTATAGGAATAGGCAAGTTGAAGGGCATTTAAGACATCTAAGTAATTTTAATATTATATTATACTGTATAAGAACTGAATTAGACTATTAAAAGAAGAATAAAAATATATAAATGATAAATAAATAAATAAAAACAAAGGGAGAAGTGGCAGCCAACCAACGCCAGTGTTCTCTCCACCGGAAGTTCTCAATTACCAAATTTTTGGTAAATTTGCCTATGAAAACATCATTATTGGCATCTATCTTGAGACAAAGCAAAGGCACTGATATATTTCAAGATCAATTGGGCCAAGTTTCTTTAAACTAAAACAGATCAGACTTGCAGTTTAGTTTGGAACTAGCATTAAACATCGTCTCAGAATCCTGCGGGATTATCATTTATAGCTGTTAAATGGGAATGTGAAAACGCCAAATTGGCCTCAAAACAAAAGGCTTTTGAGATGTGTAAGCAACTAGTCCCACACAAAGGAGCTGTTTGAGGACAAAAACCTGACAAATGTCTTGAAAAACAGCAATATCTTTATGTGTGGTAACTGCTGAATAAAAGATGACAGGCAAATGAATTATTAGATCACTTGTTCACAGCATGGTCACATCATCATATTGAGTGTTAGGGTTAGGTTAACCCATAACCCTAACCCTAACTAGTCATCAGTTATTTAATGTAATATATAACCCTTTCTCTTTTGATTTTGCTCTGTTTTCCCTCAAAATACCTTTAGTCAAACACACTGTTGCCAATTCGTTTGTTTTTTAAGTGAACTTGGTGAATAGATTTAACGTGTTGGAATGGTGTTTTGAACACATGAACAAAATGACCCAGCAGGCGTTCATGTGAGATTACTGACATGCGTTGATTTCTGTCCAGTTAATGCTCCACCAAAACCCCAGCAGGCAATTAAGAACAGACCACTTTTTCCAACCCAATAAAAAAATCAATAAACGATGCATGTCCAAAAAGCACACTCGCATCTTTATTGCTAAGCACAGGCACACTTACAACTTTCATGTATGATGGGGTACCATGACTGACATCATGACATGATAGTTTGGGGCATGATTTTCATTATTATTATAAGATATGGCTGGAGAGAATAAATTGAATGGAAGTCAATAAAGAAGAGGCCTCAATAGGCTGAGTTCAGTATCGCCTTTTGTGAGACAGCAGTTCACAAACTGGAAGCCTGTCTGCTAATCTTCAGCATGTTTATAACAGTAAACATACATTTTGAAGTGAGCTGTATTTGAAATTTACAGTAAAATAAATTCTGTCTAAATCAAGAGAAACTGAAGAGTTTAGATGCAAAACGCAGTTTGATATTTTCTGCTAAAATAATTTTTCTCAGACTCCGGTGTGTAGGCTCAGTAATTTTACTGTTATAGACCATTCCAATGTGGTCATGTAATTGGCCCATGAAGATTTCCTGCTTGGTATTAAACTATTTCTTAACTGTCACAGGAGGCAATTCAATCATAACTTAATGTTAAAACAGCTATCATAACATTATTTATTAATATGTGGCACTTTTTGCATTCTCTGAAGCTCTAAAAAATGTAAAACCGGAAATACGTTGGAACCATTGCTTTTGTTTACATCCCTCAAAATGGTCTACAGTGATAAATACGTTCTTTTCATTGACTTTAAAGTGAAATAACAGAATAAAAACATAGGAGGCTGAAAATAATGTATAATTTTCTGTCTGTAAACAGCGATGGACTGAATGTGATTCAGTTATTTTGAATCTGATTTAATACGGTAACCACTAAACTCTGTAACCACTAATTAAGCTTTAAATCTCTGCCATTGTATTTTATGAAGTCGTGACGCTAAAATGATGATATTTTGGTATTTTGTCAATAATTTTTGTCAAATTATTTACTAGTATGCCCCTGAAGATGCTTGCCACACTGTCAGGAAAAAGGAGAGCAACTTTAATCACAATAGGGAAAAATGGGAAAAGTAGAGGAAACTGATGCGGATGTAGACAATTTGACCATAATGGCCAAGCAAGGATACTCAAAACTCTTTCATTTTAATAAAATAACAATGTCAGAATGAAATATACACACATTTAGGAAAAGTCAGGGCACTATAGTTATATGGGTTTTATTTTATAACAGCCTTTAATGCTTTAGTAGTTTTGATGCACTTAAATCTAAGCTATGACTTGGCTAATCTGGCTGTCTTGGCAAATACAAGTTCTAAATGGCCAGTACCTTAAAACTTGATCAGCCAAATTGGTCAGAGAGATGAAGTTAATTTTAAACGCTGCTTGTCATTTAAAGCTCAGTTTAACAGCGTGCCGGCTGTGAATGGAGGGAGGAAGTGAGGAGGGGAGTGTTGGAGTGTCTCACTTTCATTCTCTGCCACAGGAAGAGCCATCTATCCATCATTTGTGGGGCGTAGGGAGAGCGTCCGCTATCAGAGCTCTAATGTAATCAGTCTGGCTCTGA
This sequence comes from Danio albolineatus, assembly GCA_903798035.1. Classification (NCBI taxonomy): domain Eukaryota; kingdom Metazoa; phylum Chordata; class Actinopteri; order Cypriniformes; family Danionidae; genus Danio; species Danio albolineatus. Next base: position 2,316,586 of record CAIGQQ010004375.1, on the reverse strand, counting down.
GCAGGGCCCCTGAGTGCCGTACGGGGTCAGAGGCCAAATGAGAAACAACAGGCTGAGAGAGACGCCACAAAGCAGGAAGTGCACACTTATCAGATACCTAGTAACCACTGAACACACCACTGATATGAAACACACAAGCTATCTGCTGAAACACTTGCGAAAAATACAGGACAATCAGCACGCTTATCAGGCAGACAATTCATTCTTTGAGCTTTTTGGTAACCGCTAAAACCTGCTCTGCTGTTGGCAGAAAGTCAGGATAAACTAAAGCACATTTGTCATCTGATGCATGGGACAGAAATCTGACAAATCAAAACCAGAAATATCAGATTTGTTAGGCTATTATATAATCAAATGTTTATCTTTTACACTTCTTACCAATGAAGCCCCTAAGGGGATATAAGGAAAATTTTCAAATGAGAGGACAATTTGTGCTTCAGAGCATTTGTGTTCTTTTACTTGATGTGAATTGTGGCCATGTGAGGAGATCCATACTCAGAATGTGTTTTCTGCATTTAACCCAATCAAGTGCACACACACAACAGTGAACAAACACTGTGAACCACTGTAGAATGCAATTAGTCAACTCAAAAAAGTATACCCATTGCTTTTAAAGCGATTAGTGGACTTTACTTAAAGAGAGTAAACACAATGACTTAACATTATTAAGTAAAGTAACTATGTAAAAAATAAGTATTTTGTATATAACTATGTAAAAATAAGTTAAGTCAACTTAATAAGTTACAAGTGGTTTAATCACTTTGTAAAAACATTCATTCATTTATTTTCCTTTGGCTTAGTCCATTTATTTCTCAGGGAATGCAACCCAGTACTGGGAAACATCCATTCACACTCATGCACACTCATACACTAGAGCCAATTTAGTTTATTCAATTCACATATAGCGCATGTCTTTGAACTGTGTAGGAAACCGGAGCACCTGGAGGAAATCCACTCCAACACGGGGAAAACATGCAAACTCCACACAGAAATGCCAACTGGCCTAGCTGAGACTCAAACTAGTGACCTTCTTGCTGTGAGGCGACAGTGCTAACCACTGAGCCACAGTGTTGCCCATTTTTAAAACAGCTTGTCGCTTTTAAGGAAACGAGTTTACTCATTAAAATTAAAATAACGAATTGCTTTTACAGTGCACTTAGAGCAGTTGTCAGCCATTGCAGTGATAGCCAGGTAACAGTTGGAAGTTTAATGCCATGCACAGGGTCTGATCTGAGTTATGGTATTGAAGTTGCAGACCTGATATTCAAACCTTTAGGTCATTAGCCTGATTCACCAACCATTAGACCATGAGTGAAAAGTAATGCATTCCCCAGAGAAACTTTGGATTCTCTTGCAAGAGTATTAAATTCCTTTGAGAAAGCTTAATGTTTATTGCTGAAATATAGCATGGGTGGCATGGTGCAAGATGGTCGCTGGTTCGAGCCCCAGCTGAGTCAGTTGGCATTTCTGTATGGAGTTTGCATGTTCTCCCCATGTTCGTGTGGGTTTTCTCTGGATGCTCCAGTTTCCCCCAAAAATCTAAAGACGTACTATAGGTGAATTGTGTAAGCTAAATTGTCTGTTGTGTATGTGTGTGACTGAGTGTGTATGGGTGTTTCTCAATGATATATTGCAGCCAGAAGGGCATCTGCTGCGTAAAATATGTGCTGGATAAGTTGGCGGTTCATTCCACTGTGGCGACCCCTGATTAATAAGGGGCTAAAAAAAACTAAGCTCAAACTCCCCTCTCAACCTGCAAACGGAGGGAGCCCCTGGCTCAAGGATCTTAAGAGCTCAGGGCTCTCTCCCGGGACAGCATGCCAAACAAGCTTTATAATTAATGATCAGCTACGAGTGAACTTATAAAGTAGGCTTCATTATGTATCTGTGAGGTACCAATGTTCAGCTCTTGTATCTTAATTCCTGAAGGTGTAGATAAAAAAAAAAATTAAATTTCATAGTTTAGTAGTTAGCTACACTCTCAGAAATAAAGCTGTCACTGGGGTGGTATCTTTTATAAAGGTACACTTTTATACCTTTCAGGTCCACTTTTATACCATATAGGTACATATTTATACCATAGTATCTGAAAAGTACAAAAGTATACCCAACAGGTAAAAAATTTTCATTTAAGGTACCAATGTGCAACTGTAAGGTACAAAAGAGTACTTTATGAAAAGCATACCTGTCAACCCTCCTGTTTTTCCTGTGATTCTCCTGTATTTTACAGTTCTATCCCGCGATCATCCCGTTAAGGTATTTTCCCGTATTTCTCCCGTATTTTCAGTCTTTTCGCCCCTTGCTCTTAAATGTGAGCCAGTTCTGTGCTTTCGTTTTATTGAGGCATGAACACACTTTGAAATAAATATGAATATAATGCGGTTCCCCTTCGGGTGGGGAACTTCAATGCTATGTGGAAAAATTCCACTATGGGGATTTCGTTCAGAAAGCCAATCATCTGAAAGAGTATGTAAACGGGCCAATGAAATGCCAATGAGTTGGCAGCTTCAGCTTGCGCAGCTGATGCTTGTTGCAATCAATTTGGCAATAAAAGCACAGCGATAGCAGAGCTGAGCATCCATTTTCGCTTCAGAGTCTTTCACGAAGCTTCTGAGAGAGTCATGAGGGTTCCTCCAGCTGTATTACACAGAGAGAGGGAACGAGAGCGGTCTCCCGGTCCAGAGTGTGTGACACGCAGCGGCAGACGGTCGAGCTGGGTCCTCCCTTGCCTGGCGTTCTTTGGGTCCGGTCCTCCAGAGCGGTTTGTATTGTTGCGATCCTAAAAGAGCAACACGGTCGTGCAGCACGTCTTTTTCAAGACGGCGCTCCGACTGTGCGTTTCTGGATGCGGTGGTTTCCTGTCCTCGGATGATGGGCACGAGCACTGCGTTTCATGTCTGGGGGTCCAGCATGTTAATGCGGTGCTCGCGGACAGTGCATGCCATCACTGCGGTGGTGTGTCTGTTGCGCAGTTAAGATCGCGGCTCGCTCTTGCAAAAGGGCCAACCACCCCAGTTGTCCCCCGCTCCGCGGTGGGCACTCGGGCAGATCTGAGGGTTACAGTGGGAGTAAATCCGCCGCCCTCGGGCCTGTGGACCTCTCGCTCCTCCACGCGCTCCATCCAAGCTTTGAGTGAGAGAAGCGCTCCATCCTCGGATGGCCGCCCTCTCACTTGATGACACCGAGGCTCAGACGTCCACCGCTGCATCGGAGGATGGGTTATCCTTGTCTGATGAAGGATGCGAACCCGCTCCCTCCCTCCGGGGTGGCGAGCGCGGCGTCGGATCTAGAAACAGACATGATAATCGCGCTTTCCTGGGCTGTTTCGGCCGTGGGCCTGGAGATGGTTTATCCCCCAGCCTCGCGGTCGGACCGACTAGATGGGTGTATGTGGAGGATTAAGGCCTCCCATCCCTTTCTTCCCGGATGTGCGCAGTGGGCTCACGCAGTTTTAGAGGGCATCTTTCTCTGCCCGATCTGCGTGCGCCTCCGCCCTCACCACCCCTTATGGTGGAGTAGCCAGGGAGTACGAGTTGATTTCCCAAATTGAGAGTGCCATGGCGGGCCCGCGTGGTGCCTCTTTCTGCTGAAGTCAGCCTTGTCTCTCGTCCAAGGCGTGTCGGTTTTTCTGCCTCCACGGAGCCAGAGCCCTCACAGCCGCGGGCCAGGCTGCCTCCACCCTGCACGCTTGGGTATGTGCGCACGCGCTGACCCAGCCGCATGAGGGTGGTTCCGACCCAGGCTGGTTACCAGCCCCGCACCGCACCCGACTGAGCTCCACGGACCTCAAGTCTGCTGCGCGTGCCCTGGGAAGGACGATGGCCACATTAGTGGTCCAGGAGCGCCACCTTGGGCTAAACCTGGCAAAAGATATGCGCGGAGTCGACAAAGTTTGCTTTCTTGTCTCCCCCGTATCCCAGGCTGGCCTGTTCGGCGACACTGTCTGTGAATTCACCCAGGAATTCGAGGCGGTGAGAGAGCAGTCAGATGAGGTCTCCTATCGGCGGGTATGTATGACCGCTCGGCCCACCGAGCTTTCCACATCTGCGGCTCCTCGCCGAGGGCGCCTGCCTGCGAGTGCTGCCCCGCCCTGTCTGCGCCTCCGGCGAAGCAGCAGCGTTGAGCACCTCGTAAGTGGGCCGCCCGCCCCGTCCAGGGCGCTGTTAAGTCCGGTAAACGGATCACGAAGCGTCCCTGAGACGGGTCATCTGGAGAAGAGGTAAGTTGCTCTTTCCCCGGTGGAGGGCCGGGCTCAGTGAAAGAGCACTTTTTCCACTTCCTCGGATGTGACAGCTCGAACTCTGCCAGTCCGGGACGCTATGCCTTCTGGCTCGCAGAGTCGGTGCATCTCGCCAGCGGCTCACGAGCGGTGGGAGGACGGTCTCCTTTCTCCCACTCCTCCAGCCCCCCTCCCGGAGAATGGGAGCGAGCTGAGAGTGAATCTCTCGCCTCCAGCTCTTCCGTGGGACCCCAGTGCTTCCCGGATCAGCACTCCCACTCCGCGCTGCCCCACTGCAGGTACGTCATCGATTGTTGCGATGGGACCATTAGCGAGGGCGTTGCCTGCCTGGTTAGCGTGGGCCAGCCCTTCGCGGTGGCTCATACGCACAATCAGACTCGGCTATGCGATTCAGTTCGCGAAACGGCCTCCCAAGTTCACGGGTGTGTATTTTTCCAGGGTCAGCCCCCTATCCGCCCCTGTCTTGCGAGAGGAGATTGCTGTCCTCCTGGCGAAGGATGCAATAGAGCCGGTCCCTCCAGCTGAGATGGAGAGCGGGTTTTACAGCCCGTACTTCATCGTGCCCAAAAAGAGCAGTGGGTCACGGCCAATCCTAGATCTGCGCGTTTTGAACCGCTGTCTACAGAGACTCCCATTCAAGATGCTCACGCAGAGGCGCATCCTCCGGTGCGTTCGACCTGAAGGACGCGTACTCTCATGTCTCCATTCTTCCACGTCACCGTCAGTTTCTGCGGTTTGCGTTCGAGGATCGAGCTTGGCAGTACAAGGTCCTCCGCTTCGGGCTCTCCTTGTCTCCGCGGGTCTTCACCAAGCTCGCGGAGGGTGCCCTAGCGCCCCTGCGGCTTGCGGGCATCTGCATACTCAACTATCTCGATGACTGGCTGATTTTAGCCCACTCGTGGGAGCAGTTGATTATGCACAGGGACAAGGTGCTCCGGCACCTCGACCTATTGGGGTTTCAGGTCAACCGAGAAAAGAGCAAACTCACCCCGTGCAGAGGATCTCTTTTCTCGGGTTGGAGCTGGACTCGGTCACCATGACAGCGCGCCTCCCCAGGGAGCGCGCTCGGCTAATGCTGAACTGTCTGAGAGAGTTCGACAGCAAAATAGTGGTCCCCCTGAAATCTTTTCAGAGGCTCCTGGGGCATATAGCATCCGCAGCCGCCGTCACGCCGCTCGGATTACTCTATATGAGACCACTTCAGCACTGGCTTCACGATCGAGTCCCCAGACACGCATGGCACGCGGGCACACACCGGGTAACTGTCACTGCGCTGTGTCGCCGCACCCTCAGCCCTTGGAACGACCCCTCGTTTCTACAGGCCGGTGTGCCTCTGGGACAGGCGTCCAGGCATGTTGTTGTCTCAACAGATGCCTCCAGCACAGGCTGGGGGGCCGTGTGTTGCGGGCATGCAGCAGCGGGCCTGTGGGTAGGTATCCAGCTGCATTGGCACATCAATCGCCTAGAGCTGCTGGCAGTGTTTCTCGCTCTCCGCCGTTTTTCTCCGGTGCTGGAGCGCCAACACGTGCTGGTCAGGACGGACAGCACGGCGGCGGTAGCGTATATCAATCGTATTGGGGGTATCCGCTCTCGCCGCATGTCTCAGCTCGCCCGCCGTCTGCTCCTCTGGAGTCATCCGCGGCTGAAATCGCTGCGCGCCATTCACATTCCAGGCGAGCTCAACCGTGCAGCCGATGCGCTCTCACGGCAGCCTCTACGTCCAGGAGAATGGAGACTCCACCCCGAGATGGTCCAGCTAATATGGGCGAACTTCAGGGAGGCCCAGATCGATCTGTTTGCTTCCTCCGAGAACGCTCATTGCCAGTTGTTTTTTTCCCTGACCGAGGGCTCCCTCGGCACGGATGCACTGGCCCACAGCTGGCCTCGGGGCATGCGCAAGTATGCGTTTCCCCCAGTGAGCCTGCTCGCGCAGTTACTGTGCAAGGTCAGGGAGGACGAGGAGCAGGTCTTGCTAGTTGCGCCTCTCTGGCCCAACCGGACCTGGATATCAGAACTCTCCCTACTCGCGACGGCCCCCCCTGGCAGATCCCTTTGAGAGAGGACCTACTCTCTCAGGGACAGGGCACCATCTGGCACCCTCGCCCAGATCTTTGCGTAAGGTCCTTAGACGCGAGGAAGACTTGGGTAACCTACCGGCTTCGGTGGTTAATACCATCACTCAGGCTAGAGCCCCCTCTACAAGGCGCGCCTACGCCCTGAAGTGGAGTCTATTTACTGAGTGGTGCGTCTCTCGCAGAGAAGACCCCCGAAACTGCCAGATCAGCGTTGTGCTTTCTTTTCTTCAGGAGAAGCTGGAGAGCAGGCTGTCGCCCTCCACACTGAAAGTTTACGTGGCCGCTATCTCCGCTCATCATGATGCGATAGATGGCGGCTCCGTGGGAAGGCATAACCTCATCATCCGGCCACCCCGCCCCCCTCTCATGCCCTCTTGGGATCTCGCCCTCGTTCTCACGAGCTTGCGCGGAGATCTATTCGAACCACTCGAATCAGTATCTTTAAGATTTCTGTCCCTGAAGACAGCTCTGCTGGTCGCGTTGGCATCGATTAAGAGGGTCGGGGACCTGGAGGCATTTTCGGTCAGTGACTCGTGCCTGGAATTCGGACCGGCTAACTCTCACGTTGTCCTGAGACCCCGCCCCGGCTATGTGCCCAAGGTTCCTACCACACCGTTTAAGGATCAGGTAGTGAGCCTGCAAGCGCTGCCCACGGAGGAGGCAGACCCAGCCCTTCATCTGCTGTGTCCAGTTCGCGCTTTGCGAATCTACGTGGAACGCACTCAGAGCTTTAGATCATCTGAGCAGCTCCTCGTCTGTTATGGTGGTCGGCAGAAGGGAAGTGCCGTATCAAAACAGAGGTTGGCCCACTGGATAGTGGATGCCATCTCCCTCGCTTACCAAAGCCAGGGCGAGCCGTGTCCCCCAGGGGTGCGAGCGCACTCCACTAGGAGCATTGCTTCCTCTTGAGCGCGTGCACACGGTGCCTCTCTAACAGACATCTGTAGAGCTGCGGGCTGGGCGACACCTAACACATTTGCAAGATTCTACAATCTGCGAGTGGAGCCGGTTTCCTCAAGGGTATTAGGTAACCTTTGGTGATTGGGGAAACACTCGGTGAGGTGTTGTAACACGCTTGCTGCGCCATTCTCCTTAACACGGAGGTACGTGCGCCTTTTTTACTCTGTCAGTAAAGTTCCCCGCTTAGGTGAGCCCTGCAGAGATTCCTCCGAGGCCCCCAGCATCTGACTCAGCGGAGGAGTCAGACGCTGGCCCGTTACGTTGTAGGTCTGCCCGCTGGTCAGCCCGCGTTCTGGGTATAGGTGCCCGCTATGTGCGATCCCCGCTGGTGATCCCATATGCATATTTAGCCACGATGCTGTCCCCCTTCTCAGGCAGGACCCGTGTCTTCCCTCACAGCTAACCATCTTATATTCATATGCGTACTCCCCTTTTCAGGGCTAGTCCTTATGTTTTCTTGCCACCAGTCTCCCCACTCGGGCAGCAGGTGGCCTCCGCAGCGTCCTCCCTATCGGGACTGCACGCTTTCCCAACGTACTGTCGTATCAATTCCTAGAAATTACTAGATGTCTTGCGACTCCCGAAAAATATATCTAAATCCGTAAATCTTCTGTTGAAGTGGGATAAGTAAGGGCCAGGGAACACGTTGGAAGACCGCGCCTCCGGTGATGCAGGTGCGCTCACGCTCTACTCAGCCTGGCTAACCTCTCATCGGGGGCAAGGTAAGGTCCATTCATTGTGGCGTTTTCCATACATTTCCCCATAGTGGAATTTTTCCACATAGCATTGAAGTTCCCCTCCCGAAGGGGAACGCTCCGGTTACTAAAGTAACCCTCGTTCCCCGAGGGGGGGAACGGAAATGCTATGTTCCGTCGCCACAATGAATGCCCCTTAGCTGCTGGGGTGAAAGTCTCTTTAGCTCAAAAAGGATGCTCAGCTCTGCTATCGCTGTGCTTTTATTGCCAAATTGATTGCAACAAGCATCAGCTGCGCAAGCTGAAGCTGCCAACTCATTGGCATTTCATTGGCCCGTTTACATACTCTTTCAGATGATTGGCTTTCTGAACGAAATCCCCATAGTGGAATTTTTCCACATAGCATTTCCGTTCCCCCCCTCGGGGAACGAGGGTTACTTTAGTAACCGGAGCGTTCTCCTCCTTTTTTATTACAGTTGCCGTCGCCCCTTCTTTGCAATACTTGAAACAGTCATATAGCGGTGTGAGACGGTCAGCTGACGCGCTCTATAGTGATTAATAGACGCTGTTTCTCAAATGGATTCTGTACACGCAATTTGGAGCGGAGCGAAAATCTGGGTTTTTGGTGCGTGTTTGAACAGACATATACACATAATTAAGATGTCGATCTTGAGGGGGGATTTTTTCACACACAACCAATTTTGTCCTTAATGAGCATAAAACATTAGGAAAGCAATCAAATTCTTTCATTATAACATTAGATGTGTGCATTGTTAAAGTGAAACCTGTAATTTAATATAATCAAACGAAAAATCGAAATAAATGAGATTCATTCATTGCTCTTTAATCAGAATGTGTAAGTTATACAGTGTAGAAAAGATTAAGGAGATTTGATAACTTGATTATATTTCTTTATAATAGCTGTTAACTTCAATAGGCTAAACTGCTCATTTTTTGCAGCTAATGTATACTATTTATTTTTTCTTTTGTAAATAATAAAACATATTACTGACTGTTTAACCGTTTATTAACAATGAAACAGCTACAGATAAACATATTTGGTAATCTGGCGATTTTTTTTTTCACTGGGGGGTGGTCTCTTATTATGGTGGGCATATCCCTTATTTTCACATCCCAATGTTGACAGTTATGATGAAAAGGAACCGCCCCAGTGACAGCTTTCGTACCCTTATTTCTGAGAGTGTAACCATATACAATCTGAAATCATGCTAAAATACATAAACATGCATTAAACATTTAAATAAATTAGGTAGAGCCTAAGCATCATTCATACACCAAAGCTTAATGACAACTATGACAGCAAAAAATATTAACGTATTTCAGCATGAAGCAAAACTATATGTTTTATTTTTAGCCATTAATATACAGTAGCAGAATTTTCCATCTCCTTGACCTCACCGATTTTTAAACCCTGGCTGCAGTAAACATTGCACAGCCCACAAAAAGTCTGCTTTCTCTTGCAAAAGTTTGCCATTCTCCAGATAAACTTGCTCTCTCACAATTTATTATATTACAGCCAAGAGAGTTACTTGCAAAAGTATTGCACTCCCTAAAGAAGCAACAGTATAGTCTCAGAGCGTATCATTTTCATTAAAATATTTTTTTTTTGACCATCACCATAGGCCCTACCAACAGTACCCACCGGATTACAAACATGACCTGTCAACAACAGAGCATGAGCAAGAAAGAAATAGGAATAAAAGCGGTCTCACCCAAATACAGTATAAGGAAAACTTTCCTTCCAAATCTGGCAGGTGGAAAACGAACAATGCAGGGAAGGCTTGTAATAAAACCTATTTATGTTACGTGTTCATAATCTGTTATGACGTCAAGTGAGAAGCCAGATCAGCGCTGATGTGTGTCGCATCTCATCTGGCTTTTGTAATGAGGTGTAAACAGACATTAGATTTGAGCCCTCAGCGCTGAACCAGCAGCTGTATTAGCCTGTAATGATAGTGCTTTCTTGCTCGCTGGCACTGCAGAACCCGAGGAAAACAGTCATTACTGTAATACAAGTGCTGGCATGTTGGGAAGATGTCCTTCAGAGGTAAACTCTCCTGAGCAGATTCACAGCACACAGAAGAATGTGAAGCACCTGTATGTGAGGGATAGCTAAATGCTCACGACAGGTGAAGGACTGAATGTAAAAGTTTAACGACTGGTTATTGAGCAATCAACTGAATTACTATTGTGAGTATCCTAATGCATTTGAAACAAACAAAAAAGGCAATCTGGTGTAATCTGGCAATTTTGCCCTTTTCTGCATTACAACGGGTAACACTTTACAATAATAATACATGACTAATAAAGTGTTAATATGTAAAATAAAAATTACTATGAACTAATGATGAGTTAATGCATGTACTAATCATCAACTAATTTTAACTACAACATGAGTCACATGAGTTCATCTGTAAATAACGGCTATTTTAATTACTTGTTAGTACATATTGTTAATTAATGTATTAATTAACATTTAAGTTTAAGCTAAATGTAACCAACATAACACTCATGAGCCGTAAATGTATAATTATGTCATGACTTTACTTAAAGGGGCACATCACCATTAACTCATCCTTAACTGCTCATGAACTCCTGTGTTTAAACCATTCACAATGCTGACAACACTTTTCAATAACACTTTAGATTAGGTCACAATTCATGCTATTAACAAACCTATTAATAGCTTAAGTTTATTAATAATTATTAAGGTAGAAGTTGGGTTTAATATTAGGCAATATTAACCAGTAGTTATTAGCATGAACCAAAGTGTTACCCACTTTCCTATTGTTATTCAGTATAATCGCACTCGACAGACATGCACAAGGAGTTCATGAGTGGTTAAAAATGAGTTGATGATGATGTGCCCTTTTAAGTAAAGTCCTTACATAATTATGCATGAACATATCATGAGTTAGCAAGCATAAACTAATGTGATAATAACAAACAATCATGTACTAATAAATAATGGGCTATATGCACAGCTAGTGTTTTGATGAACGCGGTGAAAGCTCTATATGTTACTATTTTTAATTTCACAATTTAAAGCATTGATGTTGGAATGTAATTCAAATATATTCAGTTCTAGAGTTCACACTTAGCTGATGACTGATTATAAAGCGTATTTGGCATGCTGTCCCGGGAGAGAGCCCTGAGCTCAGAATATCCTTGAGGCTGGGGCTCCCTCCCGTATAAAGGGCGAGAGGAGAGTTTGAGCTCAGGTAAGTCTCGAAAACTCCCCCTGCTTGTGAATGTGCTGAGATATATCTGACTAGAGTTGCCTTAAGATGCTATTTAAAGTAGTCAATCTACTTCTGTTGTATGTTTTTTGGACGGTGGGAGGAAACCAGAGAACCCACGGGAACACAGGGAGAACATGCAAACTCCACACAGAAACGTCGACTGGCTCGGGGAGAGGCCGAACCAGCGGACTTCTTGCTGTGAGGCAGCAGTGCTAACTACTGGGCCACCGTGCCACCCTATCAGAGAAGGGGAGGAGTTGGGGTGGAAGGGGGATTCTTAAAAACGAAGATGACCGGAGAAGAAAGCTCTGGTAATTTATAGTGTGTCAGGATTCGTCTGATTGGTGTAATATGCAGAGCTGATGTGGTACCAGCTGTGTTCAATCATAAGCACGTGATCCTCTCGAAATTAGTTTATAAATAAACCCCACTTAAATAGACTTAAGCATTCATTTGGTTGTTAAAGCGTAAAAAGAGACGAAAGACGATTTAAACGCAGACGCCATTGTTAGCAGCAGGCTAGTGCTGAAATTCCATTGAAAATACTGGGTTAAAATTTATTTCCATATTTTAAAGACATGGCACAGAAAAGTATAATTTAATGCAGTACTTCTTGCTTGGCCTAACACCTACTTTATATCATATCTCAGCCAGTCAGCGAAGATTGTAATCAGACAGTAATCAGATCTTAAACGTGGCAATTTTGTATGGAATGACAATTAACCAGAAGCCCTGCAGCTGGCTGACTGAAATTAAAAGTCTGTGTGAATATACCCCATTAAGGTAGTCGTTATTCACAAATAAAAACTCATGTTTTGGTTAAAGTTAGTTCATGATTATCGCATGACTACTATTAGTTCATAATAAAGTAATGTTTAGTTATTAATTATAAATATTAACATTAGTTATTAGTTATTAATATTAATACATCATTTTAAACATTTTGAGAATTGTTGGCAATATTTAAATTTATTTTTTTTAGAAAACCAGCCATACTATTTTTGTGTTTGCATCAAATTTAATCTACAAAATGATTTTGTGTACTAAATAATGCTAGTTTATTTTAAAAAGATACTGATTTTATATACTAAAAAAATATTAAATGTCTACTTACTAAAAAATACCTGTCTTGATTATTTTATATTTACAAGGTAAACTTCTGAGCACTTTTGCAGAAAAGCTAATCACTGTTTTTGTCAAAGTTTGACAACTTAAATCTTTTTGAAATATAGATGGACGATTTGAAAGATTTATTTGAAACAAATAGTAGAAACTGTTCCATACTTTTAGATTCACAAACAGCTCAGAAAGATAAATGGTGGACTATGATTAAAAATCAAATGATATTTGTCATTGATGTTTTTTTACAAAATGAGACAAACACAGAACAACAACAACAACAAAAAGACTGACAAACCAACTTTGAAGGATCTGTTACAATTGTAATATGCTTATTTTTACTCTTTGATCTATACAAATGTTTAAGTACTGTAAGATGTAACATTTGTGATCTATATGTGCTCTATAATCCACCACTTTTGGACATGTCTACAATTTCTGGTGTGACATTCTGAATTTAAATATATATTTTTAAAAATGTACAGCCTTTCCACTTGAGTACTCTGTTTCTCTTGGATTATAATATGTACATTCAATCATTCATTCGTTCATTTTCCTTCGTCTTAGTCCCTGAATCATTAGGGGTTGCCACAGCGGAATGAACCACCAACTATTTCGGCAAATGTTTTATGCAGCATATGCCCTTCCAGCTGCAACCCAGTACTGGGAAACACCAAAACACTCATTCACACACAAACACACACACACACACACTAAGGCCAATTTTGTTTACCCAATTCGCTTATGCCGCATGTCTTTGGACTGGGGGAAACCAGAGCACCCTGAGGAAACCCACGGCAACACGGGTAGAAAACTCCACACAGAGATGCCAACTGGCACTGTCAGGCCTTGAACCAGCAACCTTCTTGCTGTGAGGTGACAGTAATAACCACTGAGCACCCGTGCCTACTTATGTTTTTACAAAACAGACTTGAAAATCATCAAGACATTCTACAGCTAATCAGAGACACTATTCCATGGTTTAACATCTTGTTGACTTCATTTATTCATTCATTTTCTTGTCGGCTTAGTCTTTTTATTAATCCGGGGTCGCCACAGCAAAATCAACCGCCAACTTATCCAGCATATTTTTATGCAGCGGATGCCCTTCCAGCCGCAACCTATCCCCGGGAAACACACACACACATTCACACTCATACACTATACGGACAATTTAGCCTACCCAATTCACCTATGCCACATGTCTTTGGACTTGTGGGGAAACCGGAGCACCCGGAGGAAACCCATGCAACCACGGGGAGAACATGCAAACTCCACACAGAAATGCCAACTGACCCAGACGGGGCTCGAACCAGCGACCTTCTTGCTGTGAGGCGAACGTGCTAACCACTAGGCCACCGTGGCGCCCCATCTTGTTGACTTATCTCACTTAAATATTACACATGGAAAGACTCCAGTATGGAGTTATTGGCATATGTGTCAACCATTCCTCAATCACCTGGAGCAATATAATATTGATTCCAACCAGTAATGTTATGCTTGATATGTTGACTGCTTTGTTTTTTATTGAAACATATTTATTTGCCTTCTGATTTTCTTTTTCTTTGTATTTTCTTTTTTTTATTATTATTTAATGTATTTTGTTCTTTTATTGTCTTTTTTGTTTTGTTTCATAAAACTAATAAAAAATAAATAAAATAATAAATAAAATAACTAATAAAATAACTAATAAATAATACCTTAAAACTAGGATTTGCAGAAATCAGATTTTTGATGCTTGACATTTTAGTGTTTTGGAAGTTATTTTCTTTTGCGTCAAATTAATATTACAAATGGGATTTTATATACTAAAATAATCTTAAAAATAAAAAATATCTACATTTAAATGTCAGAATTTTCTGAAACATAAAATGATTCTTCATCAAATGATTGTAGGTCTAAATATGCCTGACAAGATTTTAACTATTGTCACACTAAATGCCATTATAGTGGGTGCCTTCTGCAAATCACGGTTAAAATTTATAAAAGTCATCACGTTTTACTCAAAAAAAAAAAACGTAATATATTCTAATATATGCTAAGAAAAAAATATATAAATCTAAAGCTTTATTACATTTTCATTGTTTTGAAGCTCAAAAACCCATAAACTGACCTCTAAACTATATATATTTCAGATGATCCTGCACATGCTGTAAATAGCATGAAAAGGAATGAAAAGGCAAATAGCATGAAAAAGGAATTTGAACCAAATTGTATGCCAAAAGTGAATAATATGTCAACACAAGATTTAGGAATGAATGAGAAATGACCTTCATTCTTTCTCATCTTATTCCTTTCCTTGGTCAAATCAGTCCTCGGATATTTTAAGCGATGTAAAACCTAACATGGCTCAATCAAACCCAGACGATGATCTATCGGATTTCTCTCATATGATATCCAGCAATGTCCACTGTCATCAAAACCTATCCATTTCAGTGCTGATCTTTAGCCTGTCCTTTCTAACCTCTCATTTCTCTGTCTTTCACAAAGCCTCAGGCGTGATGGGTAATTGCACATTAATGGTATTTATTAATTGCCTCTTCCTTCGTGACACTCGTGTTTGAGTAATATCATCATGAGTGCAACAAGGTGCATCTTGACAACACACTGAGCTTTCTAGAGACGGAGGGATGACTTCATGTCGATAAAAGAGGGTAAGGAGAAAAGAAAAGAGCCACACCTGCTGCCGGAGAGGAGTAAATCACAGTCAATGAGGTCACAGGCAGGAGGGAGCCTGTGTGTGTGTGTGTGTGTGTGTGTGTGTGTGTGTGTGTGTGTGTGT
>CAIGQQ010004375.1:2266239-2279992 GCA_903798035.1 Danio albolineatus | reverse complement strand
ACAACAATGACTACTACTACTGATACCCCTACAACAATGACTACTACTACTGATACCACTACAGCAATGACTACTACAACAATGACTACTACTGATACTACTACATCTGCTACAACTGGTACTACTACAACAACATCTACTGCCACCACTGAAACTACAACATTAACGACTGCTGCTCCAACATCTACTCCTTTTGATACTACTACACCTACTATTACTAATACCACAACATACTACTACTACACCAATGAAGTCTACTACTACTGATTCTTCAACAACCACATCATCTCATTATCTTTTGAGAAAAGCCTGTCCGGTCAAAGGAAATGAAAACTTGCTGGTTGAACAAAAGTAACGTTAAGTCAGAATTTGTCAGGAGTATAAATCATTTCGGACTTGATGTATGATAAAAAAATACTTTTATAATAATTAGTACGATACTTCGTAACAATGAAGTGAAGCATTAACATGATACTTATGGTATAAAATGATACTTTTTGCTACATGATGTAATCTTATACTAATCATAACAAAGGCTGATAAAACACTCTATGTTCACAGCTTTTCCTTCATTGCTTTAAGATTTCATTTACAGTAATTGTGATCTGCAAAACACTGGGTTGTTATATATTTTCATTCTTACAGCTAATTGAATTATCCAGCATCCAAAGGTGGAGCGCTCCATGCTTTAATTCTTCCTATACAACAGTCATAGTGACTCTTGAAAGCTTAAAACAAATGGTTTCATGTGTCGGAGCAAAGGAGAGAGAGAGAGAGGAAAAAAAAGGAATTTATAATTCAATTACAATCAGGGCCGAGAGAGAGGCAGAGAGAGGGGGGATGTGCCTGGAGTCCAGCCAGGGGACAGATAAGACTGCACATTAAAGTAATATTACGCTCCCCCTGCCCGTTACGATGGCAACAAACGAAAGGATTAAAAAAAATACACACGGCGATCAATCTCCAGCGGGACAGAGAGAAGGAGAGAGAGTTAAGTGCTCTTTCCACCATCACAATCATCACTCATGCTTTGACATACAGACTCTCTCTCTCTCTTTCTGTCTTTTATCTTGTATTGTTTTTCTCTCTTCATCTCAGCCGCCTCCTTTCTCAAAATGCCTTACTTCTTAGAGCAAAATAACTAACTTATTGGAACAAGCATGATTATTATGCTCTTTTTATTATGTTATTAAGCTCAATAAGTTTAAACGTTCAGTTAAAGATAAAACGAGCCTTTTCTCAGGCAACACATGAACAGATTCAGTTCTCTATTGTGACTTCAAGGGTGTCTGAAGACAATCACCTACTGCACCTTTACGTGTTTAGCAGACTTGTTAATTCTTAACACCTGTCCACAGAAGGCTTGACATAAAACTTAAATAAAGTCAGAATTATTAGCCAACCCTGAATTATTAGCTCCCTGTTTATTGCTTTCCCTAATTTCTGTTTAATGGAGAGAAGTTTTTTCAATACATTTCTAAACATAATAGTTTTAATAACTCATTTCTAATAACTGATTACTTTTGTCTTTGACATGATGACAGTAAATAATATTTTACTAGATATTTTCAAGACACTTCTATACAGATTAAAGTGTCATTTAAAGGCTTAAGTATGCTAATTAGGTTAAGTAGGAAAGTTAGGGTAATTAGGCAAGTTATTGTATAACGATGGTTTGTTCTGTAGACTATCAAAAAATAGCTTAAAGGGGCTAATAATTTAGACCTTAAGATGTTTTTTAAAAAAAATTACAACTGCTTTTATTCTAGCCGAAATAAAAAAAGACTTTCGCCAGAAGAAAAAATATTATCAGACATACTGTGAAAATTTCCTCGCTCTGTTAAACATCATTTGGGAAATATTTTAAAAGGGAAAAAGAAAAAATCAAAGTGGGGCTAATTATTCTGACTTCAACTGTACATATTCAAAACATTATAATTTTTTAAATAAAATTGCTGTAAGGCAAAAGCAAAGGCGGCATGATCAATCAAACTAATAGTAGACTCTTTAGTAGACTGTTTTCAGTACACCACCTTTTACGTACACAACTAAAAACATTCATATTGCTTTCTAATTTTAGGCTAATAGGTAAATCATTTGACAATTTGGTTCCCTTAACAGAGGAAACAGACCAAAAGAGGTCTTACACTTTGGTACAAGACAGTCACCATTAGCAGTTGCTCGTGTGTGACTCTGCGAGAGGTTTGATGCCTACTGATTAGATCAGAAGACAGCAATGGAACATGATTATTTAAACCATCTTAAATAAATTTAAGATAATTAAATTGAATAAAACTATCAAAACTAAAAAGGTTATGTTTACATAAAACCTCACAATGAGGCCATCACATAGGTTTTAAGTCCATAATTTTAATTGCTTGTTTATATATTGAATTAATAGGCTTCAGTGGGGTTAAAGAGGCTTGCAACTATGATGTACTGTAATGCAATATGACAAGTGAGAGAAAATCATTGTGTGCATGTATCATTTTGCAGTTGGATATGTTAAAAATCTTCTAATAAAACGAAAAAGTTTAGACCTGGCTTGACTTTTATGGTTGCGAATTGCATTATGGGATGTTGATCTCTGTTTTGTCGGCTTTTGATGTTGAAAACTCAACTCTAATGTTTAACAAAGTGACTTTTATTGACAATTTAGTGGTTTAAAACAATATAATGTATAAGAAACAATAGATAGAGAAATAATCTGTAAAAAAAAAAAAGTTTTTTGTACAATAATATACAACATCAACCCAGAAACTTATCACGTTAAACTATTTAAAATGTTAGTAAAAATTACTTTTATCACCTCACAGCAAGAAGGTCACTGGTTCAAGCCTCAGCTGGGTCAGTTGGCATTTCTGTGTGGAGTTTGCATGTTCTCCCTGTGTTCGATCCCAGTGTTTCCTCCAGGTGCTCCAGTTTCCCCCACAGTTCAAAGACATGTGCTATAGGTGAATTGGGTAAGCTAAATTGTCCGTAGTGTATGTGTGTGAATGAGTGTGTATGGATGTTTTCCAGTGACGAGTTGCAACTGGAAGGGCATCCGCTGCATATGCTGAATAAGTCTGGACCCCAGATTAATAAAGAGACTAAGACGAAAATGAACGAACGAACAAACGGACGGACGGACGGACGGACGGACGGACGGACGGACAAACGAACGAACGAATGAACGAACGAACAAACAAACGAATGAACGAATGAAACTTTTCAAGGTTCAAAGTTGTTGGAGGTCCCGTAATGCAATTCAAAAGCATAAAAAAAATGGGGAAAATTTTTAATTAAAACACAAATCACCGAATATGGAAAACTGCTAATTTACAGATATTTTTACAATGTGAGCACAATTGTATTATATGATTACAAATTCTGTTCTCTTTCACATAATCATACATTTCAGTGGTCTAAAACATAGTGTTAGGTCAAATTTTTATAGTTACATGAGTATTCCCCTATAAACAGGGAGTTTTGTCTTAAGTGGGGTTTATTTATAAACTAATTTCGAGAGGATCACGTGTTTATGATTGAACACAGCTGGTTCCACATCAGCTCTGCATATTACACCAATCAGACAAATCCTTACACACTATAAATTACCAGAGCTTTCTACTCCGGTCATCTTCGTCTTGAAGAATCCCCCCTTCCCCCCCAACTCCTCCCCTTCTTCTATAGAGCGGCACGGTGGCCCAGTGGTTAGCACTGTCGCCTCACAGCAAGAACACCGCTGGTTCGTCCTCTCCCCGAGCCAGTTGGCGTTTCTGTGTGGAGTTTGCATGTTCTCCCTGTGTTCAAGTGGGTTTTCCCCGAGTGCTCCGGTTTCCTCCCACCATCCAAAAAACATACTACATAAGTAAATTGACTACTTTTAAATAGCATCGTAAAGCAGCTCTAGTTAAGATATATCTCAGCACGTTCACAAGCGGCGGGAGTTCTCGAGACTTACCTGAGCTCAAACTCTCCTCTCGCCCTTTTAAGCGGGAGGGAGCCCCGGGCTCAAGGATATTCTGAGCTCAGGGCTCTCTCCTGGGACAGCATGCCAAATACACTTTATAATGAATCATCAGCTAAGTGTGAACTCTTGAATTGAACATAAACAGCTGAGAGAAATGTAAATGTGTATCAATGTACTCGATCTGGGCATCTATGCTTAAAGTGACAGATATTTAAGAAAACTTTAAAGGTTGTTTCTGTCTGTCATAATGTTAATCAAGCAGCAAAAGAGCAAGATTTGCACTGCACTTGACTGAGTGTTCAACTACATGTGTATCTGTATACTGGATCCGTGCATTCAAGACAAAAACAGAGACAAACAGACAATTTCTCACTGCTCATGACTCTTTATTGGCTTGAATAAAAACTCAATTGCTTTTAATTTATACTGCGAAGATTACACAGTGTTTTAACTTCTAATTTGATTATTCAGTTTCCGCAGTATTTCTTATATAAATCTTCAGCAGGACAGAGAGAAGGAGAGAGAGTTAAGTGCTCTGTCTTCCATTACAATCATCACTCTTGCTTTATCTCTTTCTCTCGTTCTGTCTTTCGTCTTGTATTGTTTTTCTCTCTTTTCTCAACAGCCTTCTTTCATGAAATGTCTAAGCTCCCCACTTTCTCAAAGCAAAATAATTAGCCCCCTCCTGAGTCCTATTAAAAAATCCACAAATACGAGATTATTGCATGGTATAATTACTGGATTTTAATCCAATTACCAAATCTGTCTTCCTGATCCTCTTGCCACCACTATGAAGCTCAAACAAAACATGTGTGAGCAGCCACATGCTTAAATAGGATCTGCGATAACAGTACAAATCCAGACAGACGGATGTAAAGGGGATAATTCATTCGTCTGTCATCCTTTATTTATCCATAGATGTTTCAAAACTGTATGATTTTCTTGCACGGAATACAGTAAGTATGTTTTTCCATAGATGAGGCTGTCCTTTAATTTATATTATCGTAAATAAGCTTTCTGAAAAATTTGCATCAAATTTTTCATTTATTTAAACAATCTTTTGGGCTCCCAGAAGCAAGTTTTGGAGATGGGAACGACATTAACACTAAACTAAACTTACTACCAGACTGGCTGTAGCAATCATTGACCCAATTCATAAAAGACTGTACTGAATAAATAATTTGTCACATCATATATAAACATTTGAAGCTTCCTTTGAGATTTAAAAATTAAGCCTTGACTGTCTGTCATTGTGTTTTATGAAGCCATAACCCTAAAAGCATAATATTTTCTGTAATATAGCGAATAACTGTGTATGAGTTACAGTCTGGGAAGTGGGGAGCAATTGTTTTTGTTTATGTTCACACATCTACATTACACATCAACTAAAGTTTAAAATATAATCGTAGTAGACCACCACCTTTAACTTATTTCCCTATTATTAACTTATTAGTAGGGCCAGACGGAATCTGCTGACATTTTTTGCTATTTCTGCGGAATGATTTTGGGATTATCATAACCAAAACCTTAATATATGAAATAAAAAGCAATATCTTTTTAACTTTTATTTAATGTTTACAATGTGAATCCAATTAGATCTACTTGTTTGGTCAACAAAGCAAGCCTCTGATATAAAGTATCTACTAAGTGGCAGAAAATATTACTTTACAAACTGTATTGTAAATAAATCATACAAATATTTTATATTAGTCAATAATAATACAGAAATGTATTTAAAAATGAAATAAATATAAATTTACACACATTTACACAAGTAAATAAACAGAATCAATGATGGGCTAAAAATCTGAGGAATTCTGCATGTGCAGATTCTGTGTGGGCCTACTTATTATTATTGCCATTACAAATTGAAGTAGATTGAACATAAAGCAAATACATTGTGTAAAAAAAAAAACTCAAGAATTGTATTGTTTCAGCTCATTATAAATAAGTAGTTTACATAAACAGCACATGTCATTTTTGAATGTACTTCCTCTGCTTGAATAAAAGCATCAAGGAGATTCCCCCAACATTAGTAGAAAAAAGGTAAATAAACATTAAAATAATCAAAACCACTAATAGTTCAGTACAAGTTCCTAGTTCAGTGCGTTGTTGTACAGAACTATAAATCAGGTTGTCATTTGAACAAACTGTGTAACAATGTATTATTAATTACTATACCCTCCTTCCCGGTTTCTCCACCAGTCTGTTTTATTCTTTCTCTCGATCTCTCTGTCTCGTTGAGCTCTGACTGAAGGCTTTGTTTCTGATGAGATCACCGCCATGCTGAACTAGTGCTAACAAGCAGCACAGGCACAAGTGTATGTCCAGGTCATCAAGATATACATCGAACAAGCTGCCATACAAGACACAAGTGCGTGTCTATGTGTGTGTGTGCTTTTGAGCATTTGAGCAGCATATTTGAGCAACAGAAAGAAATAAAAACATCTTTTTATGCTTATATCTGTGTTGTCTTATATGGGCGACTAGTTTGGTAACAATAAATGAAGATAATAAACATGAACATGAAGTTCTCAGTAAGGAGTAGGTTTAAGAAAATGTAAAACTGTCTGCAAACAAAACAGTTTCATGTCCCCATTCAGCGTGTGAGTGTGTTTGTGTTGACTGACTCACCAGCTTTGCCTCTGAGTGCATGGATGGAACATGAGGGGAGGAGCATGAGTTGTTGTGGGCGGGGCCTTGCATGCCCATCATGTTGGAGCCCATAGACATTTGCCTCTCCATCTGTGCACACAAATGTAAATGTAATACATCAGAATCAACAAATAAAGCAAATAAAATTATTAAAAAATACTGATTTTGATTCTATTTAAGTTTACAGTGTCTGCGTACAAATGTGTGCGACAGCTGGAGGAATACAAGCACATGGAAACATAAGCATGGATATATAAGCATAACTTTTCCCCCCAACTCGTATTATTTGGAACAATCAGTACATTTTATTCAAAAACAAGTCCATATTTAGGAATGATTATATTAAAAGGATTAATTTTTGTTACAGATTTATTAAATCATGTAGGGGATCCATATAATTACAATAATCATTGTATCTCCCCAAAATTACTTCACCAAATTACTGTAATTTGAATATTTGTAATTTGTTACTTTACACCACTGTGCATGTGTAAAAAAGCAAAACATATTTTTTATGCAAAACAGAAAATAAAAATAAAAATAAAAAGGCTGACCAACAACAAAAAATAAATAAATAAATAACAACAACAACAACTGCTTTTGTTGTTGATATAATAAAAAAGAAAAGGAAAAAGAAGACGAAGTGAGACGAAGAATGAATGAATTTAATAATAATTGCTAAAAGTCTTTCTTGCTATCACTTTATGTGGTTATTTGCCTCTTTCTGATAAATTATTTAAAATCTATTTTGTTTAGTCAGTTGAAAACAATGTCATATTTCATGGAATTCAAATGGAATAGTTGTTTACATTTATTTATTCTACTATATTGCACAAATTAATAACAGATATTTGATAAGCTATAAATCAATTGTAAAATTACATTTAAACAAATTATCTTAACAATCATGTAACTATTAACTACAATCAAAAATATTCAACATTTTAATTTTACTTGTCATTGTTTGAATCATTATTTTAATTTTACATTCACTCTGGATTATTCATTCATTCATTAATTTTCTTTTCGGATTAGTCTCTTTATTAATCTGGGGAATGAACCGCCAATTTATCCAACATATGTTTTACGCAGCGGATGCCCTTTCAGCTGCAACCCATCACTGGGAAACATCCATATATACTCATTCACACACATACACTACGGACAATTTAGCCTACCCAATTCACCTATACCGCATGTGCTTGCGGGGGAAACTGGAACACCCGGAGAAAACCCACACCAACACGGGGAGAACATGCAAGCTCAGAAATAAAAACTGACACAGCCAAGGTTCGAACTAGCAACCTTCTTGCTTTGAGGCCACTACGCCACATTGACATCTCACTCTGGATTATTTAAAATAAAAATAAATAAAAACTAAGTGTAAAGTGTGGTTTTATGTTTGTCTTTCTGCAAGAAAGCTAAGAAAGGAAGATGAAAACTGCAGAAGTTTGAAGATAAAAATAGCACCATTAACAAGACGACAAGCAAAGCTCAGTTCTGTGGGCATGACAGAATGTCTTCATTCAATTAAATTTGACCAAACAGATGAACATTTCGATGTTTCTACTAGAGATTAACATTTGAGCGAGTGAAAAGGTAAAATTGTACATTCAGTGTGTGTGTATGAGAGAAACTGGTTGTCCTGTTACTAAAACCAAAGACTTCCAAGATCTCCCCAACCCCCTGATGACCCAAAGCAGGGGAAAAGCTCAGCAGTCCGCTGTAATTATTGGAGGAATATTTGGTTTAAAAATATCACCCCACCCGGCACCCCTTTCCTGGGATGTCAATCCAGATCGAAAAAAACCCCTCCTTCTTTAATTTAATCAACTCTCTGCTTTTACCTCCATGGCCAACATGCACTGGCTTATGTTACAATGAGAACATGTGCTGGGTCATTAGAACACACATATTCACATATACATATACACGCACAGAGATGCACAAACACCCTCATACACAGATTTAGACACACATGCACACTTAAACAGACACATGAACACAAACACACTCACACAAAAGCACATACATTCACACACTCACAGAAGCACATACTCTCACACACACAAAAAAAAAAAACATACACGCAGTCATGCACACACTCAAAGAAGCACATACTCTCACACACACACACAAAAAACACATACACGCAGTCATGCACACACTCACAGAGATGCACACACACACATTAAAAAAACACTCAGTCAGTTACCTTTATAGGTCATGTGCACACACACAAGCGCATATGTCACAACCGCACACACTTACATATATGCACACACTCATTCATTTTCTTTTTGGCTTTGTCCTTTTATTAATCAGGGGTCGCCACACTGCAATGAACCGCCAACTTATCCAGCATATGTTTTACACAGTGGATGCTGTTCCAGCCACAACCCATCACTGGGAAACATCCATTCACACTCATTTACACTCATACACTACGGACAATTTAGCTCACCCAATTCACCTATACGATGTCTTTGGACTTGTGGGGGAAACCGGAGCACCTAGAGAAAACCCACACGAACACGATGAGAACATGCAAACTCCACACAGAAATGCCAACTGACCCAGCCGAGGCTCGAACTAGCAACCTTCTTGCTGTGAGGCGATTGTGCTACCCACTGTGCCACAGTGATGCCCTTGCACACACTCAAACACACAAAAACATGCATGCACATGTGCACACTTACCCACACACTTGCACATACACACAAACAAATTAAATGCACACACCCACAGACATGCACTAAATCACAGACACACACAAAAAAAATACAGTCAGTTCACACACACACACACACACAATCAATTTGACAACAATAATGAATCACTGAACAAATCATATCGGAGTCGTTGGGATAATTAAGTAAAAATGCATATAGTAAACAGTGGTGTAAAGTAACTAAATACAAATACTCAAACTACTGTAATTGAGTAGTTTTTCTCAGGAATTGTAATTTACTGAGTAGTTTTATAAATGTGGACTTTTACTTTCCCTTGAGTACATTTTTAGTGCTGTATCGGTACCTTTACTCCACTACTTTCCCTCAACCTACAGTCACTACTTTATTTCTTTCTTGTCTATGGTCATTGTCTAAAGTAGAAAGATCAGTCCTGTGATTCCTGTTCAATTAAATCACACATAGAAAGTAAATCGCATCATACTGAACAACCTCAAGACATGGGTGTTTTATAAATGCAGTTATTAAAAATGTCCAAGAAGATGTGCAAAATCTTTACATGCATTGATCCAGAGAGTTTTTATATATCACTGAAAATGATGGATGTCGACTGTATGATGACTGAAATCACCAAACCAAACTTAAACAATCACTAAATGGAATGAATGAAGAATGGAAGGAAGGGCCAAATAAAAGGAAGGACCGAACAAGGAATATAAGGAAGGATCAAAGAAACAAATAAATGAAGGATTCAAGGAAGGACTGAACAAACTAAAAAAAGAAAGAAGGAATGAACGAACGAATGAACAAAGGACCTAATGAAGGAAGAAACAAAAATATGGAAGAAAGAATGAGCAAACAAATGAAGGGAGGAAGAAGGAAGGACCAAACGAATGAAGGAAGAATTCAAGGAATGATTGAACAAACTAAGGAAGGAAGGATCGATCAAACGAATGAATGAACAAAAGGACCTGAAGTAGGAAGGAACAAAAATAAGAACGAACGAACGAGTAAACGAAGGAAGGAGGGAACAAACGAATGAATGAAGGAAGGAGAGAACAAACAAATAATTGAAGGAAGGTTGGAAGCAATGAACGAAAGGAAGATCCCTAAATACACTAAATGTTGTTTGTGCAGGGATGTGTAAACGTAACATTCTGTAAACGCATCAACTTTTCTACAGTGTAATACTCACTACTCACTACTCTTGAGTACTTTTAAAAGGTCTACTTTCTACTCATACTTTGAATAATATTTACTAGATACTTTTACTCTACTTGCACTACATTTTTGGGCAAGTAATGGTACTTTTACTTGAGTAGGATTTTTCAGTACTCTTTCCACCACTGATAGTAAATGCATATTATAAGACAATAAAGTTTTTTTTTGACCTTGTATTTATATCAGCCCGTTGTTGGAGACCCCCAAAACCAAAATATGACATTTTATAGTGCAAAATAAGAGATCTTTAAAGCAAATCAAACTTTGGTACAAAATCACACCTCTGCTGATGGGCTTCCTGATAAAACCAGCACCAATATTCACCACAGCATGAGGAAAGGCATTCATTTAAAGCAGACTGCTGAGAAAAGCCTTTGAGAACGGGGTTATGAAAGATGAGCACGTATTAATGCGTTTTGGTTGTCAGGAAAGCATGACTGGGAAGTGTGTAAATGCATCGCGCGTGTTTGTGGCTGTATTTATGATCTCACAGGCATCAGGACAGCAGACGATCCTTGCATAGTTGGGTCAGGCAGTGTGCCAGGCATGGAGGCCGGCAGTGGCTGTCGCTGTCTGTTCCTCAGGTGCAGCAATGAAGATAGAGAACCAGGGACTGGCCTAAGAAAGAGAAGCAAAAGAGAAAGAAACATTCAGAAAGTGCCTGTTTCGTCAGATGAAGCTTCTGAGGAAACCGACTTAAAAAAAAAAACACTAAACATTTGTTGTTATTAGGAATTTGCATCATATGGGCAGTTCTCCTTTCAGTTTGTCATCGTTCCTAAGAATTTTCAGTGCCTCATTTGGCTTTATTTAAAAACATAATTCATTGAAAAATGTATGTATATTTATCCTCTTGTTGATTACTTGCAGGATGTCCAGGGGATATTTAACATGAGGTTTAAATTTTCCTTTTAAAAGTCGATAAATAGTTTTAAATCAATAATTAAAGTTCATTAAAATATTCATTACATAACCGATGGTGGAAAGAGTACTGAAAAACCCAGTGCAAGTAGATCAAAAGTTTCTGTTATTAGTATTACTCAAAGCATAAGTAAAAAGTAGCCCTTTTAAAAAGTACTCAAGAGTAGTGAGTAGTGAGTATTACATTGTAAAAGGTTGATGCTTTCACATGCAGTTTGTGCATGTGTGTGAAACTGTAACATTCTGTAGTGCACTGTTTAGGGCCATTTGATGATTTCTGTCATCTTCTCATCAGTGACATGTGGTCGAAACAGTCTCAGGGGGATTGTGTGTGAAGATTTTGGACATCTTCTTGAACACTTTCCAAACATGTCTTGAAATTGTTCGTTAAGATGCAATATTAATATTATTTTATTGCATGGGAATCACAGGACTGTTTTTGCTACTTTAGCCAATCCCTATAGGCAAGAATAAATAGTAGTGACTGCAAGTTGAAGGAAAATAGGAGTAAAAGTACCGATACAGCAATAAAAATGTACACATTTTTTTAACTACTTAGTAAATTACAATTCCTGAGAAAACCTACTCAATTACATTCATTTGATTATTTGTAATTTGTTAATTTACACCACTGGTAACAACTATGTAGGTACCATCCCTAGACCTACCTCTGAACCTAACCTTAACCCATGTTATATAAGCCAGTACATTGTTAGGTAAGTACACTGAATGTACATGTAAAGTACACATACTGTAAAATAAAATGAAACCAAAATGTCATTTGGTGTAAATATGTTTATTAAGAAAACATCATGGAAAATTCCATGATTAATAATAAAGAATCTGAAAGTATTCATTACAATTATGGTTTTGTAAAGACTTTATCCAAATTAATGTGAACCTAAAAGCCATTTTCTTATTACAATAAACTTGTTTTTACAGTTTCTTTACAGTGTACATGTACTTTGATTTTTATTTTAACAAAATAAACTGATAACATTTTATAATGACATCCATTGGAAGCTCTATAGCTATTTTGGAGTTTTTTGCCTGGATTATCCTACCCAAGTTGAAATGCCACCCATAGCCACATACAGAGGTGTAACTCCAAAATGTTGGTATAATTTCATAGGAAACCACTTGAAATTACATAAGATAGTGTTAATGTTGCTAAAGGTGTTTTTATGAGTATAACATAGTTGTATGGAACACAAAAAATGTTAGATCAGAAAGTGGCCATTCCCAAACAGATGCTTTGCATTAGACTTGTTGTACCCATGCAACTTCTGCCATAAAAAAACACATTCTATGAAGCCCTCTACAAATGTTCTTCAGCTAATCTGAAGGCCACAGGAAGTTTGGAGGCCTGTAGCTATTTACTGTAGAAAGTTGCAACTTCTGCACACTGTGCGCCTCATGATGTCCTACCACTTTGGGGCTGAGTTGTTGATTTCCCATGATGATTCTTGTTTTAATATGGATATTATTCATAAAATAACTTTGCCTTTCCAGTAATATTTATTTTCATAGGTATTGTAATAAAGGAGATGTTCAACACTTTTGTACCTTTTATACGAGAACAACTGTGCAGCTTCATTTCAGTTGTACATAAAAGGCAAAGAAAAGTATCATAAGAGGTCTTTTCTGCACCATATAGGGTAAAAATTTTAACAAAGGTACAGAACTGTTCCTCAAGGAACATTATTTGTACCACCGTGTACCTTTTTTTCTGAGAGTGTACCTTCCAGATGAGTACTAGTGCTGATATAGCACACGCATACAACTCTTTCTTGACACAAAAACCATAAGTTTGAAGAACGTGCCTCCCCCAGCCTATTCAGTTTAATTTATTTTCCCTTTTCTCTCTCTTTTATTTTTTTTCTTTTATTATTATTATTTATTTGACCTAATTCACCATGCTGCCAACCTCAACTTTCGGCGCTGACCTGTTTGTATGCTTAATTTGTAAAATTAATGCACGTCATATTGTTTATGCAAATCATATACTATGTGTTGCACAATATGAGGGTTATAGTGTGGTTTATTTTTATTTTTTTAATCAATTTTGTACTGTTGTTATTTGCTGCAGTGCACAGTAATTGTTGTCATTAGAGGAATGCTAATTATGTTAGCTTTTTGAGTGGAGTAACACTGCATAACAAAAATTTATAAGGTATTTGCCATAATTTTGTATTATTCTATGTGACCAAAATGAGTATATGGGTATTTTTAAAACATGTAAATATATTTTCTCTTTTACTTTTGTTTGTTAACTGTCACAAAAATCTGATGAATAAATCTTGAAAAAAAA
>CAIGQQ010004375.1:2220128-2245807 GCA_903798035.1 Danio albolineatus | reverse complement strand
ACACACACACACACACACACACACACACACACACACACACACACACAAACTACAGCCAATTTAGTTAATTCAATTCACCTGTGGGGGAAACCGGAGCAGCCGGAGGAAACCCGCGCCAACACGGGAAAACATGCAAACTCCACACAAAAATGGCAACTGACCCAGCTGGGACTCGAATTAGCAGCCTTCTTGCTGTGAGGCCACAGTGCTACTGAGCCACCGTGCCACCAGATTTAAACATTATTAAAGGAGAAACCGTTTTGAAATAGAATAAGATAAAATGAGCAATAATAAAATAAATAAATAAATAAATAATATAATGAATAAATAAAAGAAATAACAGATGAATAAATCATTCCTAGGTTTACATATTCACTCGATCTATTAAATGTAGATTAGCATTGAAAATGGCAAAATATATTCAGTAAAGAGTAGTGAGTGTTTTTCTCTTTGACTTTTGCTGATTAACAATATTAATATTATTAACATAAGGTATTCTATACACTATGGGGACCAAATGTTCCCTCATGTTAACAGTAATAATAACAAATAATTCTTGTGGGGAAATATTTTTAATCCTCATCAACAGGAAAACAGTTGGTAAATCACACAAAAGTAAGTACTTTGAAAATGTGGAAATGTTCTGTGGGATGGTTGGGTTAAGGGGTAGGATTTGAATAAGTAGCCGAGTATGCAATTTTTACAGCATAAAATTAAATACATCAATATTGCACTGTAAAAATGTTTTATTCATTAACAGTTTCCATATTTTGATTCACAAGTTTTTTCTATTTATTTACAGTTATGAATTGCCTCATGAGACCCTGATCTCGGCTCTGTCAACGCTTGATGTTAAAAATTCTACTTTACAATTTAACAAAGTTAAACTTTTCTCAACATTTTTGTCGTTTAAAATAATATAATGTATAATATATGTAATATAAAGTAATATTATACAGAGAAATAAGTCTGTAAAATAACAGAATATGTGCTAGCAGTTTATTACAAGGTTTTTGTACCATAATATGCAACACCAATACAGAAAATATATCACTTTAAACTGATAAAAATGTTGATAAAACCACTTTTTTTTTTTCAAGGTTAAAAGTTATTAGATGAAAGATCGAAGTCCCATAATGCAATTCAAAAGCATAAATAAACAGGGGAAAAATAAACACAGTTGAAGTCAGAATTATTAGCCCCCCTGAATTATTAACCTCCCTGTTTATTGTTTTCCCCATTTTCTGTTTAACAGAGAGATTTTTTCAACACATTTCTAATCATTGATTTCTTTTATCTTTGCCATGATGACAGTAAATAATATTTTACTAGATATTTTTTAAGGTGCTTCTATACAGCTTAAAGTGACTTTTGAAGACTTAAATAGGTTAATTAGGTTAACTAGGCAGGTTAGGGTAATTAGGCAAGTTATTGTATAACGATGATTTGTTCTGTAGACTATCGGGGAAAAAATTGCATAAAGGGGCTAATAATTTTGACCTTAAAATGGTTCTTAAAAAATTTAAACTGCTTTCATACTAGCCAAAATAAAACAAATAAGACTTTCTCCAGAAGAAAAAAATATTATCGCACATGCTGTGAAAAAATTTCTTGCTCTGTTAAACATCATTTGCGAAATATTTAAAAAAGAAAAAAAAATCAAAGGGGGCTAATAAAATCTGACTTCAACTGTAAATAAAAACATGAATCACAAAATACAGAAAACTGCTAATTTACAGATATTTTTTTACAATGCAGTCACCATGATATTAATATTTGTCTGTCTGTGTCTGTGTGAATAATCTGATTCTGATCATTTAACTACACATCTCTCAAAAACAGGAACATTAAAATTCTTAAAAAGCAGAAGTGTTATTTATAACAGCACAGAGGAATCAGCCAACAACGAAACAAATACAGTATGAGTGGATCGTGTGCTAAATAAATGAAGCTCATTTGGCATTCATACAGTAGTCCATAAATAGAGGCTTTCTTCATTGACAGAACAGTGTCATTAGTAACAGAAATTAGCAACATTCCGGCTACTCTGACGTAAACCCGCCATCCGATATGCCACATTTTGATGCCAAATTTATGATTCACCCCCAATTTCTAGGAACAGTGTGATATTTAGACATGATATTTCACAACAGGCAAGTATTTCTAAATCTTAGACGTCAATATTAGATCATTCACGCCTTTTTAGTTAAAACACTATGATTCTTCACTTCAGAGCAGCAGGAAGTGAAGATTAAACAGTTTGTGGACAAAGGCACTAACCGGCCTCGATGGCTTCCTGCGGGAAGTGGAGTTTCTGTGCTGAGGGGATTGAAAGCCTTTTTTTTCCTGCTGAGGTGGACATTTCCATACACACTGATACACGCTTTCATAGGCTCACCCCTGACCTCCAAAGTCCCAGTAACAAAACAATCACACTCACACTTGTGGAGTCCTACAGAGTCGCCGTTTTCAGTGGACACAAATGATATAGGTTAAGGAGTATATTAGGTATTAGTTACCAGAGAGTCTTGTTTTTACAGCGCATTCATGCAAATTGTGATTGGATTAAACTTCATTCCTGTTAAAATGCTAATTTATGAAATATTGTAAGAACTAATGTTCTTGTTTGAGCTTAAAGCACTTAAAAAACACTTCAAATATACTTGAGCTTAAAAGCAAAAGAAAAAATACTTACAGACTTGCTTTTAGAGTTGTTTTTACACTATAAAAAACTAATTGTAAACTCAGTTTAAAATTGTAAGTTAGGTGGACATATTTTTGAGCTCAAAGTTGAATTTACTTATAAATATGATTCAACTGCATGTTTGGAACTGTCTGTTCAATGAAAGTAAAACAAAAAAAAATCAGCTGAGCAGACTTTAAATTTTGATTTCTCCATGTCTTCAAAAAAGAAAAAATTGCGTTAACTTAAAATTTTAAAGCAAGCGGCAGCAAACAACTTTTGAGTTTATTAAGCTTCAGTGCTTGAAGTTGGGCCAACTTGTTCCTCAAAGTAAAATTGACTTAAATCAGCCTTTTCAGTCAACTTAAAAAATAATTTGGTACAACTTCAACCATTTCCCAGAGATGGGTTGCAGCTGGAAGGGCATCCGCTGCGTAAAACAAATGCTGGATAATTTGGCGGTTCATTCCGCTGTGGCGACCCCGGATTAATAAAAGGACTAAGCCGAAAAGAAAATGAATGAATGAATGAATGAACTTGAAGCTTAATAAACTCACTGAACCACTGAAGCTTAATTAACTTAAAATTTCTTTGCAGCCGGTTGCTTTAAAATATTAAGTTAACTCAACTTCACATTCAGAATGGCTGAAGTTGACTACAAACTACATATCCATTCAATATTACAATCATTTTCAATGAATTTTAGTTGGAATCAAGATTTGGCCGTCTGAAGCAATAATAATTCAAGTAACTTTTTTAAAAGAGAAATTGTATAGAAAAACAAACCTGTGGAACTTGTTACTAAATGAAGATGCTTATATTTTTGGTTTGTTCACAACATGTTTATGTCACACACAAAAAATAAATAATAATAATCCATGGCAGTCAAATATATTGTGACCAACAAATGTCATTATCATAAATTTGTATGTTCTATATTAAAGTTTAATTTATATGATTAATCATGGGGAAAACTGGATAATTTTAAGCTTTTGTCAGCTAATTTTATCTTCCGAGTTTCAAATAATTTTTGGGGCGGGAACAAAATCAGTGAAGTAGCGCGAATCTGCAAGTGGAGTGATGGCACGTCAGTTTCTCATTATTATTCATAGCTGAGTTTTCTTATCCTATGAGAAGACCCTGCTTCTTAATTATTCATGAGAGCACGTGCTTCCGAAGGTGAAGCAGGCCTGCCAAGCTGCGAGACTTAATGACTGGGTGAAACAACTGTACGTCCGCATACGGCAAGCAGTATTTAGCCGTTCAAGAAGGGTCGTAACGTTATGTGTTTGTTTCCATGATTCAGAGAGTTTGTTGCATGTGCTTCCCCGCAATGCTGTCCGGGCCGGTACAGCAAAACAGTTGGTTTGCAGTAAGCATTTTTGTCGAAAGAGCTGTATGAGAATAGGAGGATGGCAAACATTGCCTTTTATCAGTGGAGTTTGTTACCATTCAGACACATTGTCTATATCCGTGCTGCTGTGCCATGGTAAATGGTTGGAACAGACAGGGCAAGAGACCTGCTGCTCTGCTATTCACTGTGTCTGCATTCAGACCCGGGGATTCAGGGGGAGAGAAGTCCTGCTTATTAATAGTGTTTACATGGTTATCTTTTTAATGATATAACAAATTTTGTATGTGTTTATATGAAATTACAAATAACAAATGCATCAGGGCATTAAATTACTGTTTATTTCTTTGCATTTTAACTTTGTAAACTATAAAATCATGGGTCTCTTATTTTGTGAGCCAACTGACAACAGTTGTTCGCTGCCCCTCATTTTCCCCTGCTCTGCTGGCCACACCCACACCTGCCTCTGCTCGCAACGCTCCACGCCCATCATGAGGCATTTTTAAATAAAATCTGAGGTAGAATTGAGGGGAGGGGGGGATTGGTCATGTCCCTTTAAATGTCAAAAATAACATGATAAATCTCAGCCTTATCATTAACCAAAACTATTAAAAATGATATAGAAAAAATATCTTTGCTAGTACTAAAATAACAAGCTAAACACTGAAATAAAATTGTTGAGTACATTTTAATGAAGAATGTTAAAGTTTTGTATTTCTTTCATATGATTTGGCTTTTGACATGATATTCAACAGACAGCTTCCCGACTACCAAAAAACCTAGGACTTTATGATATCTCAAATGCATGAGTGTCCATCCATAATGAGCACTATTTCTTTATAACTTTAACACATGCAACCCCACGGTCTAACACAATACGCCATGGCCATCACATATGCTCAGCGTCAATTTATATTCCTCAGCCATTTATACAGATCTAAAACACAGCAGAGCATTCACACTGTAGCAACGTTCAGCATTATAGCCCCTGACCCTGCAGAAACAGTTGTTCCCTATTGTGCAGATGGTGTGCAAACCAAGAGAAAGTCAGGTTTCAGGCTTATGCATGAAAATCAGTGCAGTTCTATAACTTATTTACTAGCGCTTAAATTTGCATGTCTAAGAATAAGACAAGTAATTGCCACAAAGAAAGGAGAACTAACCAGTCTCTAATCCCTTCTCTCTCTCTTTCTTAGACTGTAATTCCATCCCTTAACCAGAACAAATGCACTGTCAACTTGACTGGCAGGTCTTCCATCCAATATTCACACAATGTCCAATGTGGACAATCCGACTTCCTGTCCTGTCTCACTATCAGTATAAAGATTTGTAAAAATAATAATAAAATAAAATAAAAAAGTGAGTTTTCATATGAGTTTACATCGTTTTTAAATCAAGAGTGTACTATTGACCACTGATGTCAACAACACATACATTCTTCACAACTGGTAAATGTGCTGCTTATGCTCCCCACAGGTGAGTGGGTTTGAAGGGGAAAAAAACTTAGAGACTTGTCATAGAATTTATATACTGCAACTGTCTCATGATTTGAAGTGCTTCTTTTATCCTCATGTGTTACTCTCTTTTGATAAAAGCATCTGCTAAATAAATAAATATAAATAAATAGATTTCTCTCTACTTTGGCATTGTAGTAAAATGCCATAGTAGTCATTCATTCATTCATTCATTTTCTTTTCGGCATAGTCCCTTTATTAATACGGGGTCGCCACAGCAGAATGAACCGCCAACTTATCCAGCATTTGTTTTATGCAACCCATCTCTGGGAAACATCCATACATTCCCATTTACACACAAACACTACGGACAATTTGGCTTACCCAATTTACCTGTACCGCATATTTTTGGACTGTGGGGGAAACCGGAGCACCCAGAGGAAACTCACGCAAACACGGGGAGAACATCCAAACTCCACACAGAAATGCCAACTGACCCAGCCGAGGCTCGAACCAGCGACCTTCTTGCTGTGAGCTAGCGACAGAACTACCTACTGTGCCACCGTGTCGCCTGCCATAGTAATATATATATATTTTTTTTATTTTATTTTCAACAACAGGTTCACGACGATCCAAGGATAGCACAAATTTAAAGGTCCCGAGAAGTGAAATATGCATTTTTATTTGATGTTTGACTTGGCATTGAGTGGCATAGTGTAGCTCCTCCCCTTTTTAAAAAACAGCCAATAGCGTGTATCACAGCTCTGCCAGTGAGAATAGTTCAGCTCAAGTGCATCAAATGAAAAGCAAATGAGAAGCATCTTGAAAGGGGCGGGGCATGTCAGATACTACAGTGCATTTGATTGGTTATGATGCAGTAGTGAGTTGACGTGAATAAAACCGTTGGTCCATTTGGGCGGAAGTGACAAACTACAAGCTTTACATGTTTATATCAGTTTTATATCTTCTAAATGCGATTTTTTTTTAAATGTTTTGGAGCACACTAGCTTATAGATATCCTAAAAACGCATAATAATACTGACACTAACATCTAAAAAACTTTATTTTAATTTTATGGGACCTTTAAGGTTAAAGCGTCAAACATTTGTTCCAGGGTCTGATCTTTCTAAACAGCATGCTTTCGAAATTTATAGTCATTAACATATTTCATTTCAGCTCCAGTGACATCCTGGGCACTTATAATCAGGAAAATAATGCTAATGCTAATTCAATTGAGTTTGTATGTAACACAATTAATCATTATATACTAAAGTTATTGGTGAACATTTTTACTGGTTTTCCTCTTCTCTGACCGGTTTACAACAGTTTGTTCAATTTCAAAAGCACAGATCTTCTAAATACTTCTTTAGGTTCTGTTGTAAATTAAGGCCATGTTCTGGGCTCTCTTTAACTAAAGGGTAACAATCCCTGGTAGAAAGGGTAGGGTAACTCATACAAAGAAATGATCCCAACCACGGAGGACTTCCAGGACAACACATACACTTAATACACAAATACACTTCATTACACATGTACACATGGACATCAACTATATGCAGTAAAAATGCAGGTTAACTATGTCTGTATTTAATAAATTGAATGTAATTCATTAATGTGCACCTTTTGTAAAGCTGCTTTAAAACAATCATTATTGTAAAAAGTGCTATATAGTATAAATAAACTTGAATTGAATTGAACTTAATTATATACACTATCTGACCAAAGTCTTGTCGCCTATCCAAGTTTTAGGAACAACAAATAATAACTTGACTTCTAGTTGATCATTTGGTATCAGAAGTGGCTAATATGAAAGGCAAAGGACTGTAGAATACACTTATTTTACAAAAATAAAATATGTTCATGCCTTGAATTAATTAATTAATTAGGACAGTAAGGTTTGACTTTGCTTGGACTAAAGTCCTGTCACAGAAACAATGTAAGGTATAGAATGTATGTCATGGTGCAGTGGACAATGAATTAACATTGTGCATGACTCCTATGAGCTTGGAGGACTGCATCCATGCATTTCTGCAATAACTCAAATAACTTCAAGTAAATCATCTGGAGGCGCCACGGTGGCGTAGTGAGTAGCACGTTCGCCTCACAGCAAGAAGGTCGCTGGTTCGAGCCGCGGCTGGTTCAGTTGGCATTTCTGTGTGGAGTTTGCATGTTCTCCCCGTGGTTGCGTGGGTTTCCTCCGGGTGCTCCGGTTTCCCCCATAAGTCCAAAGACATGTGGTATAGGTGAATTGGGTAGGCTAAATTGTCCGTAGTGTGTGAGTGCGAATAAGTGTATATGGATGTTTCCCAGAGATGTGTTGCAGCTGGAAGTGCATCCGTTGCAAAAAACAAATGCTGGATAAGTTTGCGACCCCGGATTAGTAAAGGGACTAAGCCGAAAAGAAACTGAATGAATGAATAATTCATCTGGAATGGCAGTCTTGCAGGACTCCAAGAGTTCATCAAAATTCTTTGGAATCATCTTCAATGTCTCCTTCTTCATCTAACATCTTATCTAAACGCTCAATAATGTTCATGTCTAGTGACTGGGCTGGCCAATCCTTGACCTACTTTGCTTTCAGGAATTGACTCTTCCTGCTGAAGAATTTACCCTATCCTGCTGAAGAATTTGCCCTCTCCAATGCTTTGTATTGCAATTAACAGCAGATTTCTTCCACACCCCCATACTGAATGTAACCCCAAACCATGATTTTCCTTCACCCAACTTGACTGATTTCTGTGAGAATCTTGGGTCCATGCAGGTTCCAATAGTGATGATTGTGATGCAGTTCAACAGATGATTGGTCAGAAAAATCTACCTTCTGATACTTTTCCAAATGATCAAGTAGAAGTCAAGGTATTATTTGTTGCTCTTCGATGAAAACAAAACTTTTGAGAGGTAGTGTATGTGCAGGAAGCCAAAATGGATTGACTGACAACTGTTTTCTATCTATCTATTCTTTTTTTTTTTCAGTAAAGGTTTTTTCCAAATATGAACATTCTCACTTCTTCAAACATCAGGCAATGAATAAATAACCATTGCTAAGTGGCAGTTTTCATTTTGAAAATCTTGTTTCTGAAAGTCTGGTGTTGCGCACAATAAAACTGTGGTTTTGGAGTCGGCTGCAGGACTGACCCTCTAATCTTCATCCTAAACCTCCACAACTGCAGAAAATGATAATGTCTTCTCCCTGCGGGCCATCATGTGTTTGAGAGTGTTTTTCAGGTAGTGATTAAACTGCAGACAGGCTGCATACTGACGCAACAAAGAGAAATGTAAAAAAAAGTGAATAAGACTGTTAGGGAAAAAAGAAAGACGGGTCAGCAGTGGGATTTGTTTGCGCAAGAGGGGCGTCATCCCAAAAAACTGATATCCCCACCAGAGCTGCACCACTGATGTCATCACTGTGGGACACACCCAAGCTGGCTACACGACACAGAGAACTTTAAGAGTCACTGCAAGGACAATTGGAAAGATCCACAAACACATGCAATGCACGGAACATCCAAAGAGTGTTTAAATCTTCCCTGGACATGGAGAACATGTCCTTAAGGGGATATTTTGCTGATTTCTTGTGTGTTTACT
Organism: Danio albolineatus; assembly: GCA_903798035.1. Taxonomy (NCBI): domain Eukaryota; kingdom Metazoa; phylum Chordata; class Actinopteri; order Cypriniformes; family Danionidae; genus Danio; species Danio albolineatus. The sequence continues at coordinate 2,236,734 of CAIGQQ010004375.1, read as the reverse complement.
ATCATTGTAGGAATTGTTACATTATCCCATTACTTGTTTTGTTATTTGTAAATTTGCTAATCAAAGGTCAGATCTTTATTTAAATTTGACATTTTTCTCAGAAATAATTGTTTCTCAGAATTTCAGCTTACATATTAACAATTCGGAGTAAATATTAAACAAAAATTGGGACTGCAAGATATAAAACCATTACTGTGAGTAGGCATGTGCCGGTTTAAGATTCTGACAGTATGATAACCTTGGATAAAAATATCACGGTTTCACGGTATTGTAATTACTGATCTAAAAACTAATTTTTTAAATGTCTGCGTAAAAAAAACAACACAATATATTCTGTTTTTAACAAACATTTTGGAACAGTAAACATGTCAGGCTAAATAATTAAATGAAATCATTGACTTCTGCTGTCTTTATTAGTTTCAAAAAACACAGATTTCTTCATAACTTAATAATGCATCTTTGGATATCTTACTTTTCTTTGGATATAAAGTAAACCACTGCACAGTTCAGGTCTATAGCATGTTTGGATGTTAATTTATTAGCGATTAGGTTTCCAAATTTTTGCTAAATCGTGGGCTGACCATTGCTTTCATTATGGAGGGTCTATTTCTGCTGGAGATACTGTTGCCCTAAAACAATGTTATAAAAAATAATTGCATATAGCATATGAACGGTATAACAAAGACTGTAGCGGTTTTAAAACCTTGACTTTTCCAAACTGCGGTAAACTTTGAAACCAGTTATTGTCCCATGCCTAACTGTGAGTAACAGGAAGACTATAGTACTATTTAAGTTCACAGCTGGGAGAAATAAATTCTCACGTCTGACAAAAATAAAATTTGGGTATAAGTGTGTGAAACTCTTGAGATACACAAATGAAACTCTGGATGTGTGAAGAGCAAAACCTCAATGAGGGCAGTTTTTCACTTTGACCTCATCTAGTCATGCAGTCTAAGATTAGCTTTATAATCATTTCAAAGAGACAAGTCTGGAACAACATGACGTAAATAAACAATGACAAGATTTACATTTTTACATACAATTTGCTCCAGAATGTGGAATTAATTACTTTGCTAAATCCCTTTACATACACAACTTCTAAAAAAAAAATGTGTCAAACCTTAATGAAGAGCAATAAAGTAAGTTGTAAGAATAAAATCTTCTCCAAAAATTAAGATCCAAGAATCCAGTTATTGCCCACTGCTGTCCACATGGAAGAACACACTTAGGCCCCTTTTTTTACCCCTTAGGCCTTTCCCTTACCCATACCCCTACAAAAATAGAATTGGGATTGGGCCTGACTCTGAGTTGTTTTAGCCTTCTAAGGGTATGATCTGAAGTGCATTGTGCAGGTGTCTGCAAATCCACTTTAATGACCGGAAAAATGGTTGTCACTCCAAGCATATTAACTAAAAGCGTTGTCCCTGTTCTCTTAATGAGTCATGAGTGTGTTTTGGACATAATAAAAACACAATCTCATCTCATCCATGACCTTCTTCATCCAAGCCAGTTTTGCTTGTGCCACTATGGATTCATAACATACATTGTAGAATTTGCAAGTGCAAAGACATTCACTTTGCCATAAAGGAAAGGCTTGCGAATAGAGAAGTTGGATTATATTGTAATCCTTTTACTTTTAATATCTGGCATGTGTCTGTGCTGCTGTGCATCGCTGTGTCTCTAATAAGCTCTTTAAAGGTGATACAAAATGAAAATTTGGATGTACCTAGCTGCTTGAGTATAAGATCAGAGCTCACTAATATTCACAACCCTTCCTAATATGGTCAAAACTGACCATTTCAGATTAGGGCCAATTTCTATGGTTCTTAATTGGGATATCTTGCACTTACCTAAGCCACATACCTTTTGATATCAAAGAGCAGTTTAGTATATTGGATCAGTGCGTACTGTATTAAATCAATAACAAAAAATATTGCACCATTGACTTTAGGTTTCCATTAGTCAATGAAGCAGTCTATTTCAACAGCCTCAAAATAGCAATCCGACAACGATGCACCTGAATAAACCTCATTTTCATTTACTATTTAAACAACATGGTAAAATACATGAAAATGATAACTGTGTCAGGCTGAATGTAACGACAAACACTTGCATCATATCAGGTGCCATATTGCGTAAAGTGTATGATAAGGCCCATAGAGCCAAGCACTGACTTTTCAAGAACAAAATCACAGTTCCCCACCTTGTGTAAGCTGATCGTTGTATTCTACCAGCAGCAAGATCCTGGACCAATATCAAAGTGCTAGCTTCTAGTAAATGCTACACTGATGACATGCAACTAACACTGTATTTGGCAACACAGCTGCTGTTATAAGAGGACAGTCAACTTACCCAATCTGTCTGTTGGTGGAAGGGGCTTGAGTGATGACTGAGCTGGATTGGGGCGAGGGCAGTGCCTGCTGGATCACTATACTGCTGTCATGGTTGGTCATTCTTGAGTGAGTCTGCTGGTGCTGGTTAGGGCCTCCCTGGCCATGAAGAGTGATATTCTGCCCAGAAAATGAGAGAATATCATTACAGGGGTAAATATATAAATTAAACTACATACCAGCAAATCCCAGTTAACCCCCAAGTATTTCATTCCTATTCCTTGAAGTCAGATTTTAATCTAAATTAAGGCTCATGTGCCATTGTATTCATAGTTTGAAATTTCTTCTCTACCTACTTTAAGCAACAGCTATTCTCTTTTTTATTAAGTTTACTGATTGCTAATAAAAGCAATTAAACCACTATCAGACTATGAAGGATGAAACCATGTTTTAATGTGATTTATGTTCAATTGTTATCATATTCATCTTAACAATAAATCAGAAATTGTTTACCCAAACTAGCCAACGCTTCCATTATTGTATTTTCCATTTTTGGCGGTCTTGTGTGAATTGTAGCCTCAGTTTCCTGTTCTCAGCAGACAGATGTGGCACCTCTGTGGTTTTCTGCTGCTGTAGCTCATCTGCTTCAAGGTTTAATGTGTTTAGAAATGCTCTTCTGCTCTTCAGTTATAACATGTTGGAGTTAATGAGAACAACCTCATCTAGCCTTTGATTTTTAATTTTTTTTTTTTTTAAGCATTTTCTGTCAACCCTAGACATGGTTTGGCATGAAAATCCAATGCAAGCTCATTGGAAATACATGCATTGGCTTACTTTTTTTTTTAAACACAAAAACACATTTCTTAAACATATATTGTGTATTGAGTGCTGGTTTTGAGTAAATGTTACAAAATCCTGAATGTTACAGGGAATGTGATGCCAATAACTTTTGTTTGTATGTGGTTGCAGTGCACTTTTTTGTTTGATTTAAAAAACATTAATAGTTGGGTTTAGGGAATGGTTTTATGTCAGTGCTTCGCTAGGTGATCTTTTCAACAAGCCCTGCCTTCTCGTAGGCATGTGTATGAAGGAAGTTAATCTGAAACATACAACAAATGTACAGTAGGTAACACATTTAAAATTTGCAAAAATGTAGAAAGCACCCTTGGTCATCTGAAACGTGTTAAGAAAGTACCCGGAGCAATTTTACATTCCACAAAAATGAAAGGTAGGGCATATAATTTGGTAACACTTTATTTTGATGGTCCATTTGAGTATTAGTAGACTGTCTGTTTAATATCTGTTGATACAGACATTCAACAGACATTTAACTGACTATAAGAATCTTTGCAAGTACATGTCAACTTACACTAACCCTACCCCTAACCCCAACCCTAACCCTGTCCTAACAGTCTACTTATAATCTAATGAGAATTAGTTGCAATGTAACTTAAATTCAACAAACGAACCATCAAAATAACGTGTGATCTATAATTTAAACATGCCTGGGCTCTGAAAATCCCAGTTTATCAGCATTTTCTGAAACTCAGAAACACTAGACCAAAAACTTGGTTTAAAGTTTACAAGATCATCTTGACCATGACTGCATGCCTAAATGCATTCATGAGCTGGCATGCGAGTGACTAATTAGTTATTTGCATTAACAAGCATCTGAACAGCTGTGTCTAATAAACTGTCTGGTGACTGTAGTAAACCCATTCAAACTTCAGCTTCATGCAGACATTAAAGATGTGTAAAAGTGAAATTTTAGCAACTTTTTGCAAGCAAAAATACATTGTCTTTTGTCATTCGTGTAGCAGATGTTACTTCCAAACTTTAAGCAGCTTTTCATATCTGTGAAGCCAAACAAAATCTGCAGTTGCAACTGTTGTAAACTCTTTGTATTATAAAACCATTTGTGCTTACACAAATGTAAAAAAATTCTAATGACTTGATTTTGCCTGTGAAAATTTGTTAGTGTTACGATAAATTAATTTAAAGTCAAACTCATTTAAAGTCATTTATAGCAGCCTTTATGGTTAAAGCCACTTAAACACAGACTTGAGGTGTGAAAAAGGAGGTTTGTTGGTCTGCACTTTGTTAGTCGTTTAGGTGTGAAAAAACTGAATCCAAGCTTATGCGTGCATTTCCTGTAGCAGTCTCAGTAAAAGGCAAAGGAGAGATGTGTGCATCAAGGACCACTTCTTGAAAGCAAAGTTTAAATTTCGAAAGAAAAATCAAGGTGAAGTCGAACAACATTAACTCTTTAGTACCTGTTACAGTGGGAGAAATAAGTATTAAACATGACGCAATTTTTTCTGAGAAAGCATACTTCTAAAGGTGCTGTTGACTTAAAAATTTCCCTGGATGTTGGTTACAACCAAAGAAAAGCATATACAGTATGCAAAGCAAATTAAACAATTAAATGACACAGGGAAAAAGTATTGAACACATGAAGAAAGGGATGTAGAAAGGCAGTGAAAGCCCAGACAGCAGCTGAAATCTCTCAGTAGTTCTTCAGCAACCCTTTGCCCTTCGTCATTGTAAATTAAAATTAGCTACTTCAGTCCAACATCTACATTATCAGGATGATGAAGATGAAACCAGGGTGGACATTTCAGCAAGACAATGATCCAAAACACAGAAAAGTAAACTCTCGAATGGTTTCAGAGAATGAAAATCAAGCTGTAGAATGGCCAATCACCTGAATGAATACAGTAGAAAATCAAGACGACCTGATTTGATAGATAAGACCCACTGACCATCAAGATTTTTACACTGTTAAAGTCACACGCAAGCAATGCACGACTTCATTCTCCATATGAGATGTGTTTTTAAGCTGCCATCACCAAAAAAAAAACTTTAATATAAAGTATTAAATACATTTCAATAGTTCTGTGTTTCCTTGTGTAATTCCATTGTTATTACACATAACTATTCTTTATTTAGATTTTTTTGATGTTTGTATTGTTTGAGATTTTACCAAATCTGGTTTAACTCCATGTCAACAACTCTTTTCAAAATATTATTCTCAGGACAAAAATGACATGTTCGATACTTATTTCCGCCACTGTAATTCTGAAGAGCTAGGTGTCAAATCCAGTTCCTGGAGGGCCGCAGCTCTGCACAGTTTAGTTCCAACCCTGCTTCAACACACTTACCTGTAGGTTTCAAACAAGCCTGAATGACTGAATTAGTCTGATCAGGTGTGTTTAATTAGGGTTAAAGTTAAACTGTGCAGAGCTGAGGCCCTCCAGGAACTGGAGTTGACATGTCGTCACCTTGGAATTATAAGGTTCTATCTGCGTTCTGAATGATTTTAACATATTGGGCTTCAAAGTTTTTGCATTCTGTAGCAAACAGTGTGTGTGTAACATTTGTTTTTTTGAATAAAAAGTCTTAAAATGTAAACAACTTATTTAAAAAAAATCCCATAATGTAATCAAGTTGTCAATTAATACGAATTTGTCAATAACTCAATTTTGAAAAAAATGTCAGACAGAGCCTTATAATTCTAAGGTGACGATGTGTGAGCTAACCAAATGAACAGAAATGCATTTGTACTGCAAACTACTGCAATCTGGTGTACTTTACTGAAATGATGCTTTTTTCAACACTTGATAATCACCAAAACAAATCATCACTAAAACAAAACCTCATAACTTGCTTGAGTGGTGTCAGGAACACAATTTAATCAAATCAATTTATCAATTTTGTAAGAGTGTATAGAGTGGTGAATAACTGCAGCCATGATTTTTTTTTTCACTTGTTTTCTTTGGAATAATTGCTGGAATAATTCTAACCCATTCCTGGGCATTGGCCTACAAAAATACATCATGCATGCAGCACTCTATGACTTGACAATTAAACTATACATAACAATATTTTTTGACAAAGAACAGGCATTTGTATTTAGTTATAGCCCACCAAGAGACATTTAATTGAACTGAAAACACATCCTTTAAAGGCATACGATTCTAGACAGATAAACCATGTTCCACATTTGATTTTAGTACCTTTCTTTTAAGATATACGCAGCTGAATTCTTTGAAAGGCTCTGGGCAATATCTCCAGCTCACCTGTCTTCGCCTGAGCTCAGCAAAGTCCTGCTACAACCTGCTGCTTGCTGACTTGGCATGGTGTACTAAACCTAAACCTCAAGTGTAAACTCCCCAGATTAACGCACTGCATTAGTTTATCTAGAGAATGGCTGTCTTGCAGACAGTACTGTGGTGGTCCCTGAACCCAGCCAAAATAGTCATTAGAGGTGAAGGTGTGAAGAATTGCCCGATAAAAACACCCACGTTTAGTGTGGTTATTATCACCATGGCTTTAAAATCCTCTTTATTTCATTAGCAATTTTAAACATGACTTTCTTTCTTTATGGTAACTTTCTTTATGGTAAGGAAATGTACTTTAAGTTTTGAGTTCCAAAGCTTTAAGTGAGCTACACACTGCATATTACCTATATGCACAGAGTTTGAGATTAGCATCATGCTAAGCTAACAGTAAACAGGAATACAGCTTAAAGAAGCTTAACGTTTACTTCTTTTAATTTAACTAACTGTTTGCTTACTTACATAAAGGGTATCTCTAATAAAAAAAATGCCCTAAATCAACAAATCTAAAGAGCCTAGTAACAACATGCTTGTCAACAAATTGATGATGCTATACTAAGGCATTAAAATAATCTAAAACTTTTTCAGTTTTTTTAGTCCACTTTTGATTTTTTACACTGATCATTGTAAAAACATTTGACTTTTTAGTATAAAATGTCAAATATGTGAAACAGTACTCATACTTTGCTAGCGTCGAGTACCAAAACACATTTTATTTTAAGCTGCGTAACATGGGTTTGTTTATTCAGTAGCACTTGTGCATCATATGGTGTGACTCACACCAACCTTTTTAGAAATAAAACTGTTAGGAGCATTTACTAAAACAGTGCCCCAACCACAAGAAATACATAACGCTCTGTGTTCTTTAGTTTACGTGAAAATGTGGGATTAGTGTAGCTCAATTTGTTGAGCATTGCATTATATTTGAAAGAAAAAAATAATTTGTTCAGTTACATATAACGCACGCTTGTTAAAATGTGTGCCTTGAATAGACCATTTTGAGGAATGTAAACAACAGCAATGGACCAAACGTATTTCCTGTTTTACATATTTTTCATTTTCATAGCTTCTGAGAATCCTGAAAGGTCCACATATTGATAAATAATGTTACGACAGATGTTTTAACTTTAGGATATGATTGAAATGCCTTTTGTTACAGATAATAAAATAGTTTGACAACAAGTAGGAAATGTTCATAAACCAATGACATCACCACATTGAAATGGTCAATAGATTGTAAATTATGTTCGAAAGGCTCTGCCAAGTGCGTAAATATCAATTTAACTTTTATACATTAGAAATTCTAAAAATCCCATTAATTGGTCATATCTGCCACATATAATTTCATGATGACACATTGCTGTTATTATTTATTATTATTTATTTGGTTTGTAAGACTGTTATAAAACCTTCATAATCATGACGTGGCACAAAAATATGAATGAGATTTTATACATGCTAATGACCAAATGTCTTTGACTTAATGTCTTTCAAAGAGCACATTGCTAATACAGCTCGATCATTCAGGTTTGCACTGTTCAGAATCAAAAAGATCAGACCCTTAGTCACTGATCATGCTGCACAACTCCTATACTCTAAGATCTTTTCATTTCTATGGTGCAATACTTTAATGCTCCCAATTGGGCACCATACAAATGATCCAGAATGCTGTAACTACAGTATATTCACTGAGCCCATGTCATACCTTTTTTTTTTTTTTTTTTCCTTTACTTTTGTCAATCGGTCACTGTCGCCACTGGCTTGCTTAGTTTAAAACTTCGGTATTTAGTCTTTTGGCTTTCAGCAGTGACATTTGCATGACACTGAATGGAATTGATCTAAACTACAACTGTGAAAACTGAAGCAGTTCCAATTTATTAGAACGTCATCTATGTTAAGCAGCTTTCACACAATCTGCATTGTAAAAAGCACTATAAAAATAGAGATGAATTAATTTGAACTAAATTTACAGAGCTGGCAGTTAGCTCTCTCACATGGTTGCCCACTGAAGCTAAGCAGGGCTGTGTCTGGTCAGTACCTGGATGGGGGACCACATGGGAAAGCTAGGTTGCTGTCAGAAATGGTGTTAGTGAGACCAGCAGGGGGTGCTCAACCTGCAGTCTGTGTGGGTCCTAACGCCCCAGTATAGATGAGGACTCTATACTGCTCAGTGAGCGCTGTTTTTCGGATGAGATGTTATACTTGAGATGTTACTCTTTGGTCGTTAAAAATCCCAGGATGTCCTTGTCCATCATGGCCTCCTAATCATCCGCAAATCATAATTAGCTTAGTCTCCTCTCCACCAATAAGTGCAATATGGTGGCTGTCACGTCATCCAGATGTGTCCAGAAAACCGTGACATAAATGTAAGAAATTATTATCATTTATCTGGCTGCGCTGGCTACTGGTTGAAGCTCGCATTCTGGCTACTGGTTGAAGCTCGCATTCTGGCTACTAGTTGAAGCTCGCATTCTGGCTACTGGTTGAAGTTCAAATCATTGATGCTTGCTTGCAGAACAGCAACTGGCTTAGCAAGTGCTCTTAAAAAAGCGATGTAGAGTGTGACAAAATAAGAGTAAATGCCAGGTTGAAATGATTCTGTATCTCAGCTGACAAACTGTGACCACAAAAAAAAACAATCCTGGGCCTTAGGGAAGCCTCTTACACCAGAAGCAAGACTATGATGCCCTAAATCCTTCTGTAGACACAGGTCAAGAGTGTGTTATTTTCTAGGTGAAAGGTGATATTCAGACAAACAATGCTCTTCATGAACACAGCTGTCAATCTGTTAGAGGCTCAGATGCCAAATCTGATCTCTGGGTGTATCTTTACCTGATTCAGCCACAGAATCTCCACCTGCCTGTTGGATGTGCGTGCATCAGTCCAGAAATGAGAGTCTCCTATATGTCACTGTTATGGTGGATGGTGTAATACTGACAGTAATGGGCATGCCAGATTAACCTCACCTGTTTACTGTCCTCCTCCTCTTGAGCCTTGCAAAACTCCTGCTCGATGGAGCAATCCAGTTCACTGAAGAGACCCACCTCCTCACAGTTCTTCAAGAAGCGCGTCGGGGTCGGCGTCTGGTCTGGAAACATTTACCAGGGTTTGTTAACTTAAGTTACAACACACTTTTTTCTATAGAGCTTAAATTCATAGCAGCTTCACAGTAATAAAGAGAAAACAATGACAGACAGAGATGCACACTTCATCAAATATGGGACAAATTCTGAAAAGACGATAGGGTTATTAAGCTTAATTCAATAAATTCATCCAATTATGAAATACATTTAAGTCAGCAACAGTACAAACAGCTCTACATATAAAAATATTGTGGTTATTCAGTTTATTTGTAAATTTTTGGACACTTGAGTCCACTGCAACGGACATAAAATGTCAGATTATGTTTTTTTCTTCTTGCAATTAACCAAATTTCAAGCCTGCTGTCCATGATTTTCGACTTTTGTCATCCAATCAAATGGCAATAAGGCTCTGCCTATTGTCATCTGAAAAATATCCACTATGCTGAAGAGAAACAAGGCAGCAATTAGTTCCAAACTCATAAAAAAGCATCATCACCAAGTGTTTTATTCGCATTTATTGACATTTGCCAATATTTTATGGATTATATAAAGAAAAGAAGGATTTTGTCTACTAATTAAATTTAAATTCATTTGTAGAATTGTAAGCTTTAAATCGGGATATGTCCATTGTATATGGTTGTCCATGTCAGGGTTCTGCGAGTCCAGTCTTGTAAATTCTTGCTTTGGTGGCAGAGTACAGACACTAGCTCTGTCTTGTCCTGTTTATGGTGCTCGACTTGTGTTTTCTCGGATCGAGCACTGCTTTGCTGTCATTGTGTGTGTGTGTGTTTCTGTATGGGTGCTGTCATTGGCGCGCTCAGCCCATGCGTGCTCCTGTTTGATGCGGGCGCGCGAGGTCTGGCTGTGCTTGGGACGCGTGCCATTGTACTCCTGTTTGTGTTTGTTCTGTCGGCATCGTGCTGTTTCATTCTCTGCGTGTCAGTCTTGTTGGTTTCGTTTTTAGATGGCACTGAGAATAAACATGCGCGTTGCATATGTGTGAGCACACGGTTGGGTGTTATCATTAACATTTATTGACATTTGCCAAGATTTCATGGATTATATAAAGAAAAGAAGGATTTTGTTTATAATTAAATTTAAAAATCATTTGTAGAATTGTAAGCTTTAAATCAGCATTTGTCCATTATATATGTCCATGTCAGCGTTCTGCCACTCCAATCTCGTAAAGTCTTGTTTTGGTGGCAGAGTCCAGACACTAGCTCTGTCTTGTCCTGTTTGTGGTGCTCGACTTGGGTTTTCTCGGGGCAAGCACTGCTTTTCTGTCATTGTGTGTGTGTGTGTTTATGTATGGGTGCCGTCATTGGCGCGCTCAGCCCATGCGTACTCCCGCTTGATGCGGGCACGCGAGGTCTGGCCGTGCTTGGAACGCGTGCCCTTGTACTCCTGTTTGTGTTTGTTCTGTCGGCATCTGTCGGCATCACTTCATTCTCAGCGTCTCAGTCTTGTTGGTTTCTGTTTTGGATGGCGCTGAGATTAAACATGAGCGTTATGCGGAGCACATGGTAGGGTGTCATCATTTTATCGTGGGCTCGTGTCTTGCGTTTGTCTAAGCACGTGGTTCTGTGTTTATAGTGGCCGCGTGCTTCCATTGTCTGTTTTGAACATGCGGTTAATGAGTTCTCTCATTGGCTGCCTTTTCTTGTCCAGTTTTGCATGAGCACATGGTTTGTGGTGTTTTCTTGTGTTATGTGCTCTCCCGTCTATTGTCTAGTCCCACCCTCCTTGCTAACCCATTGTTAGTTTATCATGTTCACCTGACTGTTTGTTAATTATTTCTGCTTATATTCTCCTCATGTCTGCTGCCCTATGCCAGTTCGTCATCGTTGATACCCCCTGTCCTGTCGTGCTCCCTAGTTCTTGTCCTTGCCAGCCTGCCCAGTCAAGTTTGTTTGTTTGTTCATTTGTTTTATTAATGTTTTTCCCCTCAGGATAGTTTGTTTAGCTGTTTATTTTGTTTTTTACTAATAACAAATACCCATTTACTTTGCAATTGAGTCCTCGCTCCTTTTCCCTACTCAAACCCTGACAGTCAATTATGTAAACATATGATATGTTTGTCCAAGAACAGGGAAATAATTGTTCTGAAACTTTTTATGAACATAATTTAGGTCCAAAGGGGATAATTTAGTTGAACGACAGCTTCAGAACTCCTCAAAATATCTTATTTAGCATTCAACAGAAGAAATTCAGATTTAGAGAAATTTTAGGTTGAGCAAAAAGACTAGTAAATTTTCATTTTCGAATGAGCAATATGTATAATGATTCATGTTTCATTTATTTATATTTGTATGTATGTATATATATATATATATATATATATATATATATATATATATATTTCAAATACTCTACAAATATGTTTAAATAGTTTAATAAAGTTTTATGAGATTATTAAAACTTTATAGATATAGAAATAGAAATATATTCAAAATACATTAAGTGATCATTTTCTGTTTTTACTCATATCTAATATACATTTGAAAGGATAAAGCTATTCTTATTAAAGTCATATTTGCATAACCTCATGCATGCATTCCCTTGACGACGGCTCTGTATCTTCGCAAACTCAAAATAGTATACAATAAATACCCTATGCAAATTTAACTCACCCCAAAAAGCTATGTAAAAACTTCTGACAGGACTATGTGGATGGGTATGCATGTGTAGCTGCACGCCGTGTCTCTCTGCACTCAGGCTGTGATTCTGTCCGTTTCATTATTTACCCTTGTCAGAGTGGCAGATCAGATTTCTGGGATCAGCTTTGGGTTTCTCACTCACGCAGCTTTTTTTTACATGCAGGCCCTTCTGTCAGTGGCTCACTTGCTAACAAAGGTGCACATGCGTTCCTTCACTCACTACCTCTCAGCCTCTTTCCCTCAAACACACTCCACAGAGACATCACACACACCTATTATTGAGCTTGTGGTGGGATGATGATTTCTAGCCACTGCTGAAACCACGTTGTAACTCATTATCTTGTACTTTATCAAACCCACGATGAATATTACAGTCTAGACTGAAGAGCACATCCAGGGCTTGTAGAATCCCATCATGGGTTTGAATCCAGGAGCACTGATCCATGTTTGTGATAGAAGAGAATGAATAATGAAGATAGATAGTTACTAAAAACAAATGATAAACTAAAAGTGTCCAAAATATGGAAAAAGAAATATCCATTTAAAAGAATTGACAATGTTTTTTTTTATTAATAGTTTAATGTGGTTTTGAAAAACATTTAAACTCTTTAAAATATTTTGTTTAAGTTACATGCTGTAACAATAAAGTAAATGTTTTTTTTAAATATAATGAACAAAATGGAGGGTGATGCAGTGGCTCAGTGGTTAGCACTGTCGCCTCAAAGCAGGAAGGTCGCTGGTTCAAGTCCAGGCTGGGTCAGTTGGTGTTTGTGTGTGGAGTTTGCATGTTCTCCCTGTGCTGGTGCGCACTGTAAAAAATGCCCGTAGTTTTCACGATAAAAGAATGTAAAAGAGCGAAGGTAAAAAACTGTAAATTATAAACGATGAAATTTCAGTTAAATTAACAGTTAAATACTGTTAATGTTAATACAGAAAAAATTATACTTTTTACATTATTGGATTGCTAAAATTACATTATTTTACTGTAACAACAGTTAAAACATCGGTAAAGTTTGATGAACCACTAAAAAGTAATTCACTGTTCTACAGATGCATACTGTTAACGGTAGATTTCTGGCAACCACAGCTGCCAGTTTTTACCGTAAATTTTACGGTTCTCTTAATTATAACGTAAACTTAAAAAACATCTCTACTGTATTTTTAACGGTAGATTTATGGCTACCACAGCTGCCATTTTTTTACTGTAAATTTTACGTTTTTTGCTACCCTAAACTGAAAAACATCTCTACTGTATTTTTAACGGTAGATTTCTGGCTACCACAGCTGCCAGTTTTTTACTGTAAATTTTACATTTTTTGCTACCGTAAACTGAAAAACATCTCTACTGTATTTTCAACATTAGATTTCTGGCTACCACAGCTGCCAGTTTTTTACCGTAAGTTTTAAGTTTTTTGCTACCGTAAACTGAAAAACATTTTATCGTATTTTTAACGGTAAATTTCTGGAAACCACAGCTGCCAGTTTTTTACGGTAAATTGAATGGGATTTTTTTTTACAGTGTGGGCTGCCTTCAGGTGCTCCGACTTCCCCCACCGTCCAAAAACATGCGCTGAATAAACTAAATTGGCCATAGTGTATGCGAGTGAATTAAGTGTGTATTGATATTTCCCAGTACTAGGTTGCAGCTGAAAGGGCATTCACTGTGTAAAATATACACGGGATAAGTTGGCGATTCATTCCGCTGTGGCGACCCCGGATGAATATATATTGAAAAAAGGCAGCACTCCAAATCTCCAAAAATGCAAATTTATTACATTAAAAAGGCTGACACGAAACATGTAACGTTTCGAACTCAAGGCTCTTCATCAGACAATGTTCACCACAGAAAGCTGCTCTCCTTTTTATATACTTCTGGATCACCTGATCTCTTATTGACTCACAACCAAAACAGAACTAAAAGAATACACATTTCCCCTGATAAATGAAGGGACTAAGGCGAAGGAAAATTAGTGAATGAATGAATAAATGAAGGAATGAATAAAATAAATGGATGAAATATAAATCTCTATCCATCCATCCATCCACCCATAACTCATAACTACATAAAATCTTGAATATCACACAAATCCGATTTGTTTTTCAAATCCAATCTAAAGGACGTGCACCATCATTTTGCAAGTGCTGAAATGGGATCTGTTTTTTCGGACAGTATAGTCAATATCTGGAGTATCGGTTGCTATGGTAATGATGTAAGCTTCAGCACAATGCCAAGATACTTTCTTCTACAGCCAGAGTTGTTATTATTGTGGAAAAGGAGCATGAATAAACCTGAAAATGTGTTGCATGCATACATGCTTGGAGCACTTAAAACATGCGTAAAGCAAATAATCAACGTTGTGTCTTGAAAACCTCTTTAGTTTCTTCATTTGTAATTAACTGTAAAGTGAATGTCACGCAGTTCAATATCTGGGGCAAAGGTCAACATCTCAAATGACAAAATACGTGAAATCTGATCTGACCGTGCAGACTGCAAATCAGATTTTAATTGGATTTCAAACCAACACAAATGCTCGGGTTCAGGTTTTGTAAAAACACAGCTATTGCAAATAGCAATAAATTATGCCTTTTTAAAATATTATTTAATGATTAAAACTGTATATTATTCCATATGTTTCAGTGATTATGTTTAAAATATATTATTAAATATAAATTTTGTAAGTTTTGCTATAAAGTTTTGCAATAAAAGATAATTATCTTGTTTAATGGATGTAAACTAATTAATTATTATTAATTAGTATCAGCATAAATGAGTATAATATTTTTTATCCATCTCTCAGTGAAAATAGGCAATGTATTTTTGTGAATTTAAACAATACGGATTTATTAAACTGATATATTTATTAAAATTATATTTCAGTCACCAAACATATTTAGAAAATAAAAGATAAAACAATTCAATTTAAGCAAAATAATATAAAAAAAATTACAACCTACAAAATTTTTTAAAAATTTTAATTGTTTTTGCTTCTCTTAATTTTCCCTCTTTTTTAAATGTGTATTTAATATTTTTCTATAACATATAAATTTAGGTGTACATGTTTTGGACCGTTATTGTAAGTTATTTTGTTAGATAAGCTCCGGATTTGGCTTCAGTACTGACTAATCTAATATATATGCACAAATATAATATTGTATAGTCTTATTAAAAATATGAATTTAAAAGATAGATTTGTGAGGGGTGGACTTATATATGCTGAGCACTGTATGTGTGTGTGTTCATTGAACACCAAAAAACAGCTGCTTTTTTAAAAGTCTGAGCACACAGCTTTGGTTAGTTAGTGTACAATCTGTAAATGCACCCTGGAATCCTCCACTTCTTCATCATTGTTGTGGAGACGTCTTTTCTTCTCCTCCCTCCAGTGTCCCCCTTCCCTTCGTCCCCTGAGAGTGCTGGAGGTCTAATTGATATGGAGCTCATGGTACGGCTTGATGACTGGGATTAGGGGAGTGAGGCAGAGCACAGCACAAATATTATTTTAGCCACATGGCTCTGCGTTTAAAACTACACCGACGCATTTGCCAAGTCATGCGTCCTGCTTAATACACTAATCAAAGACAGGCGAGACGAGAATGTATGTGTGTGTGTGTGTGTGGCACATGGTTTTCTTTACATATTGGGGACTAAATGTTACGGAAGCAGAAAAACACTATCGTTCTAGCATCGCAGTGTCTTGTTGTCATATTTCATTTACATTTTTTGCTTATTTTATTCAATAAACATAAGCCTATAGTTGTTTTGCCTTAGACTTGGGGCATAATAATTGGGGGCTCGTCCGGGATAGAGCTAGTGACGTGATGTTCTGAGTTTGCTGTGTACTCAGCATTAGTATTTTTTTCATTATGTCCCCTCAAGTATTGCAATTTTTATGACAATTTTTATGATTTTTACTTTGCCTTATAGTCAGTGCAATAACCGACTGTATTATCATCAATAACTGTGTAGCACAAAAGTTTGTAAAATACAAAATCATAAAAAACTAAATCTTACCTTTGAAATGTTCTGCCTTTATGCTTTGTTTTCCTTGTTTGCTCGTTACTACACCCATACACAGGGCTAAAGTTCAGCATCTTCACACTAGCTTGAGTCTTGACTAGTGCGGTTGAATGACATTTGTCCTGGGAGCACTGTACAAATGTGGCAGCGGTATTGACGTATACTCAGGGTGTGCATGCGATATCTAGTGTATACATCTATGTCATCTGAGTATCTGCGTTTGGTTGTCGACCAAAGGGGATCTTTGGCAGAAGTGTTTTTTTTTCCTTGGAAAATCCACCACCCATGATCTTATTTCTTTTATTATGCCCATAGTTGTTTTCCCCTAGACTTGGGGCATAATAATTGGGGGCTCGTCCGGGATAGAGCTAGTGACGTGATGCTTTGAGTTTGGTGTGTATTC
>CAIGQQ010004375.1:2162945-2204178 GCA_903798035.1 Danio albolineatus | reverse complement strand
ATATATTCACTGCGCATAGTTACATATACCGTAGTTAAATAGTCATTTAAGCACCTTTGATTAAACTTTGTAACAAATCTATACATTTAATTACTAAGTAATAATATTAAAATTGATGCATTTATATGGTTGGTGAGGGTTAGGCTTGGGGTTATTTGCATGAAATTATGCATAATGTATTGTTGTTATAGTAGGTGGAAAGGAAATCATAAAATAAAGTGTAACCAACAGTTCTTGAACCGTTTCTCTTAGCGTAAAGTACATTTTAAATTACCTTTTTAACACTTTTACCTTTAGTGTGACAGAAAGATTGTGTTTAAGGTTTTATTTATTTAGCCATTAGTACCTTTATTTTTAATAAAGTAGAACAAATATTTAAAAGTTACTAATAACTCAAGTACAAGTATTTAACAAATAAAATATATATTGTGGTTGCACCTATTTTACTTACTAGGCTAGTAATTAGAAATAAATGTTAATTTTGCATGACAAAATTACTTTACTCAGAGTAATAAGTGTTAAATTGGCTTGCCATATACATGCACATACAAACACATGCACGCACAAGCAAAGTAAAGTGTAGTAACACTGCGATCGTGTTTGACAGCTTCATGCGCGCAAAATAACAACAACCGACTTCACGTAAAGTTTTGCAACACACAGTAGCATAAGATACCCAAAAAGACATCCCAAAATCAAGCAGACACTAGCTTATTTTTCCGCTACGCGATTGTTAATTGGCTATTCAAAGAAAAGACAACGCTCAAAGCCGTAACATGCAAAAACAATCCCCGGAGACCCGAAAGCACTCGCTTTATTTTCCTGCATGAACCCTAAACTTAAACGGACGCGTTCAGACAGACTCTAAAAGTAGTTGAAATCTGCTCATGTGAATCCCGAACAACTTGTCACTTCTTCATGCTCAAGAGAATGACTGTTTCAATGGTACCGACTCGGCAAGTGCATGTGAATGCGAAGAGATTGATGTATCGGTATGAAAAGCAACTTAAACAACTCACCGCAGAAGTCTGGAGAAGATGCAGCACACTTTCTGAAGGAACCACGTTGGACTGAGGAAAGATTACAATACGATCTATTTAGAGAAGCATTACATCACCCTTTGGTGACGTCACGTGGGATTCCTGAACTTCTAAATCATTGCGGTCCCTAGTAGAGGCGGGGCGGGTCCAGGGGGCGGATCGAGGGGCGGGTCCAGAAACAGTGGTCCGGTCCGCAGCACCAACATCTGTCTGACTTCAAACTGTTATTGTTGTTCGAGTCATAAATTGCTGTTAATAAAAGTGCATATCTTAATGATTAATTGAACTGGCTAACAACTGAATAGGATAGTATAGCCTATGTATAGATAAAATGTAGATTTTCAAGTACAAAGAACTCCAAAAAACACCAAACGTTTTTCAAATGTAACCAGATCATTCATTTCTTTATAAAATTTAACATCAGTCAAAACTCTGGACTTCAACAAAGGTAAATAATAATAATAATAATAATAATAATAATAGTAGTAATAATAATAAAGTTTCCCAGAGATAGGTTGCGGCTGGAAGGGCATCCGCTGCGTAAAACAAATGCTGGATAAGTTGGCGGTTCATTCCGCTGTGGCGACCCCGGATTAATAAAGGGACTAAGTCGAAAAGAAAATGAATGAATAAATTAATAATAATAATAATAATAATAATAATAATAATAAATCGGCGTATCAATAAAAATAAATCAATCAATAAAAATATTCCTTGTTTGATTATTTCTTCATTTGATATCCATCTTTGCTTGAGCGTTTATAAAATTAAGCAATTTACAAATATTTTCCACCTTTATGACAGTATTTAAAAAGAAACATTTATTCAGAAAACAATGAATTGCAAAGACCTTTTATAAAATCATAGAACGGCGCTAATCTAGAACATTTTGCACAATCATGGAATATCGTTTCTCTCAGAAAATTAAAAGGCCAGACATTACATTAGAGACAGACAGACAGACAGATATATAGACTGACAGACAGACAGACAGACAGACAGACAGACAGACAGACAGACAGATAGATAAATAGATAGATAGATAGTTTGAGAGATTGATGATACTATAGTTAAACATACTGTATATAGATATTCGTAATTATAATTGTTGAAAAAAGTATATGTAGATGGACCTTTTTGCAACATTTTAAAACATATGTTGTGAAATACACATTTCTGTGAAATTCAAACATGAACTTTTATGGTCAATAAAAGTTGTTCATCGAGATCGAGTTCTTATGAAATATTATCAAATTGTTTTACATTTCTTGAATGTTTTTGACAGGAGAGAGAAGACGCAAACCTAAAGCTCAGTTATCCAGGTCTGTTAATTGTGCACATCTTGCCAGTGCCTCTGTGCTTACTAAATAATGAAAGTGTCAGAGGTAAATAAATTATTGGCTGGATTATGTCTGCCTGCAAGTGTTGAATTTAGAAGATGGTGTTACAGAATCAAAGCTCAGACTCCTTTGTCCACAGATAATTGCCATGCAGGCGTAATGCGATGCAGGTGGCACTGAAGGACAAACAAACCAATACCTTTGTTTATTTGTGTGACATTCGGTATGTTATATCAATTCCATTCGCAAACAGGTTGTAAGTCAAATAAAAACCATGAAACTGAAACTTAAATTAACACTATAAAGTTACAGTTAACTGATAAGTAAAATCAGCTTATGACAGTATTATCATTTTATACACAAGTGCTAAAAACTGTTTACAGTACTGAAGTTTTGCAGGAAGTTTTGAGGATGTTTCCACAGTTCTTGTTAATCTGACTGAGTTTCTTCAGAAACTTCAAAATTAAGTTTCAAAGTCCCTGCTTACAATGATAAGCATAATAAGTACAAATATGTCCAATGCACATAGACAGCATGACTCACATTATCACTGAGTAATGAGCCTGAATCCTCCATACATCCTATAACCACACTAATCGAGCCTAATTATTTCATTGTTTTACCAGTAGCAAAAACAATTATCACGATCATCTTAAAAACAACACATCAGTCATAATATTGCTAAAAATGTTAGTTATAATATTAGTTAATATTAGTTAAAAGTATAGACGGTCACAATCATTGGATGTTTAGTGGAAGTGCAGAGGATTGCAGTGTTATTTCTGATGCAGAGATTACACTAAGTTTTGTAATTAAAACTTTATTAATTAAAATGATCTAAAATAAAATAAGGGGCGCCACAGTGGCGTAGTGAGTAGCACGTTCGCCTCACAGCAAGAAGGTCGCTGGTTCGATCCCCGGCTGGGCCAGTTGGCATTTCTGTGTGGAGTTTGCATGTTTTGCCCGTGGTTGCGTGGGTTTCCTCCGGGTGCTCCGGTTTCCCCCACAGTCCAAAGATATGCGGTACAGGTGAATTGGGTAAGCTAAATTGTCCAGTGTATGTGTGTGAATGAGAATGTATGGATGTGTTTCCCAGAGATGGGTTGTGGCTGGAAGGGCATCCGCTGCATAAAACAAATGCTGGATAGGTTGGCGGTTCATTCCGCTGTTGCGACCCCGGATTAATAAAGGGACTAAGCCGAAAAGAAAATGAATGAATGAATGAATAAAATAAAATAAAAATATTTTTAATTTACCTAAAAAATTAACAATTAATTTAAAAAACTACAATAGATTTAATACTGAATAAACATTTTAGTATACTGTAAAGACTGAAATCTTTTTTCAAACTATTTATTTATATACAACTAATATACTTTTGCAGTAAATCTGCAGTAAATAAAGATTTTATGCAAAGGCAACTTGCTGCAGAGCTGTTTTGAGTTGCCTCAACTTTCAACCCAGTTCACTTGATTTAAGTAAATTCAAAAATGTAATGAAGCTGGTTGGCTTAAAAATTAAGCAAACTTTTTTACAGTGTATTTTGTTTTACATTTTGTAGACAAAACATTACAACTATTTACACAGAACCTACACCTATACCTGCAAAATTACTTTTATTGTTTGTTCATGGCCAAATATTCACAATGCACAATTGCAGAATAAAATTGTAGTATTTTCCCAATAATATTGAAATATTAGTTTAGAAGTGCAAAAGTTAATTGAAAATAATAATAATAATAATAATAATAATATCAATAAAACAAAGTAGCGTTTGATTAAAATACTCAGCCTGAATTTCAGAAACATTATCACTTACTAATGAGCCCAAACAGCATCTTAAAACCACACTAATCGAGCTATTAATACTGTTCCTGAACTATTAATCTCACCAAATGTCATTTTACGAGTATATTTCTACCAGTAGCAAAGACAGTGGTCATGAGGTTCATCCTAGCTCTTATAAACTGACACGTCAGCCATAAAAGGCTAAAAATAAAAGTTGAAAGTATGGACAGAGTCACAACCTTTGAAGCTTTAGTGAATGTGCCGGTGGCGGCGGTGTGATTTCTGAGGGTCCAGCGGTGGAGTCTGGCTTTTGCTCCAGCGATTAATGACTGTCTGCTCGTCTGTTTACTACGAGCCGCTCGCGCTAAGAGCTCTGTCACGGGAACAATAACGCCATCATAACTCAGCCGCTTCGCTTGCCTGTGTCTTTTAACCTGGGCCTTAATCAAAGCTTTATGACAGTTTTTGTTCCTTTATGGTCTATATATTTCTCGCAGAGATCTAGACATCATCCCGCGGGAGAGCAGCGCGGTAAGTGGCATAAGTGCACAGTCAGTGCCGGGTCAGTGACCCGCGATTTAAAGGGTTTTATCTCTAATGCACGACAGGTTAGTCTGTCCCTAAATGTCTAGCAGGGATGAATTCGGATTGAGGTGGGAAACGTGTCGTTTTAATGTCTGGACTGATTGCGATTGATCTTTTGAAATTAAATACTTGATTTACACTAGCCTACTTTTCAATGGAGTAATTAATGATTTTTAAAACACGTTTTTAGGCTTTATGTATCTAATCCAAAATAAATATATTTTTTATAGAATATTGTTAGAACTAGTACAATTATAAAAAAAAAACTGAATCAATGAGGCTTTGAT
Organism: Danio albolineatus; assembly: GCA_903798035.1. NCBI lineage: Eukaryota > Metazoa > Chordata > Actinopteri > Cypriniformes > Danionidae > Danio > Danio albolineatus. The sequence continues at coordinate 2,199,138 of CAIGQQ010004375.1, read as the reverse complement.
GAGGCTGATCAGATTTGATAAGGCTTGCAAATCATGGTTTCCACAAAAATATTAAGCGGCACAACTGTTTTCAAAGGTATTTATAAGAATTGTTTCATAAACACCAAATTGTGATTTCTGAATGGTTTTTAAAGGACGGTGTGACACTGAAGACTGGAAAAATTATGCTGAAAATTCAGCTTGGGTGGCAATTCAGTTTCCTTTCTTTATTGGGTATTGCTCAAGCAACTGCTGGTAAAATCCTTGATGTGACAAACTTTTTCCAGTTTTCTCTGAATTTCTCTGAATAAGGACAAAGGGAGACCCCTTCAACCATAGCAAGAGAATTTGGTTGTTCCAAAATGCACTGAAGAACAAGATTATGCAGAGCATTTCAACAGTCAATCTTGCAGCTGGAATTACTGACCAGGTTTGCTCCTGTGTCTTAATGTTTATGAGAAACTGTGCGGAAGGCCCACTCTGAGTGACCAAACATCTGATCAGTAGGAGGAATAAAACGCTAAACTAACCTTTGCTGGGGAGCATGTTATGGACAGACAGAATTAATCACTTTAGTTCAATTTTCTCATGGGAAATATTATGTTCATTGTCAAACTGTTGAAAGCCTAAACCCAATGTGTGGTAAGAATCAATGAAATTTGGTGGAGGAAGTTTGGGGGATGTTTTCTGCAGCAGCAGTTAAGCTACTCTAGCATCTTAAGCCATACTCGAGTGAATACAAATGTTTATCAGAAGCTCTGATTTTTTTTTCTCTGCATTCATTGCCCAATCAACAAGCAAGTTTATTGCAGGAAATTGACCGAGTCACACAACAGTAACAGGCAAAGTAGTTCCTTGAAGCTAAAAACACTAAAATAAAGAAATGGTAGTCTTGAGTCCAGATCTAAACCTGTTTGAAATGCTGGGGAATTTGTTTGGACGACAAAATTATGACTAAAAAAGCAACATTCTTCACAAGAAACCGAAGAAGACTGAACAAGATCGCAGCAGAGTATAATGTGAGTGATGGCTTTGATATGCTGAAGTCATTTAAAACACAGTCCTGTCCTCTTCATGTGCACTTTTCTTATGACTAATTTTTGACAGCTTTAACCTTCAGACATATTTGTTGTAATCTTTCTTTTTGCTACAGTCATTCAATAACTGCTTTCCACAAAATAAGAGATTTTTAAGTCCATTGGTTATTTTGTAAAATAATGTTATACTAGCATAGTGCACCCATGCTGTAAAAATGTTTCATTGGTCTCTTATTATTTTGATTTCCAGTGGACTATGTTTATTTTGTATTGTAAAATCAGCCAATATAACTCGTTTACACAAGCTGTAACCTCGATGAGTGATATAATCTGCTTTACGGCAGATTCCACTAAGCGTACCTGAATAATTTTGCACAGAAGATGCCAGATTTCAGGAGCTGCAATTTGAGAACAGGACAGCTGAAACCTGATTGTAATTTGACATCAGAGTGTTGATTCACATGAAATGGAAGACTTCTGAAAACTTCATCCTAAGATGAGGTCCACTGTCAACAAACACAACCAAGAGATCATGTGTTTAAGCAGCTCTTTGACTTGAGTTGTCCTTGGACTGAACTAGATTCACCTTGATGTTCAGGCTGTTCTAGAATGGTTTCATTGCATTCAAAAGATTTGAATGGTTACAGGGAGAACATTTACCTTAGTTGTTTACTTCACAAATCAACAAATCATCAAATCATCAGACATTTATTCATTCATTTTCTTTTCGGCTTAGTCCCTTTATTAATCTAGGGTCGCCAGAGCGAAATGAACCGCCAACTTATCCAGCATTTGTTTTACACAGCGGATGCCCTTCCAGCTGCAACCCATCTATGGTAAACATCCATACACACTCATACACTACAGACAATTTTAACCTTACCCAATTCACCTATACCACATGTCTTTGGGCTGTGGAGGAAATCGGAGCACCCGGAGGAAACCCACGGGGAGAACATGCAAACTCCACACAGAAATGCAAACTGACCCAGCCGAGGCTCAAACCAGTGACCTTCTTGCTGTGAGGCGAATGTGCTACTCACTATGCCACCGTGGCAACCAATCATCGGACATACAAATCAAAATGAATTAATAATAAGTAAAACATGAAGAAGCAGGTTTGAGATGTGTTTCTGTGACATGTGTGAGTTGCTTGAAACTAGTATTACGTCATAATTAAAAAGCATTTTAAATTCAGATAAAACCAACTACAGTTCATAAATTGCATATTACAGATGATTTAGATTGGTCTCAGCAGAATTTCTCCCTGGATTTGAATGGTTTTAAAACAATGATGATTAAAAATAATGCTAGGAAGCAGACTGGATGTTTGATCTTCTTAACGGAACGTTCCGGCCTCATGTTGACTCATCTTCATGTTTTGAAGTGCCTGCAGGGATGGAAATGTTGAAGTATACAGCTTTGTGAAATAACACATGCCTTCTCCCCTAACAAATGTCATTGTTTTGCTCAAACTGGTGCTCTGGCACAAGAAAAGACTTTCAAGAAGAAACTCTGCATCAGTGACATGGAAAGATGTCTTGATTGCAGTGTCAAAGGAAGTGATGTCATGATGAAATAAACTATTCTTTGGGCAGCTTGATTCTGAAATTCCATCCTTAAAAGTTGACTTTTCACAAAAAAATGCATTTTTGTTGGGTTTCACGTTGATCAGTTGTTGCTCAGCAAATTAGGCTGTTCCATTTACTGTTCGTGAGATTTCTTTCTCTATATTTGTATAAAATAGGTTAAAGTTTTTGTGTGTATGTTTTGTGGTTATGTTTTGTTTTTTCATTTGTATGATTGCAATGTAAGGGCGCCACGGTGGCCGAGTGGTTAGCACGTTCGCCTCACAGCAAGAAGGTCGCTGGTTCGATCCCCGGCTGGGCCAGTTGGCATTTCTGTGTGGAGTTTGCATGTTCTCCCCGTGGTTGCGTGGGTTTCCTCCGGGTGCTCCGGTTTCCCCCACAGTCCAAAGACATGCGGTACAGGTGAATTGGGTAAGCTAAATTGTCCGTAGTGTATGTGTGTGAATGACAATGTGTGGATGTGTTTCCCAGAGATGGGTTGTGGCTGGAAGGGCATCCGCTGCGTAAAACAAATGCTGGATGAGTTGGCGGTTCATTCCGCTGTGGCGACCCCGGATTAATAAAGGGACTAAGCCAAAAAGAAAATGAATGAATGATTGCAATGTATTTCTTTGCTGGACAGGCATGTGACCTGCATGTAAACCATATTTTATAAATGAAGGTTATACATTTCACAGTTCACTGCCAAATGTAACCCAAAATGTCTGTTAATTTACTGAAATATTAACACAACAGTTTAAAAACATCTAAATAAACATTCATTCATTCATTCATTCATTTTCTTTTCGGCTTAGTTCCTTTATAATTCCGGGGTCGCCACAGCGTAATAAACCACCAACTTATCCAGCATTTGTTTTACGCAGCGGATGCCCTTCCAGCTGCAATCATCTCTGGGAAAATCTAAATAAACATAAAAAGACATAATTTAACCATAAAGAAGGACAGAATGCTGATGTATATTTGGTTCTTTTCATTATAGTCTCGGTGTTGCACATTACAGTTAGTTGGTCCTTCGTTAGCAATGATGGTTTCAAACTTTAGCATTTATTCATTCATTCTCTTGTCGGCTTGGTCCCTTTATTAACCTGGGGTCGCCACAGCGGAATTAACCGACAACTTATCCAGCATTTGTTTCATGCAGCGGATGCCCTTCAAGCCGCAACCCATCTCTGGGAAACATCCATACATTCTCATTCACACATATACACTACAGACAATTTAGCTTACCCAGTTCACCTGTAACGCATGTCTTTGGACTGTGGGGGAAACCGGAGCACCCGGAGGAAACCCACGCGAACACAGGGAGAACATGCAAACTCCACACAGAAATGCCAACTGACCCAGCCAAGGCTCGAACCAGCGACCTTCTTGCTTTGAGGCGACAGCACTACCTACTGCGCCACTGTGTCGCCCTTACCTTTAACATCCAAAAAACTATTTTATTTAATCTTTTACAACTTAAAGTTGGGCGTCACGGTGGCACAGTAGGTAGCACATTCGCCTCACAGCAAGAAGGTCGCTGGTTTGAGACTCGGCTGGGTTAGTTGGCATATCTGTGTGGAGTTTGCATGTTCTCCCTGTGTTCGTGTGGGTTTCCTCTAGGTGCTCAGGTTTCCCCACAAGTCCAAAGACGTGCTATAGGTGAATTGGGTAAGCTAAAATGTCTGCAGTGTATATGTGTGAATGGGTGTGTATGAATGTTTTCCAGTGATGGGTTGCAGCTAGAAGGGCATCCGCTGCGTAAAACATAAGCTGGGTCAGTTGGCATTCATTCTAAGCTGAAAAGAAAAGGAATGAATGACAGAATGAATGAATTAATTAATAAAAGTTTCTTAAGACTATTATGATGTTTTTTTAAGAACTGTTCACTGAAAGGTTTTTTAAGATCTCAAAATAGTTATTTTATTGCATAACTTGGAAAACTTTTAGAAGTGAAAGGTTCAGAAACACGTCGCCTTGCAGCAGATCCTCATGTACTTTTGTGACGGAAGGATTCAGCGCTGATGTGTCTCTTTTACACATTAAAAAACTTTCCACGAGTTGAATAAAATGTCAACAAGTATTGTTTTAGCTTTAAAGTAAGTTCTGTCTCAAAATTTACATCATAAAATCAGGCGTGTGTGTGTGTGTGTGTTTATGTTCAGTTTTAAAACTGAAAATTTCAATGTTGAAGCTAAGCGATTCAGGACTAAACGTTTCATTTATTTATTTATTGTTTTGTTTGTTTGTGAATGTGATATGGAAAGCACTACTAACCCTGCTGCCCAAAGGTACAAGTGAAAAAAGCTTTACCATGATGTTAAAAAACCCCACCTAGGCTTAAATCAGTATAAGAAGCCTATTAGAAATTAACACCACACAATCAGGTAAAATAAAAACCAAAAACAGTGATCTTGTGATCTCAAAATCAAACTGTATACCCAGGGCTACCACTATACAACGCTGAAGCGTTTAGAAACCACACAGCAATTATAATGCTATTACCAGCAAAACGTGCACTGGAACCATCTGAAGTGGAACAATGCAGCCATTACATAATGAGGGGCAGCATTTCTGAGTAGTTTATACAGTATGACTTCAGTGGTGAGGGCTCCATGCCATGTGCGTCTGAGTTCTGTATATTCCACTGCCAACGAGGGAAGGCCAGTATTTGTAATAGTTATGCGTCTGAACATTATGTCATTTGCCTTCTTAATAGGGTCTGGGGGTTTACGTTCAGTAACATTATATGAGAATGAATTACACTTTGTGGACGGATGAAATATCCTTATAGTCAAAGTCTGTGTCTTTGCTCAGTCATCTTAGAATGGGTTGGTTTTGCGTGGTCTTAAAGCCACAGTTCAACCTAAAATCAATATTCTGTCATCATTTACTCACCCTCAGGCTGTTCCAATATATGCTGTGTAAATTTCTCTTCTTCATCGATTTGTTAGTTTACTGATATTCTTCAAAATATCTTCCTTTGTGTACATTAAAACAAACAGAAATTAATTTTTTTGGAGTAAACTATGCCTTTTTCAACTATACTTTGTTAGGTACACCTGTCCAACTGGTCCTTAACGCACATTTCTAATCAGCCGATCACATACAGTAGCAGCAACTTAATGCATGTAGGCATGGTCAAAACGATCTCCTGCTGTTCAAAAAAAGCATCAGAATTAGGAAGAAAGGTGATCTAAGTGGCATTAAGTGTGGCATGGTTGTTGATGCCAGACGGGCTGGTCTGAGTATTTCAGAAACTCCTGATCTACAGGGATTTTCACACACAACCATCTCAAGGGTTTACAGAGAATGGTCTGAAAATATCCAGTGAGCAGCAGTTCTGTGGGCGCAAATGCCGTGTTGATGCCAGAGGTCAGAGGAGAATGGCCTGACTGGTTCCAGCTGATAGAAAGGCAACAGTAACTCAAATAACCACTTGTTACAACCGAGGTATGCAGAAGAAACTCTGAATGCTCAACATGTCAAACCTTGAAGCGGATGGGCTACAGCAGCAGAAGACCACACAAGATGCCACTCCTGTCAGCTAAGAACAGAAAACTGAGGCTACAATTCACACCGCTTCACAGCTTCACCACAAGTGGACAACAGAAGACTAGAAAAAACGTTGCATGGTCTGATGAGTCTCGATTTCTGCTGTGACATTTTAGAGAGGCTCAGAATTTGGTGTCAACAACATGAAAACATGGATCCATCCTGCCTTGTACAAACGGTTCAGGCTGGTGATGGTGGTTTAATGGTGTGGGGGATATTTTCTTGGCACACTTTGGGCCCATTATTACCATTTGAGCATCGTTTCAACTTCACAGCCTGAGTATTGTTGCTGATCATGTCCATCCCTTTATGACCATTTTCTGATGACTACTTCCAGCAAAATAACGCGCCATGTCATAAAGCGCAAATCATCTCAGACTGGTTTCTTGTACATGACAATACAGGTATTCATGTTCATTGTAGTACGTTCACTGTATTCAAATGGCCTCCACAGTCACCAGAGCTCAATCCAATAGAGCACCTTTGGGATGTGGTTGAACGGGAGATCCACATTATGGATGTGTAGCCGACAAATCTGCAGCAACTGTGTGATGGTATCATGTCAATATGGAGCAAAATCACTGAGGAATATTTCCAGTACCTTGTTGAATCTATACCACGAAGGATTAAGGCAGTTCTGAAGGCAAAAGGGCATTCAACCTGGTAGTAAGGTGTACCTAATAAAGTTACCTACAATTTGCCCTTTCCTTTAACCATGTAAAACTTTATATGTGACAGTAAACATGTGCATATACAGCATATAATTTCATTAAGGGGCGCCACGGTGGCATAGTGGGTAACACGTTCCCCTAACAGAAAGAAGGTCACTGATTCGAGCCTCGGCTGGGTCAGTTGGCATTTCTGTGTGGAGTTTGCATGTTTGCATGGTCACGTGGGTTTCTTCCAGGTGCTCCGGTTTTCCCCACAAGTCCAAAATTATGCAGTACAGGTGAATTGGGTAGGCTAAATTGTCCGTAGTGTGAATGTGTATGGATGTTTCCCAGAGATGGGTTGCAGCTAGAAGGGCATCCTTTCCGTAAAACATATGCTGGATAAGTTGGTGGTTCATTCCACTGTGGCAACCCCAGATTACTAGAGAGACTAAGCCGAAAAAAAAAAAAAAATGAATGAATAATTACATTGCATATTTAATTTGCAAATATGCATCTGACAAATGCAATTATCAATTGCATATGTCAGATTTATAGCATAATCTCTTCAATATATTGAGAACGTTGCACTCATATTCTAAGATGGGAAAAATATTTTTAGCAAAAATAATATCAAAACATAATTTGGTGCAGCGGCTGATATTTATATGGGCAAAATTAGGATCAGATTATGGAAATTTTCTGTAACCTATATTTATATAAATATATTGTGTCATTAAATAAAATAAAAGTCAAATTATGACAAGATTTTATGCATACCTAAAGTGTAAATACAAAAAAAATGCTAATGTTTCTAAAGTGTATACTTCTGGCATCTCATTAGCCAGTTTTTACACAACCAACCCAAACAATATCATGTCAAATTACAAATAAATCTCACTTTGTTAACTATTCAAAATCAAGATGTCAGAACAGACTTCAAGGTCCATTAAATTAAATGTAAATAAATAATTAAATTAAAAATGGAAATTAGGGCGTTACGGTAACGCAGTGAGTATCATGATCGCCTCACAGCATGAAGGTCGCTGGTTTGAGCCCTGGCTGTGTACTTTCTGTTAATGTCATTTACACAAAGAAAAACAAACGACACTTTCTGAGAAATGAAAAACTTCATTTCCCCCCCAAAAAATGCAGCCTTAAGCAAAAGGATCTGAGTCTCATCAAGAATCGACGACTGACCGTTCAATCAAATGTGACTATTTACAGAAATCTGAAAAATAACAGAATTGAAAGCAAAAGTGAAGGCCGTACAGGCTCTGGAGAGGCTCAAAACAGAGCGAGTCAATGATGTAATGCTTTCACAGACATGTCCCACAGAGCGATCCAGGGCTGCTGGAAAAAGCAGGCCGATCGGGGTGCACAGCTGCCCATGCTGAGCTCTGCTGCGGTGAGTAAATGGGGCCCAACCCAACAAGGTCCCCATTACATAGTACCGGGCACAACACCAGCACCAACAACCTCTGCCAACAAACGTGAACAGGAAATCATGGAAAAACAGAGGCGGAGAGAGAGGGATGAAGCACATGGATGTGAACGCGAGTGAGGAAAGAAAACAGTCATAATGTAGTCCACACCACCACAGGGGCTCTCGATTACTGACAGAGAAACACTATAGTGATCAAGTCATCTGTTTGACCGCATGGCTGTTTATGGCCTCTCAGCCTTTAGAAGTTCAGTTATTTGTGGCTGCATGCTGATCATACTGTATGCACATTATGGAAAGTTGCCAAATAGGCGATTGCTAAGAGCAGAATGAGATGTTTCATCAAACAAATCAACAGTGATGTTAGTTTTAAGAGGTTTGGGAGCAACATTGTGAGCAATATTGATTCAAGTATTGTTACAAGCAATATTAACATCTAGGATAGACATCCACAGTTGTTAATAGATTGCAAAAGTCATACATAGGCTGTATAGTTTTCATTTATCATTATTATTTTTTAAACAAAACAATTAAAAACATAGGTTTCTGTTGACATTTATATTTAGATGCACCTTTGTAGATGTACCTCATTTAAACAAAACACTCAAACAAAAGTAGCTGTATTTAAGTACAACTCCAAAAAGGTGTTACAAAAAAAAGGAGAAAAAGGGTTTTGGACGTGGTTCAATGACACTACAGTAGGCCTAAAAACAGTCCTGCATTGTGGAACTTAAGTATGGAATCTGTTTGTAATTTCACACTGCCATCGTGTGGATTTTTGTTGCACTGCACTCCAGGTGATTGTTATTTACGCTTATTTAAATTTGACCGATAATTATTGATTCCTTGATGATGAAATATAATCAGTGTTATGCTTATGTTAGTTAGAATTAGTGTAAGTTTTAGGAGGGGCATTTAAAAACACATAAGCTAATGTCATAATGTGTAGTTAGGGGACATGGAATGCATACAATTTATGCAGGTATTTAATGCAAGGCTGTGACTTCTTCACAAGTAATGTATCCATACCGGCGATTTTCTCAAAACTCCTTTAGCTTGTCGAGGTACACATAATAATTAATATTAATAAAATAATAAGAATAAAATAATTTATTCTTGTAAACATCGACAACCTCAAAATCGACGGTGTTAAAGAGGTTTGTTTGTATTCACAAATGGAAAATGGGGGGAAAAAATCGCAAATCCAAGTCTGCATCCAGCTACTATTGGAGAGGTCGCAAGTATGCCTTTGCCATGACAATCAAAATTGAGCTCAGGTGCATCCTGTTTCCACTGATCATTTTTTAGATGGTTCAACAACCCACTTGTGGTAAATTAAGTTAATTGGACATCATTTCGAAATGGGCACAGCTGTGAATATAAGGTCCCACAGTAAAGCTACGGTCACGCAGGACTTTTCTCCACGTGCTCCACTTTCTAGTCATACGCTTGCGAATGCGTCAGATTGAAAACGCAAGCTAGTGCCACAAGTTTCACTTGGCGAACTCGACCTGCGAAATCACAACACGTGACTGCACAAGACTAATAGAAGATCAAAACATGACCTCTCTGGACAGAAATTTATTAGATGGACCAAATCGCTTGCTTTTTAAATGTCTAATCGCCTTATTTAATCCTGCCCCTTTTTGCAGTGCCATACAGCAGAATTTAGCATGCTCAACTCTAATGTGACTGCAGCATAAAGTCGCTGTCACACTGCACTTTTTGCCCTATACTTTCCATTCATACACAAGCCAATGCTACAGACAGAAAATGCAAGCGCGTGCAACAAGTTTCGCAGTTAACTACATTGTAAAGTTCAAGCTTGGTGAACTCTTACCTGCGAAATCGCATGACTGTGTGAGACCAATCGAAGATCAAAACATGACCTCAGTGTACAGAAATTTTAAAAATGGAGTGATAACTTTGATGAAACATTGATGTCAGTTGACACTTTGCAAACCACCCCCAACTTCTCTATGTCCAATAAGCTTTCTTTCATTAATTTTCTTTTCGGCTTAGTCCCTTTATTAATCAGGGGTCAGCATATGTTTTACACAGCGGATGCCCTTCCAGCTGCAACTCACCACGGGAAAACATCCATACACATTCATTCACACACATACACTACAGACAATTTAGCTCACGCAGTTCACCTATACCACGTCTTTGGAAAACAGAGCACCCAGAGGAAACCCACACGAACATAGGGAGAACATGCAAACTCCACACAGAATTGCCAACTGATCCAGCCGAGGCTGAAACCAGCGACTTTCTAGCTGTAAGGGGCAATCGTGCTACTCACTGCGTCACCATGATGCCTGCATTAACCACTCTTCATGTACAATTAAGGAGCTACACCGGTGTCTAGGATTCATAAACCTTTATACATTTCATACACCAGTTACCTGTCCACTCCTCTAACCACCCTTCTACATAATTAACCCAAATCCCTTTCCTGGTCTCCAGAAGCCATCATCGCCTTTCACAAACTACTGTTGTGCTTTTTCTTCCTATGAACCTATCTGGGTATTAAGTGTCCGTGGAGGCGTGAAAGAGGCACACAACAAAGGAAATCCATGCAAATCGTTTACTTAAATAATAGCAGCGGGGTAATGCTCTTGCCCAGTGCAGAGGGGTTTTTAACCATCCACACTGGAACCTGCGAGCATACAACTGACTAACAATTACACACAACAGTCAACTAACTTCCCGCATAACGACAAAACAGCATGGGATTGGTCAATCCACAACTTGTGACTTTAACATAAAAGCATCTGTGGTAAATAAAAGTCCTCTTTTCATTTAATTACTAAACACTACAACACTACAAACCCCCTTTACTGCAGCTCCGGTACTTGTTCATCCCAATCCTTCTCATCCATTTGTGGTGTAGGTAGATGTGTCCACCAGTGGTGAAAGTGACCAACTATAGTATGATATCTGAAATCATGACCTTGGAGGAATGCTGGCACTGGCTGGAGGAAGCCCACCATCTATTTAGTGTCATCGTGGACCATAAAAGTATATCTTTGGAGTATATCTGTGAAGCCAAGTGCACCTCAACTCCCATCAAGCCTGGTAGATATTATTCTTTTTTTAAATTCTGATTTTAATGTCCTCTACTGCCCAGGGAACAAGATTGTTAAAGTTGATGCCATTTTCCCATTTGCACCAAGCTGATGAAGGTAATATTCAGCCAACCCTACAGCTTGGTGGTTAGTCCAATTCAAAGGACCTTAGATGACCAAATCTCTACAGCCATTGAATAAGAACCTGCTCTGCTGTGAGATCCTGAGGGTAATATTTAAGGACCGATTGGCTTTACATCACCCCTTGCTTGACCTATAATGCATTCGTTTTGCACAAAAATTAGTCATTGGTAATGTTGTGTTGTTTTTGCAATGTGTTGTGAGCTGTCAAACAGCGTGTGAATATATTTATTCTGGCAATAAGTGGGGTTCATTTATAAACTAATTTCGAGAGGATCACGTGCTTATGATTGAACGCAGCTGGTTCCACATCAGCTCCGCATATTGCACCAATCAGACGAATCCCCTCACACTATAAATTACCAGAGCTTCCCTCTCTGGTCATTTTCGTCTTGAAGAATCCCCCCTTCCACCCCAACTCCTTATCTTCTCCTATAGGGCGGCACGGTGGCCCAGTGGTTAGCACTGTCGCCTCACAGCAAGAACACCGCTGGTTCAGCCTCTCCCTGGGTCAGTCGGTGTTTCTGTGTGGAGTTTGCATGTTCTCCCTGTGTTCGCGTGGGTTTTGCCCGGGTTCTCCGGTTTCCTCCCACCGTCCAAAAAACATACTATATAAGTAAATTGACTACTTTATATAGCATCTTCAAGCAACTCTAGTAAAGATATATCTCAGCACGTTCACAAGCGGGGGGAGTTCTCGAGACTTACCTGAGCTCAAGCTCTCCTCTCGCCCTTTAAATGGGAGGGAGCCCCAGGCTCAAGGATATTCTGAGCTCAGGGCTCTCTCCCGGGACAGCATGCCAAATACGCTTTATAATTAATCATCAGCTAAGTGTGAACTCTTGAAAATGCTAATTGTGCCATGTTGCAAAACATTTGCAATTTGTGTTTTATTGATGATGTCACCAGTGACTAATCAATAAGGACTAGACTTTAATAACATAAATCTAAAAATCTAAAGTCGTTCAATCCCTAATTGTCTCCCTAATCAAAATAATTGGAACCACTAACTTCCATGGCCTAAATATGCCTAGAATTCCCTGTGGCAAACTACCACACAACAGACCCACTTTCAGTGGATTCTGGGCTACCAACCACCCGCAGCATGTTCAGCTCTAACAGGCAGTCCGGAGAGAGAAGAGATATGACACTATATCTCATGTGCCAGGCAGACTCTGGCTACCCATCAAGTACATTTGTCTCCGACTGCCCAGCCACAGACTTTTAGACTTTTAGAGTCCTTTTTTATCAAGGACATTTCACCACACTGCAGCAGAGCAACACAGTTACCTATCACCTCTAATTACACTTATAGTACGATATATACTCTATATTTCATGTTTCGTTGCTTAAACCTGTTTCTGAACCCACTGTTGCTCCTTTCACAGGGTCTGACGAACATAAGGTACCACCTCCTCCACAAATTGGAGAGGACCCCACAGTCATCAAGGTCAAGTTTCTGATGGACTCTCACAGTAGGCATGGCAAAATTGAACATTGGGTGAATTGGGAGGGCTATGGCCCTGAAGAACGGTCCAGGGTCCCAAGAGACAATCCATGGTATCAGGTCCTGCAACAACACCCCCATTCACAATCATCAGAATACTAATCATCATCGCACCCTCATCAGCACCTGTATTTAAGCAAACCATTTCTTTTCAGTCAGCGTATGGTATTAAACATACAAACGCTCTTGGTCCACCTTAAAGCTAAGTTTTATTTAGTGTGGTTGCTTTTCTGAAGCTTTGTTAAAAATTTTGTTTTATTTAATACTTTCCTACCTGCTTATATTAGGAATTTTTAGTTTGTTTTATTATTCTTTCTACAGACATTTGCATCCTGCAAGAGTTTGATTTCTGTTTAGTCTGTGTTTGATTAATAAATCAATTTAATTTAATGCACCTACCTGACAGATGGGAAGTTCAGATTATTTTTTATATAAATTAAATGTTGCATATTGATCTCTAATCTAATTCAGAAACACACAAACATCTGTAATCTTGAACAAGACAAATGCTGCTATGAAATTATAAGAGACAGTAAAGTCAAAGTCTGTTATGTGATGGACGCTGGACAACAAAGGTGTGGGTCCAAATGCAGAAATTATTATGAGGACGGTCAGGCAAGCAATGGTCAACACAGGAACAAACAATCCAGCAATCCAGAGTTGTGGTCAATAAACAGGCAAGTCAGTATAGACAGCAAGCAACATAAACAAACAAAATGGAGCAAGGGTCAAAACACGGCAAGGCAAGGCAAGGCAAGTTTATTTATGTAGCACATTTCATACACAGTGAAACAGGATTAAAAGTACAAGTATAGGAAAATAAAAACAAATAATAAAAATGAGTAAAATATATAAAAAATAGATTAAATGTGTTATAAAATAATTTTATAAGAGAATAGATTATAAAAGAATGAAAATGAAAAGACAGACACAATAGTGCGATCTTTTGGACATAGCACAGGGCTCATTCAAAAAAGGCACAGCTAAACTAAGCTGTGTTTTCAGTCTTGGTTTGAATGTACCTAATGTTGGAGCACATCTGATCATTTATGGAAGCTGATTTCAGCAGCAAGGGGCGTAGTAGCTGAAAGCCGATTCACCCTGCTTTGACTGAACTCTTGCAATTTCTAGTTTATATGATCCCAAAGATCTGAGTAATCTGTTAGGTTTGTATTCCATCAGCATATCTGTAATGCATTGAGGTCCTAGGCCATTTAGAGATTTATAGACAAGTAGTAAAACTTTAATCTGAATGAAACTGGGAGCCAGTGTAAAGACTCGAGGACAGGTGTGATCTGCTCTGATTTCCTGGTTCTGGTTAAAATCCTGGCCGCAGTGTTCTGGATAAGCTGCAACTGTCTGACTGTCTTTTTGGGAAGGCCAGTGAGGAGTCCATTATAGTAATCCACCCTGCTGATGATAAAAGCATGAACAAGTTTCTGTAAGTCTTCACTGGAAGCAAAGCATCTAATTCTTGCAATGTTTGTATGCGAGATGATAGTATGCTGATTTACTTACTGCTTTGACATGACTATTGAAACTCAGATCTGACTCCAGAGTCAAACCAAGATTCTTGACCTTATTTTTTTGTTGTTTGACCCTTAAGCCGCCTTTCCACTGCACACGACAAACGACAAGCGACAGACCGGAAGTCATTCATTTCCAATGGAGAGTAGTCCGGGAGCTGCGTGGAGCTCCGATCATTTCCGTATGCGGGAAATTCGGATCCGATTTGAGCCGCGGATCCGTTGAAATATTTGAACTCCTGTGACTAGACCGTATGCGACTGGCCGACCGGAAGTGATGTATTTCAGTGTTGTCCAAGCAAGTCCGTGCGCGCGAGATGAGAAATAAGGTTTTTTCGTTATTTTTTTGAATCAGAAATAGTCTGTATTAAAAAAAAAACATTTCTATTCATAAATGAGTAATAAAAATATTATTATAGACATTTTTAGCGGCCTATGAGTTTCAGTATTCATTTATTCATTCATTCATTCAACCTTGGTGAACACACAGAGAATAAAGGCTCTTGCTCTTGCACTCCTATTTCGTACACTTTCGTACACTATTTCGTGCAGTGAGAGTCTTTAATTTCGGACACTGCGAGTTATCAGCGTCTCCCCCATGGTGCCCCACAACACTGAAAATACTGTGCGACTGCCACAAGGGGGCGTAATCCGACAGTCGTGTCCAAATGTCGTGTGCAGTGGAAAGGCGGCTTTAGAGCCAAGGTACGCATTCACCTTGAGAACCTCATCTCTGTTCCCAAAAGCAATGACTTCAGTTTTCTCTTTGTTTAACTGAAGAAAGTTTTGGCACATGCAATTGTTAATTTCATCAATGCATTGGCAGAGGTTGTCAATTGGGCTGTAGTCATTAGACAGTATGTAGATCTGAGTGTCATCGGCATAGCTGTGGTAGGAGATTTAGTTTGTTCTCATTATTTGGCTCAGTGGAAGCATATAAAGGTTGAACAGGAGAGGGGCCAGAATTTAGCCTTTTGGGACTCCACATGTCATGGGTGTCCACCTCGACCTATGGTCACCTATACTGACACAGTAACCTTCAAGGTATGATCTGAACCATTTGAGGGCTGTCCCAGACAGCCCAACCCAGTTTTCCAGCCTATCCAGAATATGCTGTGATCAAATGCAGCACTGAGTTCAAGCAATACCAGCACTGTTAGTTTGCCTGAATCTGTATTTAGGCGTATCATTGCTTATCTTTATAAGAGTGCTCTCTGTGCTGTAATGTGCTCTGAAACCAGATTGAAACTTGTCTAAACACCTCTTGAAGCTTAAGAACTTGTTAACCTGGTTAAAAACAACTTATTCAATGATTTTGCCAATGAAAAGGAGATTTGAGATTGGCCTGTAATTGCTCAGTAGGGTGTCATCCAGGTTGCTCTTTTTCAAGAGGGGTTTAACAACTGCAGTTTTAAGTGAGTTTGGAAAAATCCCTGAGAGAAGTGAAGCATTCACCACTTTTAGAAGATCCGTTTCTAAGCAGTTAAACACCGTTTTGAAGAATGATGTGGGGAGTGTATCAAGACTGCAGGTTGATGTTTTCATAATTTGCAAGATCTCTTCTAAGATTTTACCGTTAATTACCGCAGCAAGACAAAGGAAACACGTCCAAATGTTCACAGTACAGATAAACAAGCAAATATGTGTGTGTGTGTGTGCACTGTATTTAAAGTCCATGTAATCAGTCTATAATGGTCCTCCAACTGTGTGTGAGCATGTAATCAATGTGAAACAGGAACCAGTGTGAACAAAGTGCATGACTTTCCAGGTGAAGGTGCATGTTTACCAATGATCTGCAGTCGCTAGATCACTGGTGATCATAACAGAGCACCCCCTCAAGAAGCGGATTCCAGACGCTCCAAATACAGTCCAGATGGGAGGCGGAGTGAAGGCAGAACAGGGGGCAGGACAGAAGACAAGGTCCATGCAGCACAGGTGGGCCAGGAGCGTGGAGCTGCAGAGGGCCTGGAGCATGGAGCTGCGGAGGACATGGAGCATGAAGCTGTGGAAGGCCTGGAGCATGGAGCTGTAGAGGACCCAGAGCATGGAGCTAAAGTAGGTCTGAGGGCTTTGGTTCAGCAGGCACATGCAGTTCATACACCCACAATGGGTCTGGAGGCTCTGGTTCAGGAAGCACTGGCAGTTAAGCTAACCCCAGTGAGTCATGAGGCTTTGGTTCAGGAGACACTGGCAGTTAATTTAACCCCAGTGGGTCAGAAGGCTTTGGTTTAAGAGGCACTGGCAGTTCGTTTAACCCCAGTGAGTCAGGAGGCTTTGATTCAGGAGGCACTGGCAGTTTGTTGAAGCCCAGTGGTTCAGGAGGCACTGGCAATTTGTTTGACCCCAGTGGGTCAGGAGGCTATGGTTTAGGAGGCACTGGCAGTTCGTATAACCCCAGTGGGTCAGGAGGTTGTGGTTCAGAAGGAACTGGCAGTTCGTATAACCACAGTGGATTAGGAGGCTTTGGTTCAGAAAGCACTGAAGGGTCACACGGCTCTGGTGGCTCTAGGAAGTCACACAGCTCTGGCAGCTCAGGGTAGTCACACAGCTCTGTCAGCTCTGGTAAGTCACATTCTGGTGACACTTGAAACTCACATGACTCTGGGACTCAGTAGCAGCTCTGGCCATTCATGGGACTCTGGTGGCGAATCTGGCCATTTGTGGGGTTCGGAAGGATCTGGCACCTCTGGTGTATTTGGCAGTGATGGTGGATCTGGCAGCTCTTGCAGTGACAGAAGATCTGGCAGCTCTGGAGGTGACAGTGGCAGCTCTGGCAGTAACTGATGTGAAACGCACACTTCTCATGTTTAACAAATAGATGGTTCTCCTGTCGATGTATCAATACCTTACTGACTTGACCCTCATGCTCCAGGAGAGAACTCGAGAAAATCAGAATGTCGTCCAAGTTGACAACATCTTCAAAAAGTGATCTTGAAAAACTGCAGGAGCGTAGTAGTCCCCTATAGGAGTATTGAATGCTGTATTCCACTAATCCCCCACTTGATCCACACCAGTCTGATTGGTTTGGAAAAGATGGTAGCTTTCTGGAGTAACTCAAAGGCAGTGGCCATGAGTGTGAGAGGATAACAATTCTGCATTGTAATCTTAATAATAGTCTAATAATCTATGCAGGGCTGAAGGCCAATGACATTCTTCCCCACAAAGAAAATCCTGAACCTACTGGAGATGTGGAAGACCGAATGATCCTTAGTTTTATGCCCTCCATGACATATCATTTCATGGACATTTCATTAGGGGGAAATAAAGAAAATACCCTGCTCAGAGGGGGACACAGAACAAACAGTAGCTCAATGGCACAATCATATGGCCTGTGTGGGTGTGAGACAGATGCCGTCTGTTTGCTGAGGACTGACTAAAAAGAGTGATACTTGGGGGGAGCTCGAGAGCGGCCAATATATTTTTGAGACTCTTAATAGGTGAGTTAATGCAGACATTGTGAAACAGGGGGCTTCTGTGGAGAATCTTGCCATTAGGCCAATCAATGTGGGAGTTATGAAGAGAAAGCCAGAGTAGCTGAAGAACAAGGGAAGGTCAGGGGATTCCTAGGAAGACATTTTCTCCTTGTGGTGATGGCAGAGATATGCAAAGAAACAGTAGGATGGTAAAAACTCCAAGGGCCATCGGTCTCCTGTTCAACCCCATCACCTCCAGTGAGTCATCTAACATGTTTGCAGGAATCTTGAGGCAAGAAGCTAAAGTCATGTCCATTAAGTTCTCAGCTACAACATAATCAACAAGACCTTAAAGTGGATGTTCCTTAGACCCAAATGTCAAATGGACCCTCCACAATAGAGCCACAGATGGTTCCTCATATAATGGGTTCTTTTCTGAAGAGGTAGTCGGGCACAGCCCACCTGCATAGGCTCTAGGGAATCTGGTTCTGAAAAATTATGTAACCGAGTGGCACATGGAATAGGGAGGAGGTTAGTGAAATGGGAAGGTACATACCAGATGGTCAGTCTTCTTTCTCTAAGATAGTCTTCCTGAAGTACAGCTTGGTCAACTAAGTACTCAAGAGTTTAAACTGGATCTTGGGTAGCTCAACTCAAGGCCTCAGACAGAATGTTCTCTAATAAGTGCTTCATCATTCCAGTCTGCTCCTGGGGCAATTGTCCAGAATTGAATGGTTTGGTCAGCTGCACTTCTACCTCCTTGACACAAGATGAGTAGTTGCTTGGAAGCCTCTTGTCCTGAAAGAGGATAGTTGACTAAATGGCGTAATTCTCTCACAAAGGTGGAGTAACTTGTGCAGCAGACAGCTCCAGCATTTGAAATTGCTGTTTCTTATGCAAGTGCTTTGCCGGACGAGAGAGTGGGTACACAGGCAATTTTAGCCTGCTCTGAAGAGAAGGTAGAAGGCTGTAACTTGAAAGTGAGGTCACACTGGATCATAAGCCCCTCACAGGTGTCTGGATCCTCCAAGATAACATGGGTTGAAGATTCCACTGGGGAGAAAGTTAACAGAAAAGTTGTACATGTCATGAGTTCTGAAAGTAAGTGGGAGTGCTTCTTCATAACTGCTACTTGCTGAATCAAGGATTCATCTGAATCTCATAGGTTTCTTGTGTGGAAGACTAATGTTCTACCAATCACCCACAGTATGGGTAGGGTAAATATAAAGGGTAGGGAGTATAACAAGATACAGCTGAACAAAATTACCACAAATAAACCCAAACAGAAACAATGAGAAAACACTCTACTTTGTTTATGCTTTGTATGTGTGTTTCAAAGTTCTAGTTTTCCTTTGTTTGATGAAAATACAGACTACTGTCACCTGCAGTTGCAGAATGACACATCTTGTCACAAATGCAGAAAACATGCTTTCTTTTTCAGTAGAAAAAGTCCAGATTTTGAGCCCATATGCCTTGGAAACTTGGCAGCCTTTCAAATGGTGCCTTGGCCTCTTACAAATATATGTAGCATATTAAACTAAACTCTTTCTTTTCATTAATTTTCTTTTCTGCTTAGTCCCTTTATTAATCCGGGGTCGCCACAGCGGGATGAACCGCTAACTTATCCAGCATTTTGTTTTACGCACCGGATGCCATTCCAGCCGCAACCCATCTCTGGGAAACATCCATACATTCTCATTCACACACATACACTACAGACAATTTAGCTTAACCAATTCACCTGTACCGAATATCTTTGGATTGTGGGGGAAATCGGAGCACCCAGAGGAAACCCACGCGAACACGGGGAGAACATGCAAACTCCACACAGAAATGCCAACTGAGCCAGCCAAGGCTCGAACCAGCAACCTTCTTGCTGTGAGGTGACAGCACTACCTACTGTGCCCCTTAAACTAAACTATTGTTTGTTTGTTTTTTGTTAAATTACAACATTTTGTTAAGTTACTAATTTTGTAAAAGATTTTTTGCCTTAATTACTATGTGTACAATGTACAATGTGCTTATTGTGTTCATATAGAACAGCTCAATACCTCTGGTGCTCTTGTGAGGTAAGGTTAGGCACAGGTCTGCGGGTATGGGTAGGTTTAAGGTTGGGTTAAGGTAAGGAATGGGTCAACATTATAATTATAAAATTGTTACACCTAGGGATATTCTATTGCTGTTTACATTCAGTGTAAGGAACTATTTCTGGGACAAAATGATTTTGAAAAAAAAAAAACAACAACGTATAAATAAACATAAAAAGCACTAAAATACTTTTTTGTCTCTAATATTCATATTTTGTGTAGACAAAGTGAATGGAATCATGACCGAAGCATCATGTCTAACAGAACCCTTCAGCTGTGACTGTACCTTGTACATTTGTGCTTAAAGAAAGTTTAGTATGTGCTAAATGATTTTTCAAATTTATTTGATATAGCATAAAATGTAACAACAATTAAAGAAGGGTCAGTTTGTTCCTTTCCTTGGTCAGGAAGGAAGGTCTTGCTTATAAAACTGTCACTCAATGTCTAAATAATCTTTGATAAAATACTGTAGCCCCTAATACATTCATTTATTCATTTTCCTTCGCCATTGTCCCTTTATTCATCAGGGTGTCGCCACAGCGGAATGAACTGACAACTTATCCAACATATGTTTTACACAGCAGATGGCCTTCCAGCCGCAAACCAGTACTGAAAGACCCAAACACTCTCATATGATATCTAAAATCTTTTTTTAATAACTTTGTACATCTTAAAATACAGATCCAGTCAAAAGTTTGGAAACAAATCTGTTAATGTTTAAAAGAAGCCAATTCTGCTTATCAAGGCTGCATTTATTTGATGAAAAATATTATAAAAACTATTTTAAAAAGCGTTTTTTTCACTGAATGTAGTTTTAAACTGATAAATGAACTAATAATGATTCTCACAATTAGCAGTGCTGATAACAATGTTGTCTTTTATTGTGGAAACCCAATATATAAATATAAACAAATCTAATTGTTTCTGAACTTTTGACTTGTAGTGTATATTACAGAAATATCCTCTTTTTTGAGGTTTCAAGCAGTGAAGCATCACCCATAAAGACACGGGATATTAGTAACGGCGCAGCAGTGTACAGTGTGCAGTGTTTTTATCAACAGGTATGACGTGTGTACACGCGGGCCCTCCTCCTTCTCTCCTGCGCTCTCCAGCTGCTGCCGCCGCCGCCGCTGCCTGTCTGCCTGGTGACGGTGCGTGCTTGCGTGCGAGTGCGTGCGCGATCTCCTTTCCGCTCGCGCCGTGCTGCTGCTCTTCAATGTAGCGAAGACCATGACAGGCATCGCCGCCGCCTCCTTCTTCTCCAACATTTGCCAGTTCGGGGGCTGCGGACTGCACTTCGAGACGCTGGCCGAGCTCATCGTGCACATCGAGGATAATCACATCGGTAAGTGCGCTCGCGGAAGCACAATCTGTGCTGCTGAAGCGCGCGCAGCAATGGCCGGCTCGCGCGCACCACACACTCACTTCCTGCGTCGCAGCGGCGCTGTTGCTAGGTGTGGTGAAGCGATGGGACTTCACTAGGATTTGCGTGATTTTGTGACACTCTTAAGGGGTCTATAGAGGAGGATGGGGCGAATTCGGGTTTGTTAAACCCCTTTAAAGAGGTACATGATGTGGACGTGTAAACGCAAGCGGTAGTGTTACGGTTTGAATGTTATTTTACGCGCAAGGCCCGCAGACACGGAGCTGCTGCGGTTGTGTGTCCATCTCACCCGTTTAGAGCAGCTCATAAACACTGAATATGCGTTAAGAACGCAGATTACAATCCCTCAGAAGTGACTAAATACGTGTTAGCTAATGCAGCACAAGAGCTTCCTTATTGTGGATACAGGTAACGGGATTGCGGGGATGGTCAATGATCATATGCGTCATTATGTGCACTGATTAACAGATATAACGTTACTAATGCTGCACTAAAAGACCAAATGACTACTAAGCAGTTACCAGTAGATTATCAACATTATGACATGAAAGTGTGTGTTGAGTAATAGTTGTACTATTAATGGCATATTACATAAATGGCTCGAATTTCAGTGCTTCAGAATTCATCACACGATTTTGTTAGTGTAAGAAATCAATAATTGTGTATTTAATTGGTAATTGTGGTTTTGTGACATATGGTAAGAAAAACTATAGTTATAAAAATGATAAGATAAAGTCACAGGTAGCCTACCGTGTAATAATCACAATGTTGAGAAGAGGAAGAAGTCACAATTTTGAAGTATAAAGTTGCAATTGCAATAAACAAAAGCATAGTTTACCCAAAACTGAAAATCCTGTCGTAATTTACACACTCTTGACTTGCTTTAAACCTGTTTGAGTTTAAACCTGTTTTTTTTATAAAACACAAAAGACGATATTTTGAAGAAAGAAGGAAACCTGTAACCATTGACTTTCGTTGTATTTGTTTTTCCTACTATGGAAGTCAACGGTTACAGGTTTATTTCTTCAAAATATCTTCTTTGGTGTTCAAAAAAATAAAATTATATAGAAAACATGTATAGAAAACGGTCTGAAACCACTTGAGAGCAAGTAAATAGTGAGTTTAATTTTTGGGGGGTGAAATTTTCCATTGTTTTGAAATAGTATGTTAATATTTTTAGTGATATATAATGTTGCACCATTTCAACATTCATGGTAAAATTAATTGGTTGTTTTAATTAATTGTTGTTGTAAAAGTAGTTTCATAGTCACCAAAGCCAAGTCAACATATTATTATGCATTAGCAACCTTTTTATCAGCCATTACTCCAGTCTTTAGTGTCACAAAATATTTTACAAATCTCAATAATATGCTAATAATCTCAATATAATAAAATGAATAGCAATAAAATTAAAATTTACTATATATATAAAACATAAAATTATTTTTGTATATTTAGTACTGTTTTTTGGTAGACAATGTAATAGCATTTATTTGAAATGTTTTTTTTGTGCCAATGTACAGACTTTACTTGGCATAATGCATTTCTACTGAATAAAAGTAGACATTTCTTTTAAATAACTTGAAAGAACCAAGTGCAACTTGGTTTAAAAAGATTTATTTGTTACTGTTAAAAATACATTTCCCTGGAGAAAAAGAATGCAACGGACTCTATTTAGCACTTCATAATGTCCTGTGATTAATAATAATAATAACAATAATAAAGGCATATCCCAAGAAATTGCATTGCTGCTGGGTTTTGGCTTACGTTAGTCTGTGTTATATCTGTGTTGAAGCCTAGGTAATTAAATGAAGAATCCATCTTTAGAGTGAATTTTATTATTTACAAGTGCAGATCTAGATTATACGGTTGCTTTGCAAGGGCCTCTCAGGGTGTGATTTGTTGTCATTCTGCAGCAGGGGGTTGCACTGGGGTCAGGAATCCAACCTGCAGAACTCTTATCCTGCAAAACAGATGCATCAGGTTAAGGTTCTTTATGGACTGTATTGCCTTGCTGAATCACAATCAGCTGTTTTTAAAGGCTTGAATGCGTTAATGGGGATGCACTTTAAGATTTAAAAATTATTATTATTATTATTACTGTCGCTGTTTTAGGTCTCCAAAACAACAACAACAACAATCTTCTGGCTTCCTGGTCCTATGGAGCCCCTCCCTCAGAAATACACAATTGGCTCTGATTGGTCAGCTGGCTCAATGTGTTTACTGACCACCAAGAGCACATTGCTCTGACATAGCAGGGGTTTATTTAAAAATGTTTATAGGTGTTTATGAGGCAAAGCCCCGGAACAAGCTCATCGTAGTGCCTTTCAGACATTTGTTGTAGGCCTTAAGGGGATAATTCACACAAAAAACAAAATGATCTCATAATTTACTCTTCCTCATGGCGTTTTAAAGATAGAAAAGATTTAAAGAAGAAAGAAACTCAAATAGGTTTTGAACAAGTAAAGGGTTAGGAAATGAGGACAGAAATTTCATTTTGGGGGTTAATTGACCCTTTAAATGAACAATTCTCTTAAAGAAAATGATGTCACTCCGTTAAACATTGGATGTTTCTCAATATGCGTTCTTCAGCTGTCTTGCCTCCTCGCATCCTTGCATCCACCGAAGTTCAGTTCCAATACTCAAGACCGCAAGTTCCCGGATGTATTCTTGATATCGAGGACGCACCGATGCAGACTTGAGCACCGAACTCGCTCTAGAAGTCCCAGAAGTCATTGCGACTGGAGGTGGGGAGTGCAGCATTTGTATAGATTTATTATTAAAGTTCAGAGATATAACTTATTTACCTCAGGAGTTTCCCTAAATGAAACGGTGAAAGTAAACATTACCATAAAAATCTTATTAAAGGCAAAAACACATTAAGGCTGTTTATTTGTTGAAATTCATATTAAAATCTGTTTTATTTGTGTTGTTCAGCATATATTTGTAAAGTCTTTATGCATAGTATATATTTGAAACGGGGGGAAAACAATCAATCGTTGTATGGATGCTGTAATGTTTAAGTAATTTTCGGTTAAAGATGCGGGAGGGTCACGTGACCATCAGGAAGAACGCAGCATCTCATTTCTCACAGGACACATTCTCTGTCCTCGCGGTCTCCCGATGTGACCTGGCAAGACCGGTCTCCACTAGAACATAAGTCTGTTCTCTGCGTTCTTGGAATTGAGAAACAGCCATTGTGCATCCTAATTTTGCTGAAAATTTTCTCTTTTTTTTCGAATTGTGACAGTTCCTAGAGAAACAGAATATTAAATTAGAAAACAGTGGCCGTGGCTTGTTTTTTTTTCTAGTGCAAGCTGATTGGATGTAGTAAAGTAGGCGTTTTCATTCAGAAAAGGTTTCAGGTGAGTTATTACAAATCTAACAGACTCCTCCTCTTCACCATTTACGTTTGTTGTCATAGCGCTGTCAGTTAACTGACAGTTGGAGGGTTATGGTTAAATATGGCTGTTTCTCAATATGCGTTCTTCAGCGATTTTACGTCCTCGTGTTCTCGTGTAACGTCATCATCAACTGCCAAAGTTCAGTTCCAATACTCAAGACCGCAAGAACAGAGGACGCGTGAAAGTTCCCGGATGTGTTCTGGATATCGAGGACGCACCGATGCAGACTTGAGCACCGAGCTCGCTCTAGAAGTCCCAGAAGTCATTGCGACTGGAGGTGGGAAGCGCAGTATTTTATATAGATTATTAAAGTTCAGAGATATAACTTATTTACCTCAGGAGTTTCCCTAAATGAGACGGTGAAAGTAAACATTAACGTGAAAATCTTATTAAAGGCATAAACACATTAAGGATGTTTATTTGTTGAAATTCGTATTAAAATATTTCATTTGTAATGAGCAGCGTATATTTCTGAAGTCTTTATGCACAGTATATAGTGTGAAACGGGGGGAAAACAATAAATTGCTGTATAAATGCTGTAATGTTTGAGTAATTTTCAGTTAAAGATGCGCGAGGGTCACGTGACCATCAGGAAGAACGCAGCATCTCATTCCTCACAGGACGCATTCTCTGTCCTCGCGGTCTCCCGAGTTCGTTCTTCCAATGTGACCTGGCAAGACCGGTCTCCACAAGAACACGAGTCCGTTCTCTGCGTTCTTGGAATTGAGAAACAGCTTAGGTTTACTCTGACATAGGTAATCTAAGAATTTAACTGAAAACAAACAGGAAGTGCATTTTTAGATTTCAATTTTAGATTACAAGGGCAAACAATATATTTTTTCTTAATGACATGCACAGACAAATTGTTCACCACAGAACTAGCAATGTGAGCCAACTAAATCAGCATAGTCAAATCTGATTTCATGTATACTTCAAGTTTTTACAGAATTGCATACTAACAAACTGACTAAAGAAGTTCAGAAAAAGTAATCATAATCCAGGACCCTCAAAAGAAGTCTTCATTCTAAAATAACTGCATGTGCTTGTTCGATCGTGATAGGTGAGATGTATTGCACAAAGCAAGCGTGCTTTCTGGTGTTGCGGGCTGCTAGATACTCAGAAATAGAGCGAAAGTAAACATGGAGTGACTGCAGGGCCTCAGAGTGAAGTCGAGAAATGTAAGAATAACAAGAGATGGAATGCTGGTTTGCTTCGAGTACAACTGAAAAATGATATTACATACCTGTCTGTCATAGTCAGAATGCAGTCATCATACCTCTTTAATTATGATAATCTTTGTGGCCTCAGAATGATACAGTATCTTTCATTATGGTCTCTGTGGTGCTGATGAATATCTCAGTCATCTGTAATTTAACACCGGTGGACTACCTGTCTAATAGACTCTGGGCTGAACAGAGTGGATTTGAAAGGAGAAACCTGATTTTTGGAGACAAAGCACCCTCCTTCCTTGCTGACTGATGGTCCCTGTTAGTTCAGCTGGTTTGTGAGAGGGAGGTCAGTCTGGAGAACTGGTGGAAAACATCAGTTCAGTCAAGCGTTTTAGCCTGAGGTGCTTTCTGCTGTCCACATTTCACACTCCAAACACAACACGGCTGCACATTGCAGTTTTTATTTTTTTCTGCAGTCACTGCAATGCAAAAAAAGATAGGAGTTTTAAAACTCTGATGACTTTGCTTTATTTGGGATGAATAATTCTTTGACAACAAAGACAAAACCTGAGAAATGACTTAAAATACCTTTTAGATGGCACAAACAGGTTTAGCAATTTAGGAAAGCTTCATTGTATTTTCTCTTTCTTAATAATTTATACAAAGACAAATTTTACAATCATGAAAGTACTTTAGGGAGCTTTAAACTGTAATGTTTAATTCAGCTTAATCATTCCTTACTCTTACAGCTTGTTCTTTTGAGTGAAAAATATTTTAATGTAAATCCTACATAAATTTTGGGGGAAAATGAATAAATGTGTTGGGAAATGTTTAGTCTTGATGTTAGTCAAAATTATCCAAATATATATACATACACTCATTTTATTAGCTACACCTCAATAGTACTGGGTTGGACCCCCTTTTGCTTTCAGAACTGCCTTAATCCTTTGTGGCATAGCTCCAACAAGGTACTGGAAGTATTCCCCAGAGATTGTTGTCCGTATTGACATGATAGCATCACACAGTTGCTCCAGACTTGTTGGCTTGTTGTGCGTTCAGAGATGCTCTTCTGCATACCTCGGTTGTAACAAGTGGTTATTTGAGTTACTGTTGACTTTCTATCAGCTCAAACCGGTCTGGCCATTCTCCTCTGACCACTATCAACATGGCATTTGCTCTGACAGATCTGTCGCTCACTGGATATTTTCTCTTTTTTGGACCATTCTCTGTAAAGCCTAGAGATGGTTGTGCGTGAAAGTCCCAGTAGATCAGCATTTTCTGAAATACTCAGACCAGCCCGTCTGGCACCAACAACCATGCCACATACAGAGTGACTTAGGGCGTACTCACACTATGCTATCCGAACCGTGCCCGTGCCAAACCGTGCCAAAAAACACGATTGTGCCCCCTCCTCTCTCTCCCCCGATGGCCCGCACTCACACTGCGTTTTAAGCATCCGTACCCAAGCCCGCTTACGTCATTATAGTGCGACGTACTAAAGATAAACAGGAAGAGCTACGCTGAGCACAATGGAGTCCACAGCTTTGTTGAGTTTGTTAGTGATTTTTGTGAGTTGTTTGCTCAGCAGTGGTGCACAACCCAGTCACAGCATAATGTTGAACAGGTCTATCGCCTTTGTGGCTCGGAAATTTTCACGAAATCGTGCTGCTCGTGCGTCGCAGCAAGTGACGTTGCGTCCTCAGTTTTGGGCTCAGGCGCGCCTGGCACTCACACTATAGCGTACCGCGCCTGAGCCCAAGTGAACTGGGCTCAAGCACACCTCTTCCAACCGGGCCAGGGCCGGCCAAATGAACCGTGCCTGAGCCCGATTCAGAGTGCTCACACTTCTCAAACGATCCGGGAAACGGGCCTGAGCACGGTTCGGATAGCATAGTGTGAGTACGGCCTTAAGCACACCTCTTCCAACCGGGCCAGGGCCGGCCAAATGAACCGTGCCTGAGCCTGATTCAGAGCGCTCACACTTCTCAAACGATCCGGGAAATGGGCCTGAGCACGGTTCGGATAGCATAGTGTGAGTACGGCCTCAAAGGGACACGAAACTCCCCTGGCTCAGCTGGGTGTTTTCACACCTACAGTCTGGAAAAGCTCAGGAAAGTGGGTGTGTTCAGCTCTGTTTAGGTGGGAGTGTCAGGGGAGGGAATGAGTGACGGTTCTGCATAAAGATGGGAGTTTCCATTTGGACACGCGCTCATTTTCAAACAAGCAACGCGCACACACAGGGAAGAAAGACAGTGACTGTTTACATGGACATCAGTCATCTAATTATTTGCCAAATTATTAATTTGTCGACTTTAACGGCAGTTTGGCACTTATACTTGAATCCAGGAACATTTCCTGCATTTCCCCCGTGACAAACGAGGTGTGAGAAACTATTAAGAGTGTTGATTTAATGGAGTGTTTGATACTGTGCGGCGTAAGGGAGAAATAAAAAAAACCCCGCAGACTATCTGGTCACAAAATGCGGCGAAAATTCTACACGAAAGTAATTGTTTGACTGCAGTGTTTACACTTGTAGAGCAGAATTTACAGCGAATCTTTCAGTCTTTAATATTTTACGTATATTAACGTACTGTAATCATTTTGACAAAGGTCTGTCTTTAAACACTGAAAGAGTTAAGAACTCTACGAACTACGAACTAACTTTGCCATCTGAATAAACAAACAAAGAGCACTGATGGCTTACCAAATCTGTAGACCAGGACAATCCACATAAACTGGAGCAGCGTCTGTTTTAAAAGGAGACGAGCGGCAAATCCCGATTTCACCATTTCCAGATGCGGAAAGCTCTTGGGGTGAAAAAAATAAGTTTCTTACAGACGCATTTCTGCTGCGCGCATGGGAGTCCAGCTGCGCTCTCATAGCGGAAATGTAAACTAAACCTTCCTTGCAGCACATAAACACAACACTGGCGACCTGTGTGTCCAAACAATTTGTCTTTTTCCACTTGTTTTGGAAGCACAACGTGGCATCCCTGCCGTCTGAACACTGCAACACGTACACACAGTCTTCGAAGCTCTCGTGCATAATAATTAGTTGCACCGCATACACAATAGAGCGCGCTGATTGGCTTGAATAAAGGCTATCTCATGAATTAATGCTGCATGCTCAGAGACATCAGAATGTTCTCGCCGGTACAGATGTCCACTCTGCACGCTGCAATACACGCATGGATCTCATTGGCGTGACACAGCCTCAAAAATTCGTTTCAAACCGGAAGAACGAATTTGCTCGAAATAACGCAAAAACAACCAATTTTCACTTTTTAGTCAAATATATGTGTCCTAATAGTGTTTGTAGCAGCGTGGGAAACATACATGACTGTCAACAGCTCAAAAAATGTGTTTTGGTGTGTCATGGCCCTTTAATTTACCTTTCTTCCCTATTCTGATGCTCAGTTTGAACAACAGATTGTCTTGACCACGTCTACATGCCTAAATGCATTGAGTTGCTGCCATGTGATTAACTGATAGAGATTTGCTTGTGTGTGTGTCTACTCTTCAGCAGAATGGATTTTGCCATATATCAATAATGAAAATTGAGTGTTAGTTTGTGGATCAAAGCAATACTTTAGTTATAGATTAATTGCAAAATCATTTAATTTGTTATCAGTGATTTTGTTTTAATAGATTTTTACATTTATTCTTTCATTTTAAGCTATTTAGATAAATTTGAAGTAGGCCTGTCACGATATCTATTTTTTGTTGTACGATATATTGCACCAAAATATATCGCGATAAACGATATTATTGTCATTTCAAGACCATTTTAAGCGACTCATTATATAATGCCAGAATGGCAGTATAATAGGATCATAACGCAAGTACACTCTTCAAAAAACACATCATATTTTGTTCTTAAGAATATTTCATTTAATGTAGTCATTTGAATAATTTAATGATTAGGCATTGGAATCAGAATGTGAAAACGCAGATCCAAAACAAATAATAATAAATGTAAAAAAAAAAGCAAGGTAAAAAGTAACAGAGGCTGCAATATTTGCTACCAGATTTATTTTCAGTTATCAGGCACCCACATCAAAGAATGCATTAGTCATTTATGGTATATACTATAGTGTTTTTTTAACCATACTGACAGTGACACCTCCAATAGAGATCAAGAGGTTGTGCAATCAGCTAAAATGTTGCAAGAATTGTATTTTATGTATGGGCGATATATATTGCATCACCAAAAATTATTGAGGTCATGTCCATGTATTGTGCGATAAGTCGATATATTGATTATTGTGACAGGCCTAATTAGAATAGAGTTATGATAGTGTATAGATGTTTCATATTTCTGCATCTCTTATGTGGTTGCCAAATATATACATGAATGTAGTACACACGGTTTGTTCTCATCTAATCTAGTACTTCCTGCCGTTTAAGGTGTTGCTTGTGGTCCATATAAAGGCTTGTTTTCAATTGAGATGCTTTACATAAGTAGGTCATAAAGATTGTAAAGTTCTTATGTATAAACAACTTTGGTCAATCTGCGCATTGTAATTGTGCATCCTGTCCTGACATGGAAGACATTGACAAACAACTGTGTTTTTTTTTCTTTTTGGAAAAAAAGTTGAAGCACTTGTGCGGTTTTGACAATGTTTCTGATTCCTTTTCTGCACTTGTCTTTGAACATTGCTGTCTATGTATGCAGGGTAAGAGAGCTCTCGGATTTCATTTAAAGTATGTTAATTTGTACTCTGAAGATGATCGAAAGTCTCAGGGGATTGGAAAGAGGACATGAGAGTGAGTAAAGTGAGTAATTTTGGCGTGAACTTACACTTTAAGGCCCACACAGCAATAGGGGTGAGGTAGGGGCACCGGTTGGATGGAATCTGCTGACATGCTATTTCTGCGTAGTATTTTGTTAAAAATCTGCGGATTTATGCTGAATAACTTTGGGAGTATCATAACTAAAAACCTTAATATATTAAATAAAAAGTAAAACCTTTTTAACTTTTATTTAATGTTTACAATGCAAATCCAATTTGATCCACTTTATTTGGTAAACAAAGCAAGTCTCTCATATAAAATCTCACTTTACAAACTTTATTGTAAATAAATCATATGAATATTTTCATACTGATTAAACATACATTTACACACATTTACCTAAGTAAATAACCAGAATCAATGATGAGCTAAAAACCTGCGGAAATCTGCGGAATTCTGCGTGCGCAGATTTCGTGTGGGCCAACCCATCACCCCTGTGATTGTTATAAGCCGCAGTATATATACAAAAGTGCTTATTTAGATGTAAAAAAAAATCATAACATCCCAAAACCACCGACTCTATGTCACAGACCAAGGGTACTGTAAAGGGGTTAACTAATCAAAGAAACCCTTTCTGAAAAGTTTGCTTTGAGAGCTATTTCAAACGTCTGAATCAGATTTTATGCAAACAAACTAGCTTTTGGACTGATTTATGTAAAATGTGGCACCAGTACGTTCTTTGATTTCATTTTAAGTATATCAGTTCCTTAAGTGCAAGAGTTAACCTGGTCTTCAGTACATTTAAACACTCCAAATATTAGTATAAGTTTATTTTTTTAAATGTTATATAATCAGTTTGATCAAAATTAGGTGTATATTTTTTAAGTTGTCATTCGTAGAATCAGTGCATTTGTGAACTACCGCAAGCATTGGGTGATAAAACAGAGTTTTATCTGTACATATGATAACATAATAATCATGTAAATATTATATGTGCCTTTCATAACTAATCACACGATGTCTTTGGCAAAATTCATTTTCTTTCTGTCAGAGATGTTTGTGGGAAGAAAAAAAAACGAGAAGTTCCATATGTTGTATCTTCTGTAGTAATAAAAAAAGCTTTTGTTTTTATCAGTAACTCCAAAGCTAATGTTTAAGGGCCAACACTGGAGTTGCTGATGTCACCATTCTGAAATAAGCAGTTTTTCCTACAAAAATGGGTGACACCTTTTGAAATATTGCCCCTATTGGTCTGGACGCATTACATTTTTTTATATGTTTATGGATTTCTTTAAGGCAGTGAATTGCAAATGTGGTACTTTGATGTTGTAGTGTCTTTTGTATATATTTAGAGTATTTAGCGTGTTGCCTTTTTTACTTCATAAAGCATAATTTTTAGTGTTAGTAGCTGTTTAACACAGAGGCCCACACTGGTAAAATATCCATAAACTAGCAGTTTCCATATTTTGTGATTCTTGTTTTTATGTTTTAATTTTCCTGTTTATTTATGCTTTTGATTTGTATTATGGGACTTTGAACCTTTCTTCCAACAACTTTTAACATTCAAAAGTTTTTTTTGTTATTTTACACACTTATTTATCTATGTGTTATTTCTTATACATTGCATTATTACTAAAACTAATAAAATATCAATAAAAGTACTTTGTTTTCAACAAAAAGTAGACCAAGCAGCGATTAACATCCATAATGCAATTCACAACCGTAAATAAACAGAAAACCTTTGTGAATCACACAATATGGAAACTGTTAATTAACATATTTTAAACACTTGACTTCACTGACGTTTTTTTTCTGAGCTTTTCTGATCTAACATAATACACAATACATCCATATATATATTAGCCAAAGAAATGCACAAATCGTACTGTACAAGTGCTGCTCTCTGAAAGAAGAAATATCTATAAAGTTGAGACAAAATTTAATAACTTAAATTCTTAATTCAATTTTTTTTGTTAATATTTAGATTTGTTTTATCTAACATGTATTTGTATTTATTGTTCTGTTATTCATAAAGCCCTCAATTACTTTTATGAGATAGGAACATGAAGAGAGACAATAGAAAATGATGCAGAGTGCAGCAGCTTTTGTCTCCGCTCTGACAGCTGCAGTGGGCTCCAGGACTGATAAGAGAAAGTTTGCTTTTCAAAGTTTTTTTTTTTTTTTGCCTAATGATTATTGACAGCAAAGTTTTTAAGTGGAGTTCAGATGCAAAAACCTCTGAATGCCATTTGAATTTTCTGAGTTTATGTTCAAGTATTTCACTTTGAAGGCAATGAGAAGAACTTATTCATCACTAAAGTAACATTTCTGAGCCTATAAGAGATTTTTGCATTTAAACTTCATATATTATCTGGCCACAACATATGAACACGTTATATGAACAGTGGAGCGGGAATAGGTGCTCCTTTGTAGTTGTTTGAAAGCATACATGAGTGTTTGCAGTACAAATTCAGGCTGATTAAATGCGTTTTCCACCACCTCTAGAAGAAGATGAAAGTGGACAATCTTGGCATGCGGTATAAGATTCTGACGATATAACCTTGGATAAAGATATCACAGTTTAACCGTATGACGGTATTGTGTTTACAGTTATAAAATATGCTCTTTTTAAACGTCTGGGTGAAAAACAAAATCTTTTTCCCCTTTGAACACAATATATTTTATTTTGAGAAACATTTAAAGTATTTTGGGGCTGTAAACATGTCAGGCTAAATAATTCAAGTGAATCACTGACTGCTGTCTTCATTTGTTTCGAAAACACAGATGTCTTAAAAATGTAAAAAAAACATAATCACCCATACCTTAGGAACGGTATAGCAGCAAATTTTGGCGGTATGAAAACCTTTACTTTTCTATACCGCGGTATACCTTGAAAACAGTTATCGTCCCATGCCTAGGACAATCCCAAAATGTTTTAGACCCCCTTTACTCCAGTATTTTTAGTTCACCCCCCAAAAAATATATTTACTCATCCTTCACTTGTTCCAAAACTGTTGTCACTGTGACTTTCTTTTTTCTGTTGAACACAAAAAAATACATACTTTTAAGAAAGCTGGAAATCATTGACTTCCTTAGTATTTTTAAATCTTTATTATTAAAATATCCTCTAGTGTTCAGAATAAAGGAACTTCTAAGGGTTTGGAACCACTGGACGGTGAGTAAATTGTGAATTTTTAATTTTGTGTGAACTGTCCCTTCAATACCTGGTGTAAACAAGGTTGTTTTTATATAAAACAAATGTGTATGTGACTGAACAAAATATTGCTTGTTCCCTTAAAAAAGTACTGCATGTGTCTTTTGTCTGCTTTGCGTTTTCGTGTTGGTCTGAGGTAGCCTACTTTTTGTTTATTTAAGCAGAGTCTTGTTTTACTAAGACACAAAATGGAGGCCTAACACAAAAGAGCGGCGTTCCAACCAAATAAAATGACCTAGAAAAACACTGCTGTTCCACTTAGCACTCTTAAAGCTGTCAATCTGAAAACCGATAGCCTTCGCATGCATGCCTGCCCGCCTTTGTTTAGCTTATTTCCACTGATGGATTTATGCGCTAGGTTAAATCGCCCTCAGGACCATCATGTTTACATTCGAACCAAATGTGTCAACACACATGGTGCCCCGTTCTCTGATGGGATGAGATGGAGCTTGATCAACTCCAGGCAGCTGACCTGAGCTGAGCTTGTTTTAATATCTCTGATCGCCCGTCCCGCATGTGTCCAGGGTGTTAGCTGAAGGAGAGTGTGGCTAAGGTGACTTATTGCGCAGTAATGAGCCAATTAGTGTCCCATGGAAGCCCTCCCTCACCCACAGCCGTGCTCCTGGCGAGGTGTGAAATCTGGCATGGCCCCACATTGGCCTAGAGGAAGCCTAATTACAAAGTGGGGTGGTGGATTTTGGCCTTTCTTCCTCTTCATCTGGGGACCTGCTGCTAAAAACATTCTCTGCTTTAATTAACGCCCTGCTAAACAAAGCTGGCATTCTGACGGGTGAGGTGGGTTCATTGAAAGGCATTCCTGTGACCAGTAGGGGGCGATAGCATGCTTTAAGAGAAGCTACATAGAGATTTTGCGAGCTTGGGTGTAGAAATGTTGCCGATAGGCCTCATTGCTAACAGCAAATGAGCTTGTGAAGTTTTAACGTTGTAATATTTTATCACCTTCGTATTTTTCCTCCGTCTCCGAGCAAATTCGAATTTGTGGTTCCAACGCTCTCAGGGGTTTGATTGTTAGATGTTAGGAAGGCAACAGCGTTAATATGGGGAAGGAAAAACTGGGGTGTGTCTACATTTTTGCTTTTGGTACTTGGACATGTGGCTTTTTAAGCAACGTGTCCTTGAAAAGATCCCTCCGAGACTCATGTGACAATTTATGCGATGCATTTTTGACTTCCAGCTCTTAAAATGGTGAATTTAAAGCTGGCGGGCTGAGGCCTCCGCGGGTTTCACATTAAAAGTGTTAATATGATGCTGAGATGATTTAGGGAGTTGAATGGGTAACGGCGCTCAGGATTATTTTGGTTGCGAGTTCAGTGTTCAGATAGCTTAAATCCTCCTGGTGATCAGAGACAGTTATAAAAATACATGTTACAAAACATGCTGATTTAATCGCTGTTTCTGAAATATCTGTTTTTACTAAGATTTAGCTTGACCAAATTGGGAATGATGTACGATCATTTCTTTTTATTCATAATTTTTATTTGAAAGTGTGTGTATGGGTCAAATACATTTTAGGTATGGTCCTATTTTATTAATAATTACATCTGAATTATGGGTCAGAGACGTTTAATCACATTTAAGACATCAAGTAAATCTAGTACACATAGTAATGCTTGAACAACTGTTGTGAAAATAAAATGTCAAAATGTGGGTGAGTTTAGTACAATATTGTCCCATCGCCATAAAAAGTGATTACTGAGGATTATTATTTTAGTCAGACTTCTTTTTGCTTGGGGAAAAAATATACATCATCTAATGCAGAGGTGGGCAAACTCTGTTCTGTAGGGCCGGTGTCCTGCACAGGTTTGCTCCAGCTCTAATCAAACACACCTACTTATAGATTTCTAGTAAACTTGAAGACACTGATTAGCTTGTTCAGGTGTGTTTAATTAGAATTGGAGCTAAACTATATAGGACACCGGCCCTCCAGGACCGAGTTTGCCCACCCCTAATCTAATGTATGGAAAAGCTACACTTTACACTTGAATTGATGCTTGAAACTCTCTTATTTTTGGAACCTTATTCAAGTTAAATTTAAAAAAAAAATGTTGTTATACAGCAGAAATAAAATTTGTGCATATTGTTTGTGTATATATTTTATATTTAAATAATATTTAATATTTTTATTTTAATGTTATTACAGATTAACATTATTCATATTTTTGTAATGATTTAACAAATAAAACTCAAACGTAATATTTTCCAATTCTAATAAAATATTTTAATAATATAATATTTTTGAGAAAATTATATAGCATTTTTATGTTGTCTTTTCCTTGTTCCTTATTATACA
>CAIGQQ010004375.1:2149769-2162545 GCA_903798035.1 Danio albolineatus | reverse complement strand
CTGTCAACTCTCCCGTTTTTCCCAGGATTCTCCTGTATTTTACAGTTTTATCCCGCTACCATGCCGTAAAGGTATTTTCCCGTATTTCACCCGTATTTTCAGTCTTTCTCTGAAGGGTGAAATTAAACATTAAAAGGGCTGATCCTCCCCATACGCAACCCATACCGCCGAACCACCAGGGGCCGCCCCTTGCTTTTAAATGTGAGGCTATTCTGTGCTTTCCATTTATTTACACATGAAACACTTTGAAATAATAATTTTTAAATATTAAATCGGCGGGATTACCTTTTCCTTTTCATTACAGGTGCTGTCGCTCCTCCTATGCAATCCTCAAAACCATTTTGCTTCATAGTGATAAATAGACGCTGTTTCCCAAACGAATTCTGTACACGCAATTTGAAGCGGAGCGAATGTCGCGGTTTAGGGTGCGTGTTTGAACAGAAATATACACATAATCAATAATAATAACATCTAAAGATGTTGATCTTGGTGGGGGTTTTTTTTCCAAACACAACTAATTTGTCCTAAATGAGCATAAAAATTAGGAAAGCAGTCGAATGCTTTCATTATACTGTTATTATAATGTATTTTAAAGTGACGGCTCTGTTATTTAATGTAATCAAACGAAAAACCATAATAAATGAGATTCAAAAGGGTTAATCAGATTTGATTTTTCTATTTCTTTATTAATGTTAATTTTCTAAACATTTTTTTTTGTTGTGGGGGTGGGGTCATTTGAGTTTTACAGTAATTTATGTTTTTTTTTTATTTTGAGATTATAAAAATTCTATATACATTTTCTTAAAAATAATATAATATCAAAATATCTATATTAGAGTGGTTATAAAAAATACATTTGAGTTTTATTTGTCAAATAATAATAAAAAAAAAATTATAATGTTAATATTAATACTACATTTTTGGGGTGAACTGTCTCTTTAATATCGAAAATCACCAAAACCAATAGATGCTCATCTGAGAGCAAAGATGTTGTTGAATTCCTATTCATACAATAATGAATTAACACGGTGAGTGGTTAGCACTGTTGCCCCACAGCAAGACGGTTGCTGGTTAGTGTACAGGCTGGGTCAGTTGGCGTTTCTGTGTGGAGTTCGCATGTTCTCCCTGTGTTCTCGAGGGATTTCTCCGGGTGCTCTGATTTCCCCCACAGTCCAAAGACGTGCACTATAGGTGAAGTGAATAAACTAAATTGGCCGTAGTGTATGTATGTGAATGAGTGTGTATGAATGTTTCTCAGTACTGGATTGTAGCTGGAATAGTAAAACATCTGCTGGATCAGATGGTGGTTCATTCCGCTGTGGTGGCCCCTGATGAATAAAGGGACTAAGCAGTAGGAAAGTGAATGAATGAATAAATGAAATAACACAATTTGAGATGATCATGATATGATAGTCATTAGCCTAATTGTTCTCCATTGCAGGGCTCTATGTCTTTCTCTACCTGTTTCCCCTTTCTTTGATCTCTTTGAACCTGCTGTTCCCGGTCTTGAGCAGTATTGAAATATGTGTGTGAGAAAGAGAGACCACCATAGTAGACCACCTGTTTGTGTACTCATGGACCACCTCTCACTGTAATGGGGTCCTGGTAGGCAGCGGCCCCTTAGTGACTTCAAGCCCAAAGAAAGCTGCTCAATCCTCTGTGATTTACGGAGTGTGTGTGCAGATTGATCCGTGTGTGTGTGACTGTACGCAGCTCTTCTTGTTTCTCCTTTTCCGGGGCTTTTCTCCTGCACGGGTCACATACAAAACTCCTTTTTCTTGGCACAGGATCAGCCCGCTGCCTAATGCATCTTTTGTGTGGTGTGAGTGTGTGTGTGTGTGTGTATGTTTGGCAGAAAGGTGTGGGGTCTTTCTCACAGTAGTTAAATCAATGCTAATGAAACACTTTAGCTGAGGTGCAGGCCGGGCTGAAAGCTTTAAACAACGAACCGACACACACCTATACCTGCCTGCTGTTTAGATGGTGACCCAAACCGACCCCATATTTGAGAGGACTTATGTTCTTAAAGAAATCACACATTTTCATGAGTCAGTATCCATAATT
Organism: Danio albolineatus; assembly: GCA_903798035.1. Lineage (NCBI taxonomy): Eukaryota > Metazoa > Chordata > Actinopteri > Cypriniformes > Danionidae > Danio > Danio albolineatus. The sequence goes on along the minus strand of CAIGQQ010004375.1, from coordinate 2,160,481 downwards.
ATCACAATAAATGTCAAATTTCTGTTTCTGTTAGATATTTTTGCTTCTGACTGACCAAAATGTTAATTTAATCTGCTATTTATTGTCAGAAAATTAACGAAATGAACATTTTTACAAATCTGAGGTACAATATTTATAATGATAAATATGTAAACTTGTACTTAACAAGCTTAAAATCTTTTGGCTGTTTATTTTTTCTTGAAAATATTTTAATAGAGAAGTGCATGCCTGAGTTGAGCAAAACAATAACATTTGTAAAAAAAATGCATTTTTATATTTTCAAGAGTTCACACTTAGCTGATGATTGATTATAAAGCTTGTTTGGCATGCTGTCCCGGGAGAGAGCCCTAAGCTCATAAGATCCTCGAGCCCGGGGCTCCCTCCCATTTGCAAGACGAGAGGGGAGTTTGAGCTCAGGTAGATCTCGAGAACTCCCCTGCTGAAGTAGCTTATGAACAGATAGTGATTGCTCTTAAGAGATAACTACTTACTAGTAGCATGTCTATGGTGTTGATTTGGATTAGTCAATTAACTTGCATGTTTTTGGACGGTGGGAGGAAACAGGGAAAACCCACATGAGCATGGTGAGAATGGAACTTAGGGTATTTATAGTGGATTTGGAATTGTCTGATTGGTGAGTTCACACTTATCTGATGATTGATTATAAAGCTTGTTTGGCATGCTGTTCCAGGAGAGAGCCTTGAGCTAATAAGATCCTCGAGCCCGGGGCTCCCTCCCATTTGCAAGGCGAGAGGGGAGTTTGAGCTCAGGTAGATCTCGAGAACTCCCCTGCTGTAGTAGCTTATGGACAGATCGAGATTGCTCTTAGGAGATAACTACTTACTAGTAGCATGTCTATGGTGTTGATTTGGATTAGTCAATTACTTGCATGTTTTTGGACGGTGGGAGGAAACCGGGGAAACCCACGTGAGCATCGGGAGAATGGAACTTAGGGTATTTATAGTGGCTTTGGAATTGTCTGATTGGTGAATCATAAGTAGGGCCACACGGAATCTGCGCGCAGAATTCCTTAGATTTCCGCAGATTGTCAGCCCATCATTTATTCTGTTTATTTACTTGTGTAAATGTATATTTTATCAGTTTTCAAATTAATTTCAGTAATATTATTGACTAATATGAAAATATTCATATTATTTATTTACAATACAGTTTGTAATGTAGTATTTTTGGTGTTTTAGTAGATATTTTATATGAGAGACTTGCTTTGTTTACCAAATAAAGTGGATCTAATTAGATTCGCATTGTAAACATTAAATAAACGTTAAAAAGGTATTACTTTTTATTTAATATATTAAGGTTTTAGTTATGATACTATCAAAATCTTTTCGCATAAATCCGCAGATTTTTAACAACATACTCCGCAGATTCAGTCTGGCCTTAATCATAAGTTGAATAATGTGGGACCAGCTGCAAGCACACATTGCTTTGCATCTTATAAACACTACCAAGCCTTAAAAATACACTGTGTACCACCCCTTTAACATTACATTTGTCATCCATAAAATAGATTTAGTTCATCATAATCATAGAGGTAACAGCACTCAACTAGCACCTCATTGCCATGTTTAAATCTGTTTTTAATGATAATTGTTTGAAGAACTATAATATGAATGCATTGAGTATGAATGCACAAATCTTAATAACAACAGTTATTAAGCATGTCATTATATTCCATTATTCCTTTAATACATTTAAAGGCGTATAGTTCACCCAAAAAATAATTTTCTTGCCCTGAAGTGGTTCCAGACCTTTATAAGTTTTTCTTCTTCATTCATTCATTCATTCATTCATTTTCTTTTCGGCTTAGTCCCTTTATTAATCTGGGGTCGCCACAGCGGAATGAACCTCCAACTTATCCAGCATTTGTTTTACGCAGCGGATGCCCTTCCAGCCACAACCCATCTCTGGAAAACACATCCATACATTGTCATTCACACACATACACTACGGACAATTTAGCTTACCCAATTCACCTGTACCGCATGTCTTTGGACTGTGGGGGAAACCGGAGCACCCGGAGGAAACCCACGCAACCACGGGGAGAACATGCAAACTCCACACAGAAATGCCAACTGGCCCAGCCGGGGATCAAACCAGCGACCTTCTTGCTGTGAGGCGAACGTGCTAACCACTAGGCCACCGTGGCGCCAGTTTTTCTTCTTGTTGAATACAAAATGAGATATTTTGAAAAATGCTGAAACCTATAACCATTGACTTCCATAGTGGGCAAACAAATAAATATATACCATAAAGGTCAGTGGTTTCAGATTTCCAGCATTTTTCCAAATAACTTCTTTTTTTTCAACAGAGGAAAGAAAATCAAACAGGATCGGAACAAGTAAAGGAAAAGTAAAATGCCAAAATTTTCGGTTTGACTATCCCTTAAATAAATGTCTACATTTCTTCCACAAAGTAATGGTGCAGTTACGGATGAGTTGAATCAAATATTTTGTATACAAGTACTACAAGTTATTTCAACTTGCATCAATTGAACAGACTTAAACATCCATTCATTCATTCATTTATTTTCCTTCGGCTTCCGTCGCCACAGCGGAATGAACCACCACAGGCCTAAACATCAATTTTATTTCTGTTTAACTTAAGAATATTTTAAGTTAAAGTAACATTAAAACATAAGAGTTTTTAATCATATACATTTTTACAATGTTTGATAAATCCATGATTGCTCATGTCACAATGTTTCTTCTGTTTCTTACTTTTTCATCTGCCATCAAAGAAAATGAGAGACATTTTTTGTTATTGAACTAATGCTGTGCAGTAATTAATGCTATCATTACATCCTGTAGTGTTTACACTCACTGAGGGAAGGAAGCCTCCTGTGAGCAGATATGGGGATAGGCGTGTCATTTTAGACCAGTCACAATAGACAGGACCATCTGACCAATCAGAGCAGAGTAGGCTCTCAAAAAGGAGGGGGTTCAACAATAAATCTTAAAACAAATGATTTGAGGCTGTGACTTTAAATGTGTAATAAATAAATGATTTTTTTGGCCTTGACGTCATCTATTGTAGGAGATCTCCAAAATATGAGGTACCTTTAAAATAACATAATGCGACTATGTCCATAATCTAGGGTTCATACGGTCATGGAAAACATGGAAAAGTCATGGAATTTTGACAAATTTTCCAGGCCTGGAAATCGTCTTGGAAAAACAGTAAAATCTATGAAGTTGGAAAAGTCATGGAAATTTGTTTAACAAATATCTATATACTGTCTTTTCTATCCTTGGCCAATCCCATGGTCTCACATTATTAGTGCATTGTATAAATAAATTTTACATAGATATAAATATATATTTAAACTACTGTAAGTAGTTGACGGTTCATTCCACTGTGGCGACCCCTGATAAATCAGGGACTAAATAATGAATGACCAAAAGACTAAATGAATGAGTGATTGTTGCGTGTTTTAAGTTGTGCTGTACATTTGAATGCGCATAGTTTTTCTTATTTACTACGTATACATAGACATTATGTAAAACATTAGGTCATGAAAATTTACTTGAAAATCTTGGAAAAGTCATGCAATTTTAGTAGTAAAATTGTGCATGAACCCTGATAATCACTTCCTTTATTCTTAAATAGGGCAATGTTTGAGGGGACCTGTCAATTGTAAGGATGCTTGAAAACAAGGATATTGAGTGCACTCATTCAGCTCCCTGTTGTTCTCCAATGACGGTTGTACACTTCACATGCATTTGTGGTTTTTTGCAGACACAGTGACTTTCAGAAGGGTGGTGGTTGCAAATGTGCTCTTGATGCACATCTCTACTGAGTAGATTTTAAAGGTGTTACATGATGAAATTGTGGATGCAGACCAGAAGGGTTTAGACCAGGGGTGCCCAAACTTTGTCCTGGAGGGCTGGTGTCCTGCAGAACTTTGTTCCAACTCCAATTATACAAATCTGAACCAGCTAATTAGGCTTCTTTCTAGGTATACAAGAAACTTCCATGCAGACAAGAAACTTTTTTGCAGACACAGTGACTTTCAGAAGGTGGTGGTTGCAAATTTGCTCCTCATGCACATCTCTGAGTACATTTTAAAGGTGTTACATGATGAAATTGTGGATGAAGACCAGATGGGTTTAGACCAGGGGGGCCCAAACTTCGTCCTGGAGAGCTGGTGTCCTGCAGAATTTTGTTCTAACTCCAATAAGACACATCTGAACCAGCTAATCAGGCTTCTTTCTAGGTATACAAGAAACTTCCATGCAGGTGTATTGAAGGAAGTTGGAGCTAAACTATAAAGAACACCTGCCCTACAGGACAATGAGACATTTGAGATTGGGCCTAAAATAGTGTCCAAGCAGAGCCTCTAGAATACCCATAATGCATTATTAGTCATGTAGAAGGAGTTCCCGAACCACGCCAAAAGATGGTGCTCGTAGTTGAGTCATCCATCTCGTGTTTTTTTGCTGATTAATAATCATGTATAGACCTACTAACAAAAAAATAATGAATTATTGCTTAAATGATTCTCATTGATGAGTGCATTTCAACACTTTAAGTAATGAAGGTTAATGACGCCAGTAACTGCATCATATACCTAAGTAAATTAAAGAACTACAAATAGGCTATATCATCATCTAATGCGACGTCAATTATTTCCAAAAACTGGATGTCGCTGTACTAACAACCAGGTGGCAGCGTCTGTGTGCCTGCCTAATTACTAGGTGGCAGAGCCACGAAGTGTGTATGATGCCACGCTGGCCGGAATAGCAGCTCGTGCGCGCCGGGGAGCCGCGTGGTTTCTGAGAGCTGAGACAAATATGGTTCGGGTTAAACTGGGCAGAAAGAAATGTGTTTACTCACACAGCAGAGGCATAAAAAGAGGCATTGAGATGCATCACGGGGGTGCACAGGGGAGGCTCATTAGATGAAACTGTGTTTTGGCAGCGCTTGTGTTAATGGTGTTGGAGAATGCCCTGAGAGACAGGCAGCTGAAAACCATTACCCTGGCAGAGCTGCTGGTATGCGGGCACTGCCGACCACAGAAGGGACGTTACAGTTACTGGGACGTTTTGCGGATTTTTGTGTTCGCAGGCGATGAGGTGGAGAGACGCTTGTGTTCGAATGTAATCTCAACTGAATGTCTGTTATTTAAAGAAAAGATTAAAATGGCCACGAGATGGCGGCGTAGTACACAACAGGTCAGCAGGGACGCTTCGTGACAGCATTGACCGCATAGAACCAGAAGCCGTTTTGACAGAACAGCCCCGAAACAGATATCTTTATTTCTGAGGTCGAGTCTTTAATATATACGACTAAAAACCGGACATAAATCCAACTTTGGCGTAGCGTGCGGGCATTTGCTGATCTGGGTGGGCCTGGAGTGCAGAAAATGAACACATCTGGGAGGAATGGCAGAGAGCTCGTTGAGTGTGGTGTGACAATAACCAAATGGCTGTCTTAAGTTTTACCAAACAGCTATTGTATTAATGGCAAGCCGGTTTAACATTTAATCTAGAAAGCACACTGCAGTAACTTATCTATTTTCATGTCTCATATACTTATTTATTAGTTTAAATACAAGAATCATTCATTCATTTTCTTTTCGGCTTAGTCCCTTTATGATTAATCCGGGATCGCCACAGCTGAATGAACCACCAACTTATCCAGCATTTGTTTTACGCAGCGGATGCCCTTCCAGCCGCAACCCATCTCTGGGAAAATACTAGAATCTTTTAAAATATAATACATATAACTATTTATTTTTTTAGATAGTAGCTTACCTAGACTCTAAATATTCATAATTATATACAGTATTATTAAACAGTGGTATATTCTTTAGTAAGGACCTATCAGTATTTATCCATCATGTTAGTGCCTGTTTTGAGATACTTCTTGTTTAGTACCCAGGTACCAGTGATTATTCATCACATACTACTTGATGTACTGGGAGGAATCAGTTTATTGCTTAAATCGCTACTTGAAATAAAAGCGTCTGCTAAGTGATTAAAGGTAAAGGAATTTTAGTAGTGTCTAGTGTGACTAGAAATCAATTCTAAAAAAATGAGAAACTTGTTTTTATACAGATATTAGTACTTGCTAATACATTGAACAGCTAATTAACTATAAGCACTTATTTAACAGATACTTGTTTTCATTAGATAGTACTTATTAAACAGCATCTTTTGTAATTAATACTAATAACAATTGCTATATAGCTCGTCACGCCACAAATTAATCACAACTGAATATTAATCAAAACTGAATACATCTGTCATTGAAAGATTTATTCATTCATTCATTTTCTTTTCTGCTTAGTCCCTTTATTAATCTGGGGTCGCCACAGCAGAATGAAGTTCCAACTTATCCAGCATATGTTTTATGCAGCGGATGCCCTTAAAGCTGCAACCCATCTCTGGGAAACATCCAGACACACTCATTCACACTCATACACTACGGACAATTTAGCCTACCCAATTCACCTATACTTGTGGGGAAGACCGGAGCACCCGGAGGAAACCCACGCAACCACAAGGAGAACATGCCAGAAATGCCAACTGACCCAGCTGAGGCTCGAACCAGCGACCTTCTTGCTGTGAGTCGAATGTGCTACCCACTATGCCACTGTGGCGCCCTTCATACTATTTGAGTACTATTGTATGTTCTAATTATATTAGTATCTATAGTGGTACTTGTATATATCAGACAAGTACTGGGTTCTAATAAGAAGTACTAGTATCTAATGAGTAAGTATTAGTATCTAATGAATAAGTACTAGCCTGTTGCCTTAGATATTAGTATTTGAATGAACATTAAATAATAAACAAAAATGAGTATCTTAGCAATTAAGTACCGTTTTTAAATTATATTATTAGAAAATAAAAAAAAACACACCAATATCCAACAAATAAGTATTAGAACTTAAATTAAATGCAATAAATACGAGTATAGTTTATAGATTATATGTGAAAACAGCTTGCCATATCGGATACTCACTCCCATGCAGACGCTCTGAGAAGTTTTGATTTATCCTGTTGCTGAGTAGAGTTTAATGAAAAAAACTTGATTAATAGAGTTAATTGCCATCTGTATGTGATTGTGGACATGTTCTGTGGCAGAATGTAGTATTGAGTTTGAAAGTCAATGACTTTAACAATAAAGTGAGTAATAGCTTCACTCTGGCAATGACATGTAAGCTTCCACAAACTCACTGACTGTGATGCCACAGAATAACTCTGGAGTGACACAGATGTAAATAGGTAAACAACACTGCTCTCACCTAAAGAGCATTTATGGGTTGCCTTCTGTCTGCTGATTTATTATTATATTACAGAAAACCATCAACCAAAAAGCCCCAAAGTGTTCTCTGTTATTTTTTTTGTGGTGTGTTTGTTTGTTTCCTTGTCAGTCTTGTGAATTATTCATGTCTGTTTTGTTTAGATACAGATCCTCGTGTGTTGGAGAAACAGGAACTGCAGCAGCCCACATATGTCGCCCTCAGCTACATTAACAGGTAAATGAGCCTTAAAGTTTCATATCTGTACTATTAGGTGTTATTATTTCAGACGTTATGCCACTTACTACAAGTTAGGCTATATTAAAAAAAAATTAAGCTCTATAATTTCTTTTTCTCATATTGATTAAAAATAGGGCGACATGGTGGCGCAGTAGGTAGTGCTGTCGCCTCACAGCAAGAAGGTCGCTGGTTCGAGCCTCAGCTGGGTCAGTTGGCATTTCTGTGTGGAGTTTGCATGTTCTCCCCTTGTTTGTGTGGGTTTCCTCCGGGTGCTCCGGTTTCCCCCACAAGTCCAAAGACATGTGGTACAGGTGAATTGGGTAGGGTAAATTGTCCGTAGTGTGTGTGTGAATGAGAATGTATGGATGTTTCCCAGAGATGGGTTGCAGCTGGAAGGGCATCAGCTGTGTAAAACAAATGGTGGATAAGTTGGCGGTTCATTCCGCTGTGGCGACCCCAGATTAAAAAAGGGACTAAGCCGAAAAGAAAACTAATGAATAAATGAATGATTAACAACAGTATACATGTCAATAATTGCCAGCTTTAAAAGTGTATCACAGCAACAGCTGAGTGTCAACTACAAAATTTGGAGGCTTCATTAATTAAATTTTCATTCATTCATTTTCCTTTGGCTTAGTATCTTTATTTAATAGAGGTTGCCACAGGGGAATGACCCGCCAACTTATCCAACATATGTTTTACACAGCATATGCCCTGCCAGCTGCAACCCAGTATTGGGAAACACCCATAAACACTCATTCACACACATACATTTCAGCCAATTTAGTTTATTCAGTTCACCTACAGCTCATGTCTTTAGACTTGTGGGGGAAATTGGAACACCAGAGGAAACCCAAGCGAACTTGGTGAGAACATGCAAACTTCACACAAAAATGCCAACTGACCCAGCCAGGACTCAAACCAGCGACCTTCTTGCTGTGAGGTGATAATGCTGACCACTGAACCAACGTGTCGCCCCTAATTATATTTTGAACTGTAGTTCATTACCCCAAACAGATTAAGAAACCAACCAGAAAAAAACACAACAAAAACAATTTAAAACTTATCATTGTGACAAAAGAAGGTATATGTGCAAAATATAAGCATGAATCTATTGTAAACATAGTTTCTAACCCAATTAGAGATTGACAATTAATTTTTTTTTTTTACTAATGAGAGATGTAAATGCATTTGCCAAAAAAAACACATTATTCAAGAGTTTACACTTAGATATTACTTGATAATAATAGCAGGTTTGGCATGCTGTCCTGGGAGAGAACCCTGAGCTTGTAGATAATTGAGCATAGGGCTGCCGTCTGGTCAATAAGCATGTAAGTGTGTATTAGATCAGATAGTCAGGCTAAACAGGATATTTATATTGAGTTTGGAATAATCCGATTGGCTTGAGATATCAGCTCAAAATTTGTTTGTCAAACTTCACATAGTGATCATTACACCTACGTGACTCATCAGCTGAATCCCTTATGCTTGCCTTGCTGTTGGTTGCTAGGTTACTAATACTACAGTCAGCCACTCTTACAAGTTGGTAGAACAAATGCATCCAAGGTAATTTGGATTTTACTATTATGCGAACATTAAAAAGATTGCCTTAAAGGTAGGAAACCTGGCTAGTGTCTGGTTTTAGTGGTATTAAATGCAAGTTGATTGGCTGTTACCACATACTTCTATTGTGTGATTGGCTCTTAGATAGGCCTGTCAACATAATAATAATTATAATTTGTTTGAGAAACATTTATAATATTTTGGACCAGTAAACATGTCAGGCTAAATAATTCAGTACAAATAAATCACTTTTATTTAATCAATATATATGGAAAATAATCAATATGTTGACTTATCGCATAAGACATGGACATGATCTCAATCTCTTTTGGTGACACAATATGAAAACCAATTCTACCAACACTTTAGCTGATGGTCCGACAGCTCTATCCCTATTAGAGGAGTCAGTGTCAGTATGGTTAAAAAACACTATAGTTAGTGTTTACTATAAATTACTATAGTATATTTTCATGTGGGTGTATGACAACTGAAAATAGATCTGGTACCAGATCTCGCAACCTCTGTCACTTTTTACCTAGCACTATTTTTGTTAACCTTTTTTACTATTTATTTAGTATATGCGTTTTAACATTCTTATTCCAATGTCTAATTATTAAAATGATTATAAATGATTTAAGAGTTAAATGTTATGTGTTCTTTGGAAGAGCGTACTTGCATTGTGATGATGTGTTGTCATTCTGGCATTACATGAGTGGATTTTATGAATTATTAATTATATTAGTGAGTGGCATTTTAGGGCCCTAGACTTCTTCTCAGCCCCCCCTAAAACCTTTGCGATTAGCTCATAAATTGTACACTAGATTATCACCTCTGTCCCCTTTAAATTTGACATGAAAACGGCAGCAGAATTCCGCTCCTCCCCATCTTTTGTTTTTCATTTGATCAGCAAACCACAGCTGCGGACAGCGAGAGAACAAGGTGTGTGTTTATTTATAAATTGTTATAATATCTGCTTATCTGCAGTTCTTGATCTGATATAGATAACCTTGTATCACCTGTATCCCAGTGACACGGAGGAGCAGTCAGGTTTTCTTGCCATTCACCTCATCAGCACAGCTGTTTCCTTCAGCGAAAAATGTAACAAACAGTTTTTATTTCAACATGAACTACCAATATTAAACACTTTACAGTTCGTGTGGCATTAACTATACCATACAGTTGTGCACAGAAAGGATTAAACACAGTGACAGAATCACTTAGAGAATGTACTCGTTTTAACTGTCACTGACAGAGATAGAAACATCATGTGTTGTCTAGTATTAAAAAAATACTTATTTATTTATTATTATCATTCAGATCGTGAAATATGTGAATTAGCCTGTAAGTTGATTTATTTATGTCATTTAATTAGAAAAGTGGCAGTTTATTTATTTAATACATGGAAACAAAAAAAGCACTTGAATATAGAAAGTGGTTTTTACTATACAGTAAACAGGGGGGTTGAGTCTATTTGGCTTATTCAGAACTCAAATGGCTATGCCTGTCTATGTAATGTGGAATACTAGTATACAACCCTACCATATTAAACAAACATTTTTAAGTGTATGAATATTAAATTACTACATATATGTAACTACATATATGTATTAGGCTTTATATATATATATATGTATGTGTGTGT
>CAIGQQ010004375.1:2133272-2149369 GCA_903798035.1 Danio albolineatus | reverse complement strand
TCCCCTTATATATATATATATATATAAGGGGAGCCCCCCTTAAATTAAATTCCTTAAATCGCCCCTGAAGCATAAAATGGTCTTAAAATGACTATAATGTTATCGCAATATATTTTGACATATTTTAACAAAAAATAGATATCATGACAGGCCTACTTTAAGATTACTCCATATCAAGTAAAAATATCTTTAGGTTATAGTATTTATCAACGTCAACATTTGTCGGCCCAGGCCTAGTTTGTTTGATCAAAAATATGCTAAAAACTGTAATACTAAGAAATTCTATTGTTGTCTGTGTGAACATATTATCAAATGTAATTTATTCCTGTGATTCAAGGTTACATTTTCAGCATCATTACTACAGTATTCAGGGTCACATTATCCACCAGAAATTATTCTAAAAATCTGCTGTTCTTTTACAGTATGATCAGCTATTATTAGTGCTCAATCATTATCAATGTTAAAACACATATTTATTTTACGTCCTAAGGCAACTAAATACGTGTCTTTGTCTCTGGCAAAGGACCAATTTATTTTCAATTTTATTTAATTTATTAATACATTTTAAAAAGAACCTCAAGATATTATATTCATAAAGCAAAATAGTCGATTAATAGACTTAGTTCAATAATTTATGATGAAATCTGTGTTGAAAAGTAACCAAAGGAACCAAATAACAAAAATAAATCCTTCTAAATGAAAGCAGTCTAGCATTTTCCTTAATGGGATTCGGTAGTTTCTGGAAAACTGCGCGTGTGGTCAAGTCTCCTCTACATCCTCTTAGGGATCTGGTCAGTTTATGAAGTTATAATGAACTTCAAACCAGCACCAAAGTCTTCATATACTCTGAACTGCACTGCTAAATGTGGTTTATGTAAGAATACACCGAACTCAGAGACAGAAATCAGTTCCAGTGTTAAACGGCTTTAATAGGCTGAATGGTGGTGGAAATTCTTGCGTAACGAAGAGGAGACACTGTCGTCCGTGTATTGCCGCTTTATGTGGCTTCTGCTGGCAATCTGTTAATTCCACAGCAGTTTTAATAATGTCTGTGTGAACATTTATGTTTTATTACGTACATTTACTGACAGTTTTATAATGCAGCAAAATAACTTGGAGCGAATGCAGGGTTGTGAGGTCAATCAGACCCCACTGAATAAGCTGAATCACAACATATTGACTTTAAAAAGTTCATTTGTATTGAAAGAACCAAAAACAAGTGAGCAAATTACAGATATTTGATAACTATTTTTGGTAAAGAAACACTTTTTGATGGCAAACTATTTAGATTTGTTTTGATTAAATTACTCACTCTCAGGTGGTTCAATACCTTTACGAGTTTCTTTTAATTCATGAATTCATTTTTTTTCCGGCTTAGTCCCTTTATTAATCTGGGAGGAATGAACCACCAATTTATCCAGCATATGTTTTACGCAGCGGATGCCCTTCCAGCTGCAACCCATCTCTGGGAAACATTCACACTACAGACAATTTAGCTCACCCAATTCACCTGCATCACATGTCTTTGGACTTGTGGGGGAAACCAGAGCACCCGGAGGAAACCCACGCGACCACAGGGAGAACATGCAAACTCCACACAGAAATGCCAACTGACCCAGCCGAGGCTCGAACCGGTGACCTTCTTGCTGTGAGGCGATCGCTTTACCCACTACGCCATCGTGGCGCCCTTTTATGAGTTTCCTTTTTCTGTTAAACAAAAAAGAGGATATTTTGAAAAATTCTAGAAACCTGTAACCATTGACTTTCATAGTAGGAAATACTACGGAAGCCAATGGTTACAGGTTAAGTAAATGTTTTATAATAACTTTTATGTTCAACAGATAAAAGAATCTGTGACGAAGTGAAGGTTGAGTAAATGAAGACAGAATCTTAAGTTTTCGGTGAACTATCCCTTTAAGAAACCGATAGATGGAGACAACTGGTGAAACTGAACACAATGCAGGCATCTTGAGATGTTTATTAACCCTTTATTGGGCACACATCGAAATACTCATTGAAAAAAACCTAGAGTGTTACTGGGGGTTATTTCTAAGACTTATGGACTTAAAAATAATCATATTGTAATCAATGTCAGTGAAGTTACCATATATGGTTCTTTGTCTGATAATGGGTTAAATAATTGGTTCACCCAAAAATGAAAATTAGGTGAAAATGTCATTAATTATGTTTTAATCCTCTGAAACATTTATTTATCTTTTAAGACAAATTAAGATAGTTTAGATTAATTCCGAGACCTCTCTGACCCTTCATACTGTAGATAGCAAGAATCCTCAGACGTTAAAATAAAAGTCTTCACTGGCTCAAATAGGTGCACCTGAACCTGAAGAGACCCATAAATGTGCTGCATGGAACAGACTGTTATTTGAAAGTGAGAATGGTATTTTAAATGTACCTGACTTGACATGGACCTAACCCCGTCTGGGAAAACACAGAACTGACTGCACCCAGTTGGTCTATATTGGTCAGCAATTTGCTAACAACAAATAAAAATCAGTTGTGAAAAAACAAAAACAAAGCTTTGTGGCTTAGCTACTGATAGAAGCTAGTTAGTCTAGCCTTTTGGTTCTTTCTTAAGATCACAGGTTTGGTTGGCGCTAAATTGATGAGCAATCCCCAACAGGTTCATTCTGAAAACGTAGCCCTATTTAGGTTTCTGGAGATCACAAATTATGTAGCCAGAAGTACGTATGGCAGCATTTCGTCTTTGAAACAAACGCTACAGATCAGTATGACATGTTTTTTTTCACGCTTACCAGCTGAATGTTTACCTCTGTATGGATGGCTTTTCCACTGTTAGCAGTTTGTCCAGCGAGCTCACCATGTATGTCAGCAGACTTGAGAGGAGTACAGAGGGGAGTGCATTTGAAAACACTATTGGTTGGGTTTAGGAAAGGAGGAGGGTGTGTTAGTTGATCGGTGAGTCGATCAGTCAGTCATTCAGTCAGTCGACAGCAGCCTCTGGTGGATTTACGCATGAAGAGCAGACGCGAATGGCACCCGTGAAATAAATTTGAGATCTCAAAAAGCATCAGCAGCCTCTGGTAGACTCGCGAAAACAAAAACTGCAAAAAAATGATCTCCTGGGACGTATTTGTCGCTCTCCAGAAATGTATATAGCGGTGCATTTTATATAGTCTGGGTTGACAATTCCAGCTGCAGTTGTAGTTTTGTGTTCACTGTAATTGTAAGAGGTTAAAAGCATCTAATCAACTTCACCTTTCTCTCTAGGTTTATGACAGATGCAGCGCGACGCGAGCATGAGTCACTGAAGAAGAAAGTTCAGCCAAAGCTGTCACTCTCACTGACTGGCAGCCTGTCACGCAGCAATGTGGCCACACCCCCTCGACACAACAGTGGCAACCTCACCCCGCCCGTGACTCCGCCCATCACACCCTCATCTTCATTCAGGAGCAGCACCCCGACAGGTACCCACTATAATATATACTTCTTGGTTACTTCCAATGTATATTATATTATTATATACATTTTGTTTGAGGTTTGGGTTAGTTTCATCAATGGTTTTACTCAGTTTTAGTTTTTGGGTAACACACAGTCACAATTCATGCTATTAACTACTGGCTTATTACCTGTTTATTTTTAATATATTAACTGTTTATTAGTACTCATTATGTATGATCTTATTCTACATCCCTAGTCATACACTATACCTGACCCTAACTACTACCTTACTAACTATTAATAAGCAGCTAATTAGTAGTTTATTTATGCATAATGGTTTTTGAGAGTATTGTAACTAAAAATGTAATATATGAAATAAAAAGAATACATTTTTAACTTGTATTTAATGTTTACAATGCAAATCCAATTAGATCCACTTATTTGGCAAACAAAGCAAGTCTCTTATATAATATACTAATAGACAGAAAATATGACTTTACAAACTGTACTGTAAATTAACCTTTTGAACGTTTTCATATTAGTCAATAATATTACTGAAATTAATTAAAAAACTGAATAAATATAAATTCACACAAGTAAATAAATAGACTCAATGATGGGCTAAAAATCTGCAGATTTCTGCATGCAGATTCCGTGTGGGCTCAGTTAATGTCTTGTTAATAGTGTGAACTGTGACTTAAAAATAAATCGTTACCAGTTTTTGTTACCAGTCTTTATGAACACTTTTCTGTTTACTTTTTCTATATTTTGTTTCATTTTTATTCAATTCAATTCAAGTTTATTCGGATAGCACTTTTCACAATAATGATTGTTTCAAACAGCTATACAAAAGGTGCACATTATTGCATTACAATCAAAACCAGAAAAGTTATTACATTTACATTTAGTCATTTCACAGACGCTTTTGTGCAAAGCGACTTACAATTGAGGAGGCTTTCAGCGATGCAACAAGAAGAGGCAATACACACATGTAGTGCTAGAGCTGTGCTTAGTGAATTTAGTGCTAGAGAAAGAATGAACACTTTCGCTTAGATGACTGGTGAAATGATTCTGACGACAAGCAGAAATTAACCCAAGCAAACAAATACAGGCTTAGTATAAAAATAATACAGAAGAGATGTAAACTGCTGTCTTTCACTGAATGCTGAGGTCACTAAGTTATTAGTTACCATAACTTTATTAGTTACTAATAACTTTAACTGAGGGGGGCACGGTGGCATAGTGGGTAGCACGATCGCCTCACAGCAAAAGATCACTGGTTCCAGCTCCGGCTGGGTCAGTTGACATTTCTATGTGAAGTCTGCGTGTTCTCCCTTTGTTTCCTCCGGGTGCTCCGGTTTTCCCCACAGTCCAAACACATGCGCTATTAGGTGAATTGAATAAGCTGAATTGGACGTAGTGTGTGTGTGTGAATGCAATAGTGTATGGGTGTTTCCCAGTGTTGGGTTGTGGCTAGAAGAGCATCCGCTGCTGGATAAGTTGGCGGTTCATTCTGCTGTGGCGACCCTTGATTAATAAAGGGATTAAGCTGAAATGAAAATGAATGAATGAATGAACTATAACAGATTCACTAATAACTAAATACTAATAACTTTAACAGTTGAAGTTATTATATATAAACATAGTCAACCCGCGGTTATATAGTATATAGGTCAGGGATCACCAATCTCGGTCCTGGAGGTCCGGTGTCCTGCAGGGTTTAGTTCCAACTTATCTCAAAACACCTGCCTGGATGTTTCAAGTACACCTAGTGAGAGCTTGATTAGCTTGTTCAGGTGTGTTTGATTAGGGTTGGAGCTAAAATCTGCAGGACCCCGGACCTCCAGGAACAAGTTTGGTGATCCCTGATATAGGTGATATTCGAATCAATTTATCGAGACCTATATATCAAATTGCCAATTGTATTACTTCTAGTTTAGTAACTATAGTTGAGCAGTGTTAATTAGTGTAGAGCAAAGTATAATAATTGCAGTTTACAGTAACTCGGGTGCAAACTTCTTTGTAATGAAACAGAAAGCTAATTTGAATAAATCCTGAAACCTAAACCATACACTACCTGTCAAAAGTCTTGTCATCGATCCCAGTTGTAAGAGCAACAAATAACAACTTCTAGTTGATCATTTGGAAAAGTTGCAGAAGGTAGATTTTTCTTATGAATCATCTGTTGAGCTGGATCCCAATCATCACAAATACTGCAGAAGACCTATTGAACCCGCATGGACCCAAGATACTCACAGAAATTAGTCACGTTTGATGAAGGAAAAGTCATGGTTTGGGGTTACATTAAGTATGTTGTGTGCGAGAGATCTGTAGAGTGGATGACAGCCTGAGGTATCAACGCATTTGTGCTGCCAATTACGATACAAACCACAGGAGAGCTCCTTCTCATACTTCAGCCTCCACATCAAAGTTCCTAAAGCAAAGAAGGTCAGGGTGCTCCAGAATTGGCCAGCTCAGTCACCAGAAATGAACATTATTGAGCATGTCTGGGGTAAGATGAAGGAAAAGGCATTGGAGATAAATCCAAAGAATCTTGATGAACTCTGGGAGTCCTGCAAGAATGCGTTCTTCATCATTCCAGATGACTTTATAAATAAGTTATTTGAGTCATTGCAGAGATGTATGGACGCAGTCGTCCAAGCTCATGCCCATACACAATTTTAATTCTTTTTCCACTGCACCATGACTTTATATTCTATACTGTACATTATTTCTGTTGACTGACAAGACTTTTGTCTAAGCAAAATCAGACCTTACTGTCCTAATTAAAAAATAATTCAAAATCAAGGCACAATCATGTTTTCTTTTGGTTAAATATGTATACTCTACAGGCCTTTGCCTTTCATATAAGCCACTTCTGATGCCAAATAAAGTTATTATTATTTGTTGTTCCTAAAACTTGGATAGGCGACAAGACATTTGTCAGGTAGTGGATATACTGTATGCAAGTGAAAAATAATGTATAAACATGCTCTGGACGGATGTGTTTGGCTGTTAAGGTTCCATCTACTGGTATTTCTTTAAATATGTCGTATTTCCTGTCACAGGATGACTGCTTACTATTTCTGAAAAGAATTCTTTATTTTGCAAATTGTTGTTTTATTTCAGATTGCTTGTCAGTAATTGTTGTTAATTTGATTTGATTTCATTTAGTTTATTTTCGAACAAAAATATATCATACATAAAATATCTTTAACAAAAGATACATTTCAACATAGTCGAAAATGGAGCAGGATGAAGCACAAGCTTATTATTTTCCCACCCCATTACCACACACATCATTCGTCTATTACTTAAACTTATTTCTTTTTTTCTTTTTTTAACTTATCTATTCTTTTTACATTGGACATATTTTATCCTTTTAGCATCTTCAACACACTACATGTTTGATTCCATTTATACATTTGCATTTTATAACAAAAAAATAAATAAATAAATAAATGAATAAATAAGTCAAAAATCAAAACATAGTAATGCAAATAGCCATTAATTTAAATTTCATCAAACCTTCCTGATTTTATCCTTTTTCAATCACCTTCATCATTATATGCCTTTAATAGTATATTTTTATACAACTTTTTAAATTGATTATTATCCTGACATTGTTTGATACCCTGTTCTAAACTATTCCATAGTTTCACACCACATACAGACATACACCAGCTTTTTAAAGTTGTCCTTATTTTCAACCTCCTAAAATTGAGTTCTTCTCTCAACATTTACATTCTTCTTTCAACATTTACTTTTTGTTTTTTATTTTTTATTAATATTGTATTTTTCCATTTAGTTGCCTTAGACATATTCTGTATTTTTTTGAGTACTATTTGTTTTATGCCTACTATATTTCCTAGAATGATGAATTTTGAGTAGTAACCCCATTAAACCTGCAGTGCTTGTTTAATGTTGTAATATGGATAATCAAATAATCACATTATGAGTCACAGACTGTTTATTTTTTTCATAGCTGCTGTTTCCCATGGACTTCTCTAAAGCAACATGTGCACTCTCTCTCTCTCTCTCACTCCCACAATTAGATGTTTTGAGCATTTTATTTGTGTGGGTTTGGAACACAAACTAAACAGTCTCCAAATTGCTGGTATCTTACTATTACTCTGCATTAACCCTTAGACCTTCTTATGCCTTCCAGATTCTTTCTCATAAAACACAAACGTTTCACTGGCTGGATATTGTACTGTAAGAAAGATAACTCTACCAGTATACGCTGTGGTGGCTTATGGGAAATGCCGTTCTCTGGCTCTGTTGGTGTAGTTGTTGAATATCTAGGAACATTACATCTAACACATTTTGTAATGGGCAAAATCTTTTTTTTTGAAGCTGTTAGGACAGAACTGTGTGTAGGTATAGTGTCCACGGTCATATTGGGGTGATATAAAGACAAGTGACTCTTTTTTTTTATTTCCAGACATTAAAATAGGATCCAAGTCTCTCCCTTTTTGAGGCCCACGCAACGTGATGGAGGATAGTAGGATAGTCTCTGTAGTAGCCCGTAAAATCATATCAATAAGACAGGACATGTGCAAATCAACTGGGATTAAAGATCTGTTCAGCTCTCTGTGATCATCAATCATCATCAAATGTGATCAAGAATGAGTTTAGCAAGTTTAAAAGGTTTTTTTTTTAAAACAATGCTTGTTTGAAATTAATTATTGTGTATTTATCACCACAGCTGAATGTCAGTAAAATTATAAAAGAAGACGATTCAATCCCGGGTTGTGAACGTTAAATCAGGTTTATTTTGTACATTAACATATCAGATATCGATACAGCAGTGGATATTAACATGGATCCTGTCACATTTGTGTGCAAAACAGTGCAAAGTTAAATGAATGCGCTGTACGTGTATGTGTCTGTGTATGCGTGAACTTTGTAACGGCATTTTGACTCATTGTTGCAACTTCACAACCAATTCAGCAAAATAATCATTGGGAAAGCTGTTACTGTAGTATTTCCCACAAACGTTACGAGAGATCTGCGTCCTACGTGTCTATCATCTGATGCAGCCGGAGATTGAGGCACACTCTGACAGGCATGTGGGAACGCTGGGTGGGGAGAACTGTCATTAAAGGCACAGCCAACAAAAATAGCTACATTGTTACGGAGTGTGACACTGCCAACAGAAGTGAGGATCCTTATGCAGGTCTTTATTAGAGAGGTCAGGCAAGCAGTGGTCAATTCAGGAACAAACAGATGTGTGTGGGCAATCCAGAGCTGTAGTCGAAATAACAGGCAGATGGTCAGAAGGCAGGCAGCATACAAGGATAAACAGGCAAGCAGGGCGAGGGTCAAACAGCAAGACAAAGGAAATGCGTTGTAATGTCAGTAAACAAGACTCAGCAACTAGAGTGTGTGTCTGTGCTGCTTAAATAGTCCGTGTAATCAGTCCTTTACAATCCTCCAGCGGTGTGTGTGAGCAATCAGTCAGTATCAGGAACATCTGTGTGTATGTGGTGCATGACTGGGTTTTGTAGTCCATAATGTGGTGGATTTGTAATCCGTTAGTGATCAGTGTATATACTGCATGGGCTGGATCGCTGGTGACTCTGACATACATAATGTTCAGAGCAGAAAATTCCAATATTCTAAAAGGTATAATCAATAATCTGTTTTGAGCTGAAACTGTACAGACACATTCTGGAGACACAAAAGACTTGTCTTAAATCTTGAAAAAGGCGTAAAATAGGTGTACTTTAAGTTATTTCTTGCTGTGTTCTTTCAGGCAGCGAGTATGACGAGGAAGAGGCAGAATATGAAGAGTCGGACAGTGACGAGTCGTGGACCACCGAAAGTGCCATTAGTTCCGAATCCATTCTCAGTTCCATGTGCATGAATGGCGGTGACGAGAAGCCCTTTGCATGTCCTGTGCCTGGATGCAAAAAGAGATACAAGGTAAAAAGAGTTTTATAAAATATACACAGTTGAAATCAGAAGTATTAGCCCTACTGAATTATTAGCTATCCTGTATATTTTTTTTCCCCAATTTCAATTTTTTTTCAACATTTCTAAACATCATAAGTTTTAATAAAAGATTTCTACTAACTGATTTCTTTCATCTTTGCCATGATGACAGTTAGGCATGGGCTGGGATAAGATTCTGACGGTATGATAACCTTGGATTAAAATATCACTGTTTCACGGTATGACGGTATTGTGTTTACTGCTCTAAAATAGATTCTTTTTAAGTGTCTAGCTAAAAAACAAAAATTTTTTTCCCTATTGAACACAATATATTTTATTTTGAGAAACAACAGAGAGAAATAATAATAAGAAATAATAATAAAGAACATGAAATAAACTTGATGGTAAGACATTTAAGAATCAATTACAGTGTATAAATTGGTAACACTTTACAATGAGGTTCATTAGTTAATGCATTTACTAACATAAACTAATCATGAACAACACTTGTACAGCATTTATTAATCATTAATGAACATTTACTAATGTATTATTAGCATCCAAGCCCATACTTGTTAACATTAGTCAATGCACCGTGAGTTAACATGAACTAAAAATGAACAACTGTATTTTCATTAGCTCACGTTAGCTAACATGAACAAATACAAGTAAATGTACTGTTCATTGTTAGTTCATATTAGGAAATGCATTAATTAACATTAACTAATTAACCTTATTGTAAAGTGTGACCAATAAATTAAAGTCATTACAAAATGAAATAGTCCTGTTTGCTTTCTTATTTTCAGACAGTGAAATTAAATTTAAATAATACTAAATTCTTGCAAAAAAAAAACAAACAAAAAAAAAACAGGAAAATATTTAGAAACATTTAAAGTATTCTGGAGCAGTAAACATGTCAGGCTAAATAATTAAAGTGAATCATTGACTTCTGCTGTATTCATTAGTTTCAATAACACAGATTTCTTTTTACAATTTGCAACGGCATCTTTGGATATCTTTGGAAATACTGTTGTCCTAAAAACAAAACAAACAAACAAAAAACATAACTAAAAAAAAATCTTACCCAAAACCTTAGGAATAATATTGCAAAAATTTTGGCGGTTTTAAAAACTTGACTTTTCCGAATCGCGGTATACCTTGAAAATGATCTCTCATGCCTAATGACAGTACATAATGTTTTAATACATATTTTATCAAGATACTTATATTCAAGATTAAAGTGACATTTAAAGTCTTAACAAGGTTAATTAGGCAGGTCATTGTATAATGATGGTTTGTTCTGTAGACAATCGAAAAATATATATCTTAAAGGGGCTAATAATATAGACCGTAAAATGATTTTAAAAAGGTTTAAAACTGCTTTTATTCTAGCCGAAATAAAACAAATAAAACTTTTTCCAGAAGAAAAAAATATATAGGAAATACAGTGAAAATCTCTCCGCTCTGTTAAACATAATTTGGGAAATATTTGAAAAAGAAAACAATTTGAAAGGAGGGCTAATCATTTTGACTTCAACTGTAGTTCTGGTCCTTGATTCTCACACACCTGATTGTTACACCATACATCATTGTTGCTAGGCAAATATCGAGCTATGTGTATATGAAATAAGCAGTTTATAAAAGCAATAAACCATGTGAAGCCATTAGGGCTGTGCAATATGGACAAAATAATCATATTGCGATTTCTGGAACGAATATTGCGATTGCGATTTTGGCAGCTGTTTTGGCTTTTTCAAACAAGCTACATACACACATTCTGAATGTATTCAGTGCACATGAAGTGCATAACAAAACATTTCACAATGAAATAACATAGTATTAAGTTTAATAAATAAAACACTAATAAAATTGTCTTTAAAACAGACAACATAACATAAATGAAGATTAACTAACCTCAACTCTAGTTAGAAAAACTACTGTACACCAGGGATCACCAATCTCGGTCCTGGAGGTCCGGTGTCCCTGCAGGGTTTAGCTTCAATTTGTCTCAAAACACCTGCCTGGATGTTTCAAGTATATCTAGCGAGAGCTTGATTAGCTTGTTCAGGTGTGTTTGATTAGGGTTGGAGCTTAAATCTGCAGGACCCCGGACCTCCAGGAACAAGTTTGGTGATCCCTGCTGTACACAGTACTACTAACTGCTTGATAAACAAAACTGTTATAAATTGTCTTAAAAACAGACAACATGAAAAGATAAAGATGAACTAACCTCAATTCCAGTCATAACAACAAATAAAAACTAACATAAATCAAAGCCACCTATCCGGTTCTCCCACTCAACTTCATCATGCGCGGAGTGAGCTCTGATTGGTTAACATCTTTCTCCCACTCAGATTAGCTGTAATTGCCCGATGTGCTGCGTCAGCTCTGATTGGTTAACATAATAAAATTATGCGCACAAGAACGTGAACAAAAATAAAAATAAATTAATAGATAAAATTGTAGATTTAGCGATTTAGAAATTGCGTGTGCTTAAATCGCGATTTTTATTTATTTATTTTTTTTTGCGATTGCGATTAATTGCACAGCCCTAGAAGCCATGGGATTGGATGTCAAAGAAAGTTTCACCCACTGATTGCCTTTGACCAATTGTAGCTCAAATGTGTTTTGTAGCCAAAACAAACTCCCTAAAGAGTGAAATAAAAAAAATGAAATAAAAATTGACTTTGCCACAGCTAGATTTTGTTTGAAATTACATCAATTTAATTCGTTCGTTTTTTTTCTTTTTTTTTTTTTGAAGTTGAGCTCTTTTTGGAACTCTGCTGCTCTGTGACTAAATTCACTGTAAACTATGGTTTCATGAGGCTGATTGCTTTAATAGTATCTAGTTTTACAATGAAGAACTGATGTTAATTTACCCCCAGGCTATCCTAGATTGAAAAATAGAACATGAAAGCCTCAGTAAAATTAGCCAGTGCCCCAGTAAATGCTTTCAGATACGATTTACTTTATATGCAAGTGTATTTGTTAAGAATGGTAATTCCAGAATAAAGATGCTAGCAATGTAGTTTGAGCAAAAAGCAAACTGGCGACTGTGCGCTCCTCACGCACCGCTCCTGATGCGCTGCTCCCGCTCCCGGTGTGTGTCCCTGTTGTGAACATGCGTGCTGAAAATGCTCATGCATTGTGAAACCGGCGTAACAGCCTTTTATGCAGAGTTGTCGACACACAGTTAGTTTTGCAAGTCGACAAAACTAAATTTTATATAATATGATAATGATCTTACTAAGCATGGCTCGTGATAGATTTTTTAGAAAGAGGGATTATGGCATAGTGAGTAGCACGTTCGCCTCACAGCAAGAAGGTCGCTGGTTCGAGCCCCAGCTGGGGCATTTCTATGTGGAGTTTGCATGTTCGTGGTTGCGTGGGGTTCCTCCGGGTGCTCCGGTTTTCCCCACAAGTCCAAAGACATGCGATATGTTTCCCAGAGATGGGTTGCAGCTGGAAGGGCATCCGCTGCGTGAAACATATGCTGGATAAGTTGGCTTTTCGTTCCGCTATGGCGACCCCAGATTAATAAAGGGACTAAGCCGAAAAGAAAATGAATGAATGAGGGATGATGAGTCAGGGAGGCAAGACTTAAACCTAATTCTCTGTCATGTGTCAAGTCTAAGGCAACATAATTCGGTGACACTTTACAACAAGGTTGTATTAGTTAATGCATTCCCTAACATGAACAAACAATGAACAATACATTTACTACAGTATTTGTTCATGTTAGTTAACGTTAGTTAATACAAATAAAGTTAAGTTCATGTTAGCTCATGGTGCATTACCTAAGGTTAACAAGCATGATTTGGATTTTTATAATTCATTATTAAATGCTGAACTATGATTAATAAATGATTTATAATGATTGTTAATTATTAGTTCCTCGTTAAAAAAATTTACATTAATTAATGAAACCTTATTGTAAAGTATATTCTGGCAACACGGTGGCGCAGTAGGTAGTGCTGTCGCCTCACAGCAAGAAGGTGCCAGGTGCTCCGGTTTCCCCCACAATCCAAAGACATGTGGTACTGGTGAATTGGGTGAGCTAAATTGTCCGCAGTGTATGTGTGTGAATGAGAATGTGTGGATGTTTCCCAGAGATGGGTTGTGGCTGGAAGGGCATCCGCTGCGTAAAAACAAAATGCTGGATAAGTTGGCGGTTCATTCCGCTGTGGCGACCCCGGATTAATAAAGGGACTAAGCCGAAAAGAAAATTAATATGAATATTTGTATTCTATAGAATTGTCTATAGAATGTCATTCTAATCAAATTAATATTCATGCAAAAGATTTCATTATGATCTTAGCATATCACTCCAGTTGTGTCAATGTACATTGTAATTAATTATTAGAATTGTATTTTAATTAAGGGTTTTTATTCTAAATTTGACATTTCCGTCACTTGTTTGTTGAGCAACACATTTTTTAAATGCACATTCAAACGTGAGGTTTATTTATAAACTACTTTCGAGAGGATCACGTGCTTATGATAAACCTCGGTATGATCGGTATGATATACCTCGGCTGGTCTTGCATTAGCTAATTACGATCTTCTAATCATATGAATAATAAGTTACTATAAATAACCACAGTCTTTAGTCCACGTTTGCCTTTGTCCGGAAGAAACCGCCCTTCCTCTCCATTCTCCTCCTTTACAATAAATCGGGCGGCACGGCGGCCCAGTGGTTAGCACTATTAGCCCCACAGCAAGAACACTGCCTGCCCTGGTCCCCTTCAGGCCGGTGAGTGTTTCTGTGAGGAGTTATGTTCTCCCTGTGTCCGAGTGGTTTTTAAAAAATAATAATTTTGTCATCATTTACTTACCCTTCACTTGTTTTAAACCGGTTTGACTCTTTCTTTTCTTTGAACACAAAAGAAAATATTTTGAAGAAAGCTGAAAACCTGTAACCACAATAGTTGTTTTTCCTTCTATGGAAGTCAATGGTTACAGGTTTCAGCTTTCTTAAAAATATCTTATTTTGAGTCCAACAGGATAAAGGAAACTCATGAATGTTTGAACCTCTGGAGGAAGAGTAAATAATGTGAAAATGGTCCTTTTTGGGGTGATCTATCCCTTTAACATCTTGGATGATCTTAGACAGTCTTTTAATATCACTATTATATACAGTAACATTGCGCAATGTAATTACACTCTAAAATAACCATTAATCCAGCATTTTAATCGATCAAGTAACATTTCTATTCTTAATATCTATGCTGAAATTGAAATGCCTTTACTTACTAATAGAGTAACATAGGCTTTGTCTTTATAGTCTTTACAGCATATTTGCAGCACATCTGTGTATCCATAACCAACAGCGATCACCAGTGGCACAAACCTGATCAAACAGCAAATGCTGGACTCTCACTGTGAAAGAGAGTATTAACATTGAGAGCTGTAAAGGAGCAGGACTGGAAGCTCAGCATACATTTTAAAAGTCGGTCCACTGCGAGGCCTGTGCGTTTTATGAGATTTTCCACTGCCATCTGTTTCTGGCTGCTGAGATAAATGATGTGCAGCCTGTGAGAGCTGCGTTCGGTAAGAAGCAGAGGAAATGGATGATGACAGCCATCAGGGAGTCTCTGCATGTTCGGATGCACTGTTAGATGTGGCTCTCATTTTGGCTTTATTTGGCTTCAGTCAGTGCCTGGTCTCCACCTCTGTCAAACAGCTGACACTTGCAGATGTTTCTGTTTGTAAATATAAGGGGGCTCAGCATAAATGAGTACAGCCCTTGCAAATCTCGCTTTTTAAATTAATATTTTGTATATGACGATATAAACAGTGTTGGGGAAAGTTACTTTTGAAGGTATTGCATTACAATATTGAGTTACTTTCCAAAAAAGTAACTATTTGGATTGCTTAATAGTAATGTGTTACGTTACTTTTAAGTTAGTTTTTCATACCTGCCTGAGGCTTGATCTTTTTAAGAACTTTTTAGAACTATGGTTTTCAGAACGATTTTATTTTTTAAATAGAGGATTTTTTATATATAAATTTTTATATATATATATATATATATAAAGTAAAAGTATATATATATATATATATATATATAGTAAAATCACTGTCCTCTGAGACAATGCCCTTTTCTTCCATGTGTTTAAACTAATAAGAACTTCCATCATAGAAATGTAAGGCTCTACTATCTTGTGTGGGGAGCTTATTCTCATTCATAAATATATATATGTATATAAATATTTATATGTATATGTGTGTGTTTGTGTGTGTGTGTATATATGTATGTGTATATATGTATGTATGTATGTATGTATGTATGTATGTATATAGTATGTCTGATAATATTTTTTCTTCTGGAGAAAGTCTTATTTGTTTTATTTCGGCCAGTTTAAAAAACATTTTAAGGTCAAAGTTATTAGCCCCTTTAAGCTATTTTTTTTTTCAATAGTCGACAGAACAAACCATCATTATACAATAACTTGCCTAATTACCCTAACCTGCCTAGTTAACCTAATTAACCTAGTTAAGCCTTTAAATGTCACTTTAAGCTGTATAGAAGCATCTTGAAAAATATCTAGTAAAATATTATGTACTGTCATCCTGGCAAAGATAAAAGTAATCAGTTATTAGAATTGAGTTTTTCAGAGAATTGATTCTCTGAAATCAAGAATTGAATTGATTATTCAGAGGGGGCTAAAAACTCTAATAACTCAACTATATATAATGTCACCTTGTATTTATAAGGTTCTATCTATCTATCTATCTAT
>CAIGQQ010004375.1:2109808-2132872 GCA_903798035.1 Danio albolineatus | reverse complement strand
TCAAAATATCTTCTTTCATGTTCAGCAGAGAAAAAAAGAAGCTTGTACAGCTTTGAACCTGTGTTCTTTGGACTCAGGTTCCAACTTTGGAGGTTGAGTAAATGGAGTATAAATGTTCATTTTTGGGTGGACTGTCACCTTAAGGCAGATGTGTCCATACTCGGTCCTGGAGAGTTTAGCTCCAACCCACCTGAACTAACTAATCAAGCTCTCACTTGGTATACTAGAAACTTCCTGATAGGTGTGTTGAAGCAAGTTGTAGCTAAATTGAGCAAGACACTGTCCACAGCCCTGCACAGTTTGGTTCCAATCCTGCTCTAACACACTTCCCAGCAAACAATTCTGTGTTGTTTGTAGACATCTAATAGGCATCTAAGCATAGGCAGCTTGGCTAGAACAAGGCTAAACTTGTGCTGTCAGTGAAACTTTAATAGACATCTAAGAATAGTCCAAAACTAGACTAGTCGTCAAACTACAGACGACAGACTTTATATGTGTAGTCATTCATTTCTGTTGATCTGATGACTAGTCTAGTTTTGGTCTATTCTTAGACGTCTATTAGATTTTCACTGACAGCCCATAATCAGCCTTGTTTTAGCCAAGACGACTATGTTTAGATGTCTATTAGACATCTTTTGAAAACAAAAAAATGCTTGCTGGGTTACCTGTTGGTTTCAAAAAACCTGAAGGACCTAATTTATATGGTCAGATGTATTTAATTAGAGTTGGAACTAAACTGTGCAGAGCTGCGGCACCGAATTTGACACCGTGCTTTAAGGATTCAGTGCGGCATCGGTCACTGTGTGTGAAATCGAAAGAAAGGAGAGGCCTAAAATGGCTGAATGTTTCGAAATATACCAATATGTACCCCTATATAAGCAACATTCATAGCTACAGATAGTGTACATAATTATATTCTCTACGCTTTCATAAATTGAAATTCTATACTTTATTCTTGAGTTGTATTTAGCATATTTTCATCAGAAGACTGATATCGACTGATTACGGATGTGCAGATTGTTTTTACAGTAGAGCCTTCGCCCCTTTCTGTTAATCTCAGAAAAGTTGACTTACAGCACCAAATGACTCTCAGGTGAAAAAAACGAAATCGATCGCCAGCATTTCAGACGCAGAATTAGAACCCTGCCCAGTTTAATAGTATTTTTAATATAGGCTGTTACACGTTTCCCAGACGCGCTGTGGCCGGAGTGTTCCAGAACTCCACAGCGATCTTCAGGCAAACAATCTAAAGCACTTTGTAGTGACCAGTTGCCAACCTGTTAGGGCATTTTGTATTGCCAACAAGCCTGATGTTGCGGAATATTATCCGAGAGCATCAGCTGCAAAATTCAAAGGACTAATAAGGCACTTTGGAGGTTTCCGTTTCTGAGTTTATTTTGATTTCGTTCTTCAGCTAAGGGAATTCATTCTTTCGCTATACCTCCAGTGTGCTTGTTAGTTGTGAGATTATTGAGATTACTGGTTGCCTTGAATTGTGGTTCACCACAGCATTCCAGTACTTTATATGTGTAGCCAAGTGATTCAGATTATGTGTTTTCCTCGATTCTGGCTCATCTCTTGTGTGACTCTTATACTTCTAGCTTGTCTTTGGGAAGAAGTGCAGTTCAAGTGTAATACCTTGAGTCAGAAAGGTACTCGTTTTATTTGTTTTTAGACTCACGCGAGGTAGAAAGGAGTCACTTCAACAGAGTTGAAGGCCAGATCGAGGCCTGCCGTTATGACATCACTGCATGGGTGTTAATGTTGTTGGAAGTGCAGTGTGGGTTTAGATGCAGCGTTGTTACAGTATTACACTGCCAGTACAGAGGGAAGTATTTGATATATTGTGTACTTAATGTATTGTCTCGATGTGCGTGCTTTAAATTATATTTTCTTAAGTTTCTGGATGACAATGTTCCTACATGTAATGAAGTGAAGACACCAGGGACTGTTTCGGAACTGGTGACATTTTCTGCAACAAAATGTAAATGGAAAAAAAGCTGCTTTGTAAATGTAAACCTGGCTACATTTTAAATATTAAAATGGCCTCTGATATGTTTTAAGAATGTCTGTTGTTTGCTTATGTTTTCCTAATAGAAATGTTTGAAGGGAATGTGTGTGTGTAATATGACATACACCTATTTATATATATATATATATTTTTTTTTTAATAATGGTAAAACATTGTGCACATATATATATATATATATATATATATATACACATATATACACATATACATACACATATATACACGTGTGTGTGTGTATGGAGAGGAGAATATGACATATACATATTTATATAAATTTTGGGGTGGGGGGAATGACATATCCAAAAAAAAATTAACATTATTTAAAGGTGAAGCCCACTAATATATTTATCTAATAGTTTGTAAATTTGTAAAAAAGAATATCAAAATTATATATATATATATATATATATATATATTTTTTTTTTTATTTATTTTTTTTTACTGTTATTTTAAAGTGAAACTCAATGAAAAATGATCTAATAATAATAGTTTATGAACCAAAGAAATGTCAAAAAAAATTTATAATAAAACAATTATTTACTAAACATTTTTCCTTAAAAAGGGCAGCACAGTGGATCAGTGTTTAGCACTGTAGCCTCAAAGCAAGAAGGTTGCTGATTCGAATCCCGGCAGGACCAGTTGCAATTTCTGTGTGGAGTTTGTATGTTCTCCCTGTGATTGCATGAGTTTCCCCCACCTCCAAAGATATGTGCTATAGGTAAATTGGGTAAACAAAATTGTCCATAGTGTGTGTGTGCGTGTGAATGCGAGAGTGTATGGGTGTTTCTCAGTACTGGATTGCAACTGGAAGGGCATCAGCTACATAAAACATATTTTGAATAAGTTGGCAGTTCATTCTGCTGTGGTAACCCCTGATAGTTGAGGGACTAAGATGAAGGGAAATGAATGAATAAATGAATTCTTAATAAAAATTCATCATTGCGATTTTTGGAGGAATGTGTGGAGGAGGGAATATAACATCTAAACATGTTTTATTCCTTTATTTAAAGAAGAAACCAACCAAAAGTTTCATTCATTCATTTTCTTTTCGGCTTAGTTATACACAGCGGATGCCCTTCCAGCTGCAAGCCAGTACTCAAGCACACACATACACTACGGCCATTTTAGTTTATTCAATTCACCTATACCACACGTGTTTGGACTGTGGGAACCAGAGCACTCAGAGGAAACCCACATGAACACGGCGAGAACATGCAAACTTCACACACAAATGCCAATTGACCCAGCGACCGTCTTGCTGCGATGCGACAGCAGTACCCACTGCACCACCGTGCAGGCCTAATAATAGTATATAAACCCACAAATGTCTGGCATTTTTAGAATGAGAATCATTTGATGACATTAAAAGACGCAGTTATTAATTATAATTAATTATTTGAAATGTCATATATTTAAATTTTGCCACTGTCTTTTAATCCACCGATTTTTAAACTTAGCAATAAATAAAATTAAATGTTCCTTTAGGCGATGCAGTTGCGCAGTAGGTAGTGCTGGGTCAGTTGGCGTTTCTGTGTAGAGTTTGCATGTTCTCCCCGTGTTCGCGTGGGTTTCCTCCGGGTGCTCTGGTTACCCCCACAGTCCAAAGACATGCGGTACAGGTCAATTGGGTAGGCTAAATTGTCCGTAACGTATGAGTGTGAATGATTGTGTATGGTCATTTCCCAGAGATGTGTTGCAGCTGAAAGGGCATCCGCTGCGTAAAACATGTGCTGGATAAGTTTGCTGTTCATTCCGCTGTGGTGACCCCAGATTAAAAAAAGGGACTGAGATGAAAAGAAAATGAATGAATGAATGAATGATTACATGTTCCTTTAAGATTTTCCAGTAATAATAATAATTTTGTTTTAATTGTATCAATAATTATAATAATCAATAATATTCAATAATATAAATATAATTATCAATAATAATCATTTGTTATCATTACCTTCTAATAATCTGCATGAATTTACCATGTGATTTAAAAGGCTGATGTAAATGTTATTTGCACACGACCAGGATGCATAAATATTGCTTCAGTGAAATCTTTATTGGTTTAGATCAAGTATATAAGACACACTCACACAGTAGGAGACCCAATGTGTTTAACTAAAGTAATGGAACAACCAAAAAACAAACAAAAACAAGAGGTTTATGATTTCAGTGCACAGGAAACGTGAGCATGCAACTCAATTAAAATAAGTGATTTAAATAGAGAAAGAATAAAATACACTAACTCAAAAAAAACTTGATTATTAATGTTCATCTTTAAAAGCTTATTCTAAAATAATTTCATAATATAGAATAACCCTCATACATGCCCCGACAGAAACTGCTGTTCTCTGTCTGCACACAGTATAGTAGGCCAAACCTGACTTCAACGTATATATGACAAACTATTCGTATTTGTAAATTATTTGTAACCACTTGCCTTGCTAATTTTGATATGAGCGGCGTTAAAGTGAGCTACAATAACCAGTACACTCCTATTGACAGAAGTAACCCCCAACTAAAAGGAACCATAATTAAAGACCTTAAAACGCACCCGGTTTCCATCATTCGGTCATTTGGAGTTGATTACCTGTATCCAAACTTCACCTTGATCGTGTTAAATGAAGAATCAGTTGTCTATAGATGAACGCTCGAAGCTAAACATGCTGTTAACTGCAACACAAATAAGAAGAGCGTGAAGTGGACTTTAGATTTCTGGCTTAGAAGTTGAGCACGTTACTGTCGAAGTGGGTGAGGACGTGCTTCTCGAAGAGCTGCTGGTCGCAGTCCAGAGGGAACTGTTCGCTGCACATGGGGCAGATCTTCCAATGGCTCTCCACGTGCTCCTCGAACTTGGACTGGTCGTAGTGAGGAGGGAAGATCACTTCACACAGAGGACAACGCTTCTGCTCGCCACTGCCAAAAAAACAGAGACACAGAATAAAATGGAGGCCTGACCCTTCAAGCCAGATTAGCTGGTTAGAAGTTTCAGTTCAAGCCGGGCTCACAGTGTGCAATTACGGCCATAATTTGATGATCTGAGACCAACAGAAAATTGAATGTTTTGTAAAATGACAATTTTAAGACAACATTAGAGATAATAAAGATTTCTTATTTGATTTTTAAAAAGTCTATCTGAGTGTCTTAAAGTGTCTATTTGGAAAAATGTATGTGTGATATTATCTTAATATATATATACACGCCAGCAGTTAGCTCTCTGCAACTCTCACATGGTCGCCCACTGAAGCTAAGCAGAGATGCACCCGGTCAGTACCTGGATGGGAGACCACATGAGAAAACTAGGTTGCTGCTGGAAGTGGTGTTAGTGAGGCCAACAGGGGGAGCTCAACCTGTGGTCAGTGTGGGTCCTAACACCCCAGTATAGTGAAGAAGACTATACTGCTCAGTGAGCGCGGTCTTTCAGATGAGACCTTAAACCGAGGTCTTGACTTTCTGTGGTTGTTAAAAATTCCAGGATGTTCTTTGAAAAAGAGTAGGCATCCTGGCCAGATCTGCCCACTGGCCTCTGTCCATCACATACCTGTCAACATTGGGATGTGAATTTAAGGGATATGCCCACCATAATAAGGGACACGTCAATCTTCACTGTGTAAATTACACAAAAGAGCAGTAAATGAATCTCATTTGGATTTTTTGTTTGATTACATTAAATAACAGAGGTGTCACTTTAAAAATGCACACATCTAACGTTATAATGAGAGCATTGCTTTCCAAATTTTTATGCTCATTTTTGCTACTGCTTTTTGCTACTTTTTGCTACTGTTTCCTACTGACGTCATGCCTTTATGTGCTCCTTGTACTCAGGAATAAAGCCTGAGTTAACAGAAAAAACCCGATGATCAGCATCATGGTACCAACAAAGACTGACAAAATTTGTTTTGTCAACTCAACATTTGTTCAGTCTCAATCATGCAACATGGCTTGGCCCCTAATTATGTTTCTGACATAATTAGTCTACCTCAACCTCTGAGATCTCTGTCCTCCAAGGATCAGCTTCTTGATCACACTTGATATGTTAAAGTGATCAAGATTCCACTGTCCTTAAGTACGTCTCCTACCCTAGAGAAATCTCAGAGACTGCTAAAAACAGAGTTGTTTTCTTTAGCTTTTAATAATGTGTTGTAAATTGTATTTAGGTTGTATGCATGTAAATATAGATTCTTTTATGTACAGCATTTTGGTACCAATGTGTTTTTTTAAAAGTGACAAAAATAAAGTTGCGCTTAGTTGAGAGAATTGAGGAAAGCAGTCTAAGCTTAAAAGACTGAATGAGGAGAAGAAAGTGTGGTAAGGTGTGGTAAGGTTTGTGTGAAGAATTTGGTGCTAGAGCAACAGGAGGGTAAACAGCAGTAAAACAGCATCTGTATATAGGCGATGTGGGTGGGCTGAAACACAAGCAAAGCTCAACTACAGTGTATGGTGGGTAACAGTTGGATGGTTCATGTCTGTCTGTGTTTCGTACGTGGGTTCGAAGCAGAATGGCATCTGTCCATCATTGAGAAATTCTGTAGGTTCAGGGGCTGCAGCCTCATCATCACTTTGCTGGGGAGAGGAGAAAAAAAAGTGTGTCAGCAAAAGGAGTTTTCCTGGAAAAAGTCTTATTTTTTCTAAAACCATTCCACCTTTTTAAAAAAAATTATAAAAAGATATTTATATATATATATCTCCAACCTCCAAATTGATGACACATTTGTTGTCAAACAAAACAATCAATTTCACTTTCAGATTTAAAAAAGTGCAAATCTCTTGCAATGCTTCATCAACGTGTGTACATGTACATTTATCAACAAACTTCAGAGTTGTGGGGGAAAAGGCCAGATATTTCTACAAAAAGTACATACAGTAGAAAAGTACATACACATACAGATGTTTCCAGTAAATGGTTATCTCTTGAAATGAAAGAATGGGAATGTTGAGGGACAGAAATGTAAAGCAATTAGTACCGTGGTTAAAAATAAAATTTTTCTTTAAATATATTTTTTTATTAATTTTATCATTTGTAATCTTCATTTCTGAGGCCCTCTGTGGTTCAAAATCGCAGACATTGGACCTCTTTGTCTAAATAGTTGCATTTTACCCATTTGAACTAATTGAAACCAAACATGGATCATTCTGCATACAGTTGAAAAAATGTTGCACAGTCAACAAGTCAATGTGGCTTGACTTGACCATTTTTGTATATCTTTGGCCCTTTTTGGTTTCTATGTAATTGTTTTGAAAGAGGAAAACAAGCAACAGGTTCAGTTGAAGCATTACAACTGTAGACAAAAAATAAAACATCTGGACATGAAGCAACAATAAGATTCCTATACAGTATATGTGAGGATTAACATTTTAAGACCTTGAAAATTAAGATTCCAAGATTACAGGTACACAAACTTTGGGACACCAATTCCCATTTACCATTGGCAACCAGAGCAACAATTGCTAAAATGAACTAAATTTGTCAAACAATTTACAAATCTTGTGATTTGGCTCAATATCAATTAATTTTAATGCCCGTGTGCATAATAGTAGATTACCCAGTATATACACATCCAAGAAATGCAATATTTTTGCTTTAATATAGTTTGCAATCATAAAGGGTTTCTCTGAAACTCAGTGTGAATAAGCCACAAGTTTTTTCAGATGAAAAGTAGCTTTTACGGCAACTGACCGAAGCTCTTCTGTGTTTAGTTTGGAAAATCCACCATCATTTGAGCAAGGCTAACAAGCTTAATCAGTTGCGAGTGTGAGCACTTCCTTAACGACTCTGGTCTGGGTTACCAAGGCTTTAATAATGCCAGCTTAGAAAAGCCCTGCCGGAGGCCAGCGCAGCAAAGAGGAGCGCAGATAAAAGACGGACAGAGATTTGGGAAGAGTTTAAGCCCATCTGCAGTTTGGACTTGTTTAAAGCCTTAATCCCACCTCTATATCACGTCTACCGGCTGCTGTAATGAACTCACGGTGCTCTGTGGCGGCTCCTCTGGTTCCTCCAGTCCATCAGGGCGACTGAGGTTACGGGCAGGCTGTATGCACACCACATTGCTGTCCCAGGATGGAGGCCCAACTGGGGGCAATCGGGGCATCTGGTCATCAGAGAACTCTCCGTCGGCTCCATCTGTCAGGAAAGGAAGCACTTTAATGTCTTAATATCTGGATTTATACCTCAAGAAAAGCCACTAGTTCAAACATACATGAGTAAGAGCAAATAATTACATGTGGTTCAAGATGTAGCATTTTGGTGTCCACGAATAATATCAAAACTGATTTAAAAAATACATAAAAAAATATAAACCCGTAAATTGTTTAATATGTTGCTTTAAAATGTTAAAATATGGGTGAAATAATGTTTAATAATAATATTCATTCAGCATAATAGATATTGGTAGGAAAATTAAATGACATACTTATTCTGACCAGTACATTAATATAAAAATAAAGGAATAAATAAGCGATCATGTACCATTTTTATTCTATAATGAATGATTAAAAACATCTGCTTGAAACCAAGTGGCAACCTCCCGCTCTCCCTCATGAAGCTAATATGAATTCATCGAAATTCAGCTAGTCCTGGCTTCATAATAGTGCACGTTTTTATTCAGCCCAATGTTAAAATGGCCAACTTGACAGCCGAAAAAAGGTGTTAACAGCCTGGTACAAAGAGCGATTTGGGTCCATTTAGCTAATATTACCCTTCATGACAACTCTGAGGTGGGTGAATTATTTTATAACTCATCCATTTAGTTTAAATTAAGTCATATTAAGTCTGCATAATTAAGGGCGTGGCCACCTGAGTAACAGCTAGGTCTCGCTGGTCGCAGTCACTTCACCTCAGCTGATTTCAGCTAATTTTCGTATTGTTGTTTTGTTTTCTGTGGCTTTACACAGTCAGTTCCTTTTTGGAATTATTTAATACAATTATCAGATAATATAGCATTCTGTGCACTTAATTGTACTCACAAATTATTCATATGGCCTCCATTTCCCAGGTGAGTGAAATTCTTATATACTTACAGTTGAGCACATTTTCACAGTATGTCTGATAATATTTTTCTTCTGGAGAAAGTCTTATTTGTTTTAGTTCAGCTAGAACAAAAGTGGTTTTAATTAAAAAAAAAAAACATTTTAAGGTCAAAATTATTAGCCCTTTTAAGCCAATTTTTTTTTTCGATAGTCGACAGAACAGAGCATCTTTATACAATAACTTGCCTAATTACCCTGACCTGCCTAGTTAACCTAATTAAGCCTTTAAATTTCACTTTAAGCTGTATAGAAGCGTCTTGAAAAATATCTAGTCAAATATTATTTACTGTCATCACGGCAAAGATAAAAGTAATCAGTTTTTAGAAATGGGTTATTAAAACTATTATGTTTAGATGGTAGACATTTTTTCAATGTGTTGAAAAAAAATCTTCTCTCCGTTAAACAGAAATTTCGGAAAAAAATTAACAGGAGGGCTAATAATTCTGACTTCAACTGTACATATCATGTCTATAAACGCATTTGTTTTATTTACTATAATTTATCTTTTATAGCTTTCTTTAGAACTGTAATGCACTCTAGAATCAGTCAGATTGATTAGCTGTAGGCTCTAGAACAATCATCTGAAACTTTATCATACAGTGTTATGCCTGGATTTCATAAATAGCCTTGCATTTACTAACTCTGACTATACTTGAAGTATTTGGAAGTAATTTGTGTTTTTTTCCAGTAGAACATCATACGAACAATGTTTAGTGGCTCAATGTAATACAACAGTGCTTTTAAAAGGCTAAACACTTTTTTGATATAGTGTACAACCAAGCACATGTGGTCAGAACATAAATGAGTCGCAGGTAGTTAAGCATTAAGCATTTCTCCCAAAGAAAAGCCCATCTAAGCAAAATACTAACAAGCATCTGTAGCTCCGCTCACACTCCGTCTCTTTGCCCTTGTTTGGTTACCCTTGGTTGGAGAGATGACACGCAAACAAAATGGCGCCTGTTGGCCACGCCCACTTGTAGCTTAATTTGCACTCTTCAGAAACCTATAAGTGACGTCGCGGATACTACGTCCATATCTTTTACAGTCTATGGCCTGAAGAATAGTATCAAATAATAATAATAATAATAATGACAATTTTAAATTATAAATATTGTATTAATACATTTTTAACACAATTAAATTTATATGTAAAAATAAATAAATTATAATTTTTTTATAAGTCAACAAAATTTTTTTTTATTTAAATATGCCTGTCAGGATTATATTTTTTAGTTATTTAAACACTCTTGTTACAATGAATGACATTTTACTGGATGTCTTCAATAAACCATGTTAGAAATCATTGCGTTTAGCTATGGATTAGAGAAACTTCACATTAGTGAAATATCACAAGTAAGGTGTTACAAAAATGTGTATTTATGTATAAAGCACAACTCGCATATAGAGTCAACATAAGCATCTTTCCTTTGGTCAACATTGTGAATTTGTCTGACCAACCAGAACCCATTGCAAATCTGTCTGAGAAATACTTATCCTCCTGGGAAATTGTAAAGGTTTCTGGACATTATTGGTGAATATGATTTTTTGTTGTGCTTTTGTTTAAGATTTTTATGCTATTTATGAAAAGAATAAATAAATCAAAGGAATAGACAGTAGCATAGATACCCCTGGAGTCAGTAGAAGAGTAGGGGTTCCCGAACAACAGATCAGTGGGACGCTGGGGCACCAGCAAAGGAGATGGGTCATCTTGAGCATACGGCATCGGGTACTGCAGGAAAACTGACTGAACGTCCAGACTGCCATCTTTTTGTTCTTCTTCCCTGTTGACATTCTTCTGCAGCTCCTGATGGGACACAGAGACATCATGGTGTATAAGAACAATCGCTGAAATCATAATGCTAAATAAGGCAGCACAATATTTAGCTTCAACACCAAAATCACAACAATAGTCACATCACAGGATGTTCAATGTTAAGTTAGGATTACAGCCTCAGTTAGGAGCCACAGTTCAGAACATGAGATTTGTGGACTCAGTTCAGAGCTTAATCGTAATTAAGCAAAAGTTTAGGATTTGCATGTGTTTCAAAAGAGTTTCAAGCATTCAGGCACATGAAATTGTGCCATTTGTAACTTTGATAAAGATTTATTGAATTATTTATACAATGAAAACTATGAAGTACTATTTTACATTTAATTATTCAATTTCTGGACCTGAATACTGTTTGATGTCCCTACAAAAATTAAGCACTGTTTATTTTGTAATTTTGTCTTGTAATTGCTTGCAATTTGTCTATATCACATTTAATGCATGATTCAGTTCCCATTTCCCATTCAGTCTAATGATTTTTTTCGAAGATATTGTGTGAAACTGTATGATATATAATGACAGAAAAACAAGACATTGCAATGCCCTTTTTTTTTCTCAATATCGTGCAGCCCTAATGCTAGGCATAGAGTATCAACGATATTTCATAATAAGTCAGGTCCAATTTTTCCATTCTTCTCTTCCTCCTTCCTTCTATCTAAAAGTCCAGACAATACATCACTCACCGCAGTGAGCAGCGGCGTAGAGAAACTCGCCACCCTCACACAAACAGTTTAATTAGGCCCTTCATTAAAACTTTTTTGCCTGTTCAAAGTGAGGCAGAGCTCTGCCTTTTATTGAAGTCTTCGGCAGGCGCCAATTTCATTTAGTCTGAACCTCAAATTGGGTCATTTTGCTTCTCGAGCATCGAGTTTTGTGTTGTACCTCAACTACGAGTCCCTCTCTGTGGTCCAGGGTAATTGAATGGAAAATAAGGACTCACTTGCACTGCTGGCCCAATTAGAGAGATATGTTAAACCCAAACCAGATTCTGAGAATAAAACAACAAGCAGGGAAAACAACTGCATTTTTAGATTGGCACAGGCCTGGAGAAAATGAAATCGAAAGCACGCACCCCCTCCAGTTTCTCTTTTTCTTTGGTCAACGCAAAAAGGCTGTCCTTCAGCTCCCTCAGCTCACGGCCCTTCTCTGCAACCTGACTCTAAAAAACAAAACAAAAAAAAAGGAAAAGAGAAAATGTTCTATTATTGCTTCAGTTAATGGTGGAAAAAAAGACCACACACGAAGTTAGCTCAGTTTGGTTTAAGAATATCTCATTTATGTTGATTAAAATGATTTCTGAATACTTTTAATGGAATGGGAATAAAACATACACATTTTTCCTAATTGCCTTGAAATGCCCTATTTTTACTTTATTTCAGGTTATCTTTTATTTACTGTTCGAAATTTCAGTAACAAATTTGCATAATGCAATGCAATCTTCATTGGTTCATTCGTTGGTGGCCAACTTTGACTGACTCTTTAACCTTTATTATAATTGTACGGGACCTGGAACACCAACATAAAGAACACTATTTTCTGCAAAGAAAATCCACCTTGCATATGGGCTTGAATTGATACTCTAAAACCCACAACATGATTATTGTTCAAATCACCGTGCATACAAAATCTGAATCAGATACGCTTGTGTCATAGAACAATCATAGCAGACTGGGCCATCTGAGAGGAAATGATTTACAAAAACTGTAAGAAAAGAGGTCAGGCTGCAATGTATATATTGGAATCCTTATAAGGGTATTTGCTTCGTTTTGACGTTCAGTGGATGTAAACCTATTGTAGTAGGCTACAAAATAAAATGAAAAATCTTTTACATAGCATAAAGGTTAGCACTTTAAAGGGATAATTAGAGGGATTACTCATCATCCACTTCTTCTAAACCTGTAAGTTTGATGCTTCTGTTAAACACAAAGGAAGATATACCAAAAAATGTTGGTTTAAAAAAAAAGCCATTGACTTCCATAGTATATTTGTTCCTACTACTGATGTCAATGGTTGTTTTTTTACCACCATTCTTTGGTATATCTTGCCTTGTGTTCAATAGAGGCAAGTTTTGAACTATTTGAGATTAGTTAATGGAGAGGATTTTTGTGTGTGAACACAATAACATTAAATGCTTTAGTTGTTTAAGTATAATTATCCAAAAAACTGAATTGATTATTAATGAAAACATTAATTTGGTCATTCCCATCATTTGAGATATGGTTGCAAAAAGGGTTTTGACTTTAAATCTAAATTTCAGATCAAATCAAAATTTGATTTTGACCTAAAGCGGGGGTGCCCAAACTCAGTCCTGAGGGTCTGGTGTCCAGAAGAGTTTATCTCCAACCGCATTCAGAAACACCTGAACAAGCTCCTCCTAGTCATACTAGAAACATCCTGGAAGGTGTGTTGAAGGAAGTTTGAGCTAAACTCTGCAGGACAGTGGCCCTCCAGGACAAAGTTTGGGCACCCCAACATAAAGGCTTTTTTCTGAGCATGGACACATACCTGTATGAATTTAAAAATATTTTATTTATTCTCACTTATTCCATTCCACCACAAAAAATATAATCTAGCAGTGTGGCACAATAGTCATTATAGAGTTTATAATATAAACATACCTGTCTTTCTGACTGACAGAACGAATACAGAAGTACTGTATTCCAGAGCCATGTAATTATAAATTTTATTGACAAAAAAAACCCAATAACAAATTATTGAACATTCATCCAGATTTTACTCAATAGGCTATATGCACAGCTAGAGTTTTTTAGCCAACAGTAAACTTCTGGTGAAAAGTTTGTGTGATTATTTAAAATTTTAAAAGGTTCTTTTTACAGCATTCACATCATAAAGTAATTAAAAAACAATCAGTAAAATAAATTTAGCATTCATGTAGTTGTTCAGTCATAAAACAAAATAATAGACCGTGTAAACTCTAGCGGCGTCAATGGCAGCAGGTCAGCTAGAGGAAACTCTATTGAAAATACGGGGGTAAAATTGATTTTCATATTTTAAAGACATGGCAGAGAAAATTTGAATTTAATGCAGTGCTTTTTGTCTGGTTTGAGACCCACTTTATATTGTAAATTTTGGCAATTTGGTAATGGAAAGAAGTTTACTGGAAGTTGCTGGGCTGGCTGTCTAAAAATGAAATGTCCATGTGCACGTACCCCATTGCATCTAACATGAATAGAATTTTAATTAAGTACATATTTCCAAACCAGAACAGCTCACTGGCTGAATTTCCCTTAGCATAAACAACATAGTGCTGAAACAATGTTAGGAAGAGAATTATTTTGCAGCCTTAGACTTTTGTGAAAATGCACATGTCGATCTAGAATGTAATGTAATGTGTATTTACATAGCGCATTTTGTTCAAAGCTCATTCAGAATTAATGTTTTGTCTCTATTGATAAATGATTCATAACAACACGATGTTGACAACCAAATAAAGTGAGAGCAGATCAAAGCAGACATTGTTTGTTGGCTGGCATTATGCAAATGCTTTACGGATCTATGCAGATCAGGTACAGTAGTGAAACTGGAATTGCTGTCGAAAATTTCGGCGATTCAGAATCTCGATTTCTTTCAGGAGACAATAACTTAATTTGTTGTGCAGTGCACGCCGATCTTTAAAACTTTACAGACCTTTTACATTCACACCATGGCTTCTTTACTGCTCATTTACATCTCTTTGCATGGCTCCACTGAGTCACGCACAGAGACAGTAAGCTTAGCCTGAAGACTAGCGCTGATCTGCAGATGACCTTACTACTTAAACACAAGTGAGTCCCTCGCTCTGTCTCCTGCTGCGTAGGGAGGCAGCCAGCAGATGCATTATCCTGTCTTGATCCCAGGACTCCCAACTGTCCTTCCTCCACTGTCTCCATGCCTCATGTAAACAGCAGTAAAAGTCAGTCTCCTCGGTGACACGCTCATAAACCAGCACTGTCAGTGTATTTGTGCTAATGCAATGATACCGGGCTTGACTCAGAGCAGCCGTAAACAGTGTGGAGGAGAAGACG
This sequence comes from Danio albolineatus, assembly GCA_903798035.1. Classification (NCBI taxonomy): domain Eukaryota; kingdom Metazoa; phylum Chordata; class Actinopteri; order Cypriniformes; family Danionidae; genus Danio; species Danio albolineatus. Next base: position 2,117,970 of record CAIGQQ010004375.1, on the reverse strand, counting down.
GTACTAAGGTCGTCCTGGATACCTTATCAGAACATCTGAAGGTCTGCTTATCTCTGATCGCGTTTCCCACTCTCATAGGAGTCATTTTGTGAAAAAAAAATACATTTGCATGGCTTCTCTTTGTTGAATGCATCGCTGCGTTTAGGGTTCATGTAAACAGCATTTTTTAATCTAACAACAAACTAGATTTATAACAATCAATGATCAATTTTGCATAAAATGTGGATGAAGCTGGCTGTATTCCAAAACAATGCTGTCTTGCTGTGTGATCAAAACCAGTTACAACATTGCAAATAAGCTAAAGTAAAAACATCAGCTATTTTCAAGCCCTGTTAACACCTGATATGAAGACATGTTTTGGTTCAGATCACAAGTAAAAAACCTTATATACAAATTTTTATAACTTTACATATAGGCGTCACGGTGGTGCAGCATGCAGCATGATCATATCACAGCAAGAAGGTTGCTGTTTTGAGCCTCAGCTGGGTCAGTTGACATTTCTGTTTGGAGTTTGCATGTTCTCCCTGTGTTTGCATGGATTTCCTCTGGGTAATCCGCTTTCCCCACAAGTCCAAAGACATGTGGTACAGGTGAATTGGGTAAGCTAAATTGTCTGTAGTGTATGTGTGTGAATGAGTGTGTATGGATATTTACAAGTGATGGGTTGCAGCTGAAAGGGCATCTGCTGAGTAAAACATATTCTGGATAAGTTGGCGGTTCATTCCGCTGTGGCGACCCCAGATTAATAAAGGGACTAAGCCGAAAAGAACTAAGCTTTCTTTTTTGGGAGATGCTGTTAAAAATACTTAGTAGGTTTAAGCAGTTAAATCAATTAAATATTCTTAATGATCTGAGCAATGTAAAATATATAATTTATCATGTATCATTTTTGGCATTTCCCTTTTTTCATCACATGGAAAGACAGATCATGTGAAATGTTGCTGACTGTTTTTTTTTCATAAAATAAATAAATATATATATTTTTAAAAACCCAGCAACAAGCCTGTATTTCCACTCAAATATACACAAATTCACAGGCACTGCATGAGAGCTGATGTTTAAAAATAATGCAAAATAAAGAATATTTCAACAACTTGTATGAATGGATTTTTTTTTATTAAATAAACTTTTCAACTTTTTTAAAAGGCCTAATTCGCTTAAGAGGTATTGAGAGTATTGGTAGCATATTGTTTATTTTACAAATTTGCATTTTTGATCAGCTGCAAAATTTAAATCTGCTTTCCCGCAATGGCATGTGCCAAGCTGGAGAATGCTTGTAAAAAAATCAAAACTACTTATGTTATCAATGTTAGTGTTAGCAATGACAAAATGTTTGCTTGGGTTACAGACATTTTAACACACAAATTTACTATCAATGATGTCTATGGAAGACGGCAATCATAATAATTTTACACATACTATTACAATGTGGTAATTCCCACAGATACTCACTGTTTACTCACTGTCTAGAATGTTTACTTTATTCTTCTTCCAGCTAAACAGCCACTTACTTTCATGTAGTTTAAGAGAAGCTAATGAATTGGCATGTTGTAAATCCAGCAGCCTAAACTCCGCAGAGCCTGGGGCTGTTGCATATCATGCTATAAACCAGACATATCGGCAAGAAAATATAAAAGAAGCATTTTAATTAACTTACAAATGGGGATCAGCTAAAGTGTTTAAATCTTGAATGTCATAGAGTTAGGACCAATCTCAATTCTACTCCTTAGCCCTACCCCTTACCCCTACCCCTTATTTTGCACATTCACGTGAAAGGATAGGGGTGTCCCAATTCACTTTAGCTTGAGGGTGTAGGGCTATGGGGAAGAGCTAGATAGCCCTTGAAACTGAGATTTTTCAGGACCACACTAGAAACCAAGAGGTACAAAAATTTCACAGAATACTGCAGCTACAACGGCAACATGGCTGCACACGCGAGCCAGGAGATGCACAACTTTAAGTATTTTTTGCCATTATTAAGAATTTTAATAACAAACAAGCATATGTTTTAATACATTCATAATGGTATTTGTGTTTTATGCTCATGCTTAAAAAAATATTAAAAACATAATAATAATAATAATAATAATAATAATTCCTGTATAGTAGTCCCACAACATACTTTCACATCTGTCACTCGATGACACTTAAATACCAAGTGTCATAAAAGTCTAGTAGAATTGAATTGGGATTGTGCCTTAAATTCACTATAGCTGAACATGATCAGCTTTCCCTTGCATCCAAAAGCACACTTTTTGGGACTGATTCCCAGTCAAATCCTGTATAGTACTGTTGCGGATCATAGGCACGCTCTTGGGCTTGTGCTGGTCAAGTGCATGCTTTTCTGGGATAAGTGGCCATAAAAAAAACAACAACAACATGTTCTGTAACCAAAAGCCAGAAAAAAAATCTTCTAAACTAGTTACAACAAGATTTGGGGTAAAGAAATGTTACGTCCTCTGTGTTACATTCAAATAATTTTTTGAATTATGATCCACGCTTGAGCATGAGAGCAACTTTTGAGCACCTTTTTACAGTGTAAATAACTCAGAATGCATGAAATAGTTTACACTCTAGACTGGTAGTTGATGCTGACCTTATATCGATCCTCCTCAGCAGCCAGCTGCATTCGCAGGCTCTCATTGGTTTTCATCTGCTCCCTCAGCTTCACCTCCATCTTTGTAAGCTCATCAGTTATCATGCTGCAACGCTCTCGTTCCTCCTGCAAAGAAGCACTTGAAGATATCAAGCAGATCCAGAAAAAAAGCTAAAACACGTATATATAATGGAAAAAAGAGAAGTTCTTACGTTAAGCATCTGTTTGCATTTTCTATATTTGTCATTTTTGTCCAGCTCCTTGCTTGATGATTTCAGCCTGCCATGAATGATGGCATCTAGAACTGCATCTGAAGTACTTGGGCTTCCTGTTAGTGATAGAGAGGGCACTACATTACATCCATAAAATCACATGCCACACGCAACCTATAGTTTGTACTGCTTTTTATGAACGTACCAGGTGCAGATGCCTCTGGACTGGCAGATAAAGGCCCCGCTGCTGCATCAGATCCAGGACTTCTCTTCACCTGAGACAAAACACAGTAGTTTGTTGCATCTAAAAACTAGCAAACTATCAGCCATTTGAAAAAAAAAGCTGTAGTTTATACAGCTACCCTAGTTACAAAGTGACGGCGTACTCACTCCTTGCTGTTCATTGAACTTGACCACTTGTTTCTGAAGCTTCTGGCATTCCTTATACTTGTCTTTATAGTGTTCAGCAGCCATTTGCAGCCGAAGCCTTAAATCTTCAACTTCTCTCTGCAGTTCAGCAACGGCTAATACATCTGACTCCTTACACTGCTGAGAAAACAACAGAATAATTGGTTTTATAGGTTTTCAGTTGCATTATAAAAAAAAAGAAAACAATCCCTAAGATTTGGTAACTCTTTATTTTGAGATGTCCTTTCTACAGTATAACTAAACAGTAAAAATGTAAGAGAATATTAACATGACCTTTGTATTTGGTCAAAGTTAGGATATGGGTTCGGTTGAGACTTGTATTTATGCATAATTTGATGTTATGGATTTTGATGTTCTGGGCTTATTAAAAGAGTGGTTCACTTCTTGAACGATTGGTCACGACTGACTTCTATTTCCAGACGATGGTCACCATTGACTTCCACAGTATTTTTTCCTACTACGGAAGTAAATTGTAGCCATCAACTGTTCGATTACCAACATTATCTTCCTTTGTGTTTAGGAGAAAGAAAGTGAGAGTGAGTAAATGATGAGATATTTACTTCTGTACCAATGCCAAACTGTACTGAGATGTCTAAATAATGCATAATCGTGATGTTGTTCAGGTTTGCTAATTCATATAAGTATCCTTCTCTTTACCGCCTCCTGCTGTGTTGAGCTTTTCATCTCCTCCAACTGCTGTTCCAGACGGCTGCACTCAGCCCGGGCATCAGCCTGTCCCTTCTTCAATGTCTCTGCCTCTACGCGTATACGGTACAGGTCTGCCATGCTTCTGTCACGGGCGTTGGAGGAGTCACGCAGTTCCGCTTTTAGCATGTTTGCCTGCTGCTGGGTTGCCTGCAACTGCTCCTCTTTCTGCCTGAGCTGCTCCCTAAGAGCCTTGCTTTCCCCCTGGCAAACACAAAATGAATAGACATGTAAATACAAAAATACAGAAGTGTGCGAACATCTACTATGCACAAATAAGAATAGCTATTAAAGCTACAAGCCAACAAATACAGTACACTGATGTGTTTACTTAATATTGTCCTTCTTGTTGCATTTGTACATTCAGAAACTGGTGTAACCCAAGAACTCATTTCTTTCACACAAGCACCAGTGGTCAATTTTTTTAACCACTAATCCTTGCCTCTGACCATAATTTTTTTAATAGAGTAACCAAAGTTGTCTTGACAAACAGTCAACGGAATTTGGCAATGGTTTATGGATTAGTGCAAAGAAATAAGATCTGGAGGCAATTACAGTTAGAAGCATAAATTAAACATAGTTATAAAAAAATAAAATAAAATAAAAAACACAACATGGATGCAATGGCACACCCCAAGGTAGAGCTAGGTCGAGGAAGATTCCCGGATGCAAAAAACATAGGTGGAACAGCATAATCCAGTCATGAAAATAAAATTTACAAACTACTTTATAACACAGAGTATCACTGAATTTAGCATATTTTGCCTATTAAATCAAATAAACTAATCAAGTGATCATATTGACCGCTGCCTGTGGATATAAAATGATTTGCTTTGTTATATTTCTCAGCATTTTTGTACCATCTAATCTTTCTTTTCTGCTAAAAATGAGTGCAAGTACAAAATATGGAATCAAGAAAAAAAGCAAAAACAGTGCAAGCATACAAAAAATATGAGCAGAAAATGTCTGAAACCATGGAATACAAATGCATAGCCACAGAAAAAAAATTCTGATTTGGAATCGTTTTATATAAAAATTTCAGTTTTGTAAATTATAGTTTGTGTTAAACGTTTTGATTCATGCTTGATTTTTAAATGAACAGTTAAAGCTTTTCATTTAAGATTATTTTTCAAACTGTGATCATGTTAATTGCTATTCTAATAATTTTGTCATTTTTACATTATGTTCAAAGTTTAAGTTTCACTTGAAATTGTGGCAGAAATATAGGCATATTTCTAATCTATATTTAAATGTACTTTGTAAGTAATAATGCTATTACAATGTTTTAATCCTCATCTAAAATCATATATAACATTTTTAGAAAGTTTCCAAATGAATGAGTATAAACACAGCACTGCCTTAAAAGCAAAAAAAAAAAAAAAAAAAAAAAAAAAAAAAAAAAAAAAAAAAAAAAACAACTGGGAAGAGTTTTCCCATTTGATCTGTTGATGTTAAATTGCATTTTAAGAAGTTGAAGGTTAAAAAAATTACAAGCAGGTTATTACTCATACATTTTTGGTCATTTGACAAAAAACAAACTTCTGACCAAAAAATATTTTAATTCCTGCAGCATAAAGATTAATAAAAAGCACTGTTGTTAGTACCGAGGGTGAACTATTGGCCAGTAGCTGGCGGTGCTGTTTTTCCTTCTCTGCCAGGCAGGATTTGACCCTGGTGAGCTCATCCTTCATCTGAGCAATGGTATTCTCCTTATTCACATCTACAGACTTCAGCATCTGCAGCTCGGCACTCAGTTTAGTGTTCTCAAGCTCCCGGTTCTTCAAGTGAATCTGTGCCAAAACACACACACACAAAAGAGATACTAGACTCCAGTAAACTCGCTGACTTTCTCTTTGCACATCTGCTGTGCAATATCTGGGCACATGGCACATAAAACTAGCAGTGCACCAAAGCCAGTCCAGATCCCGGACGAGCCCCCAATTATCTCTACAATGAGGTGTATTTCCGCTTGGTGAGGAAGTATGTGAGCTAAACCTAATTATAATGCAGCAGTAAGAGCGCAGCGGCTCAGCCTTCTCTTTCTGTGCCTCAGGCATCTGCTGTGAAGTGAGGGTCGGCTGTGTTTCCGAGGCTTCAACCCAGCGTTAACGCCCAGTTCCTGTGCCCCGCCACAAGAAAGTAGGGATAGACGCTGAGACAAAGTGAGTGATGGAGAGTGAGAATTACAAAGTGCGAGTCAGAGTAATTAGGAGAAGAATAAGGGTCTGTATTGCGCTTCTCCGTGTATAAATGCATAAGCAAGCCTTTTCACACACACAAAAAAAATGCTCAAAACTGTTGGTTGCTTTTAGGTAAATTAAGTAAATTAGGAAAACTAAATAATTTAAAATGTGGTATAAAGTAAATATAAATATACATATTGAGCACAAATATGAGTAGTTTTACTAGCTAAAAGCTGAAAAAATAAAAAAAAAGTAACTCAAGTAAGGATAAATAAGTTTCCACATTCATTCATTCATTTTCTTTTTGGCTTAGTCCCTTTATTAATCCGGGGTCGCCACAGCGGAATTAACCGCCAACTTATCCGGCATTTGTTTTACGCAGCGGATGCCCTTCCAGCCACAACCCATCTCTGGGAAACACATCCATACATTCACACACATACACTACGGACAATTTAGCTTACCCAATTCACCTGTACCGCATGTCTTTGGACTGTGGGGGAAACCGGAGCACCCGGAGGAAACCCACGCAACCACGGGGAGAACATGCAAACTCCACACAGAAATGCCAACTGGCCCAGCCGGGGATCGAACCAGCGACCTTCTTGCTGTGAGGCGAACGTGCTAACCACTCGGCCACCGTGGCAAGTTTCCACATGCTAATATTAATTTTCATAACTAGTGTGTAAAGATATTTGCAATTGAGCACAGGTTTAAGCACTCCTGAGTAGGCATGGGTCAGTATTAGATTCTGATGCTATGATAACTTTGGATAAAAATATCATGGTTTGACGGTATTGTAATTACTGATCTGAAAATATCTTCTTTTTAAATGTCTGGGTAAAAAACTAAAACTTTTTTCCCCTTTGACCACAATATATTTTATTTTGAGGCACATTTAAAATATTTTGGGACAGTTGACTTCTGCTGTCTTCATTTGTTTCAAAAACACAGATGTTTGCGCAATTTACAGCAGTCCTAAAAAGACTCCAAACCGCAGTATACCTTGAAAATGGTTATCGTCTCATGCCTACTCATTAGTCTAAACATCAAATGTTAAATCATATATAAACCCAATAAAAAAATCTGTAAAATTATATTTTGCTTCAGGCAACATAATAATAATAATAATAATAATAATAATAATAATAATAATAATAATACATTGCTTTAAATGAATGAATCTGTGCTATGGTAACTGATTAATTTTTAACACCGATTTAGGATTTCACATTGAAAAATAACTATTTTGGCACATTAGCACAGTGTTCCTCTTCTTATACACTGTATGATGACCAAAACAATGACTCCAAAAGTCTAATTAAAGTAGGAAAAGAACGAAAATCTGTATTTTATTGTTTGGAAACATAACATAAACATATTTATATTTAATATTAAAGAATGCATTTCACAAAACAATGCTCAAGTACATGACAGTAATGAAATGCAATAGTTTTCTCTTACACTGCTGCTCTTGGGAAGCCAACAGGGTCACGTGTGACGTAGTGAGCGAGTGGCATTACCTTATAGAGCTCCTTCTCATCTTTCTCATTCTTCAGTTGACACTCAAGAGCCTCTTTCTCCAGGTTTAACTTCTTCACTCGATCCTTCAGGCTGTCAAATCAGAGCCATAATCAATCAATCTGACAAGCACCAAAAAGATCTAGGGCGCATTATAGAAAGTCCTCTTTCACCAAAGACCTCAGATTTGCACAGAAGAACCATAAAGGTAGATTCATATTTGTGCTTAAATTTGTATTAGTATTTATATAAATTTTCCACATACCACTATTTTAAGTTCTGCATTGAATAACTGTGTGTAGCTTTGATATTTATGATAAATGTTTATAGTCAACTGTGCTATAAAATGTGTTTTAAACTTAATTTTTATTCTATTCTCTGAGAAAAAAATGAAAACGTCCAATTAATTGAGACATTCACAGGAAATTAAGATAATAATATACATTTTTGGGTATAATATTCCGGTCACACTTTACAATAAGGTTCATTAGTTAATGTTAATTAATGCATTTACTA
>CAIGQQ010004375.1:2080408-2109798 GCA_903798035.1 Danio albolineatus | reverse complement strand
TAGTCATCAGTATAAGTGTTTGGTTGTAAAAATGTGTATATATGTACAGGTTCATGTGGTTTACAGGGACAAGTTGTATAATGACATAGGTATAACTTAGTTGTACTCTATTAAAGTGATTTACAGGGACACACCTTATGTTCCTGTAATTCAAGACATTTAAAAATCTAATTTAATGAGGTCTTTTGACATAAAAATTTTGCCACAGGTTTCCTGTGAGGGAGGGCTATATAATAAGTAGTTTTCACAGTATTAAAAAATGCCTAAGGAGTGTCCCTGTAAGCCATGTATACAAGTGTGTGTTTGTGTGTAAAATGTGATGTCTGTTTGTATAAAGTGATCTGCCAAAAGTGCTGTAATGTACCTTTAAAGCGCGATGCCCAAAGTAGGATCCACGGGCCCATAGTAACCTTTGATTTGAAGAGAGTGAGCATGATGGGGAGGGTTGGTGCGTTTTAAGGATAAACTACCAAAAGCTAATTAAAATTAAATGTTTAAATTAAATCTTGTAAATGAATTTGATGTTTTTAAAATGTAAATACTGTCACTCGACAGACAGAGGACTATGCAGAAGACATTAGAGAGCAAATCAAAGCAAAAACTAGTCTAACTGTTTTCTAGTTATCTTTAAATTGTATTTAAGCAATGTAAATTATATTTACATCCAGCCCAAAAGCCTCAATCAAGTTTGGTTATTGGCCGTTCGTAAGGAAAAGTTTGGGCACCCCTGCATTAAAGTATTTCTTTAAAAAATTACGGCTTAAGTTGTAACATTCACAAAATTTAACTGATGTTGTTGTTTTTGGCATCCTGGTAACCTTAATTTGGCAATAATCAAACTGTTGGCTACAGTTTCCTTTGATTGTCAAATTGTAGCTACTTTATGCTGTATTAGAAAAAAAACACACCAGTCTAGTTCAGTCTCCTTCTGCAGGCCTTTCTGTGTGACTCCAATCAGATCTTCCTCCAACTGCAAGAGTCGAGCCGTGCTCTCCTCCATTCTCCTTTTGACCTCCTCTCTCTCCTCCTGCAAGCTCTGTGCAGACAGCTGTAACTCCTGCATACATACACACACACACGCACACACACATAAACCATATAATCTTATTCTCTTGCTCATAAGCATGCTGTCTTTCCAGCTGCTGCAGAAATGATGGGAGTGTTTTGCAGAATAAACTGTTGGCTCCAAGTGACGGTTGTGTGTGGTCTTTGAGAATCTGCAAACATGACTAATGGTTGCGCAGGTCTCCAAATCCCACTGCAGTCTCTTCTGCAGTACCACTTCGTGTGCACAATTTTTTAGGATTATTTTAGCAGCACATAAAACAACATATAAAAGTATGGTCATAAAATTAACAGCCAGAAATGGGTGTGCTTGTTTTCATCTTTAAAACCAGCTCTGCCTCACAGCTGATGCTTTTATACTTGCCATATAAAAAGCAACAAATGGAAACAATGTTGATGATTGTCATGTCTTTAAACATCTACAATTATTATTAATATTATATGTTATGTATTTTTATGCCTAGATTTTTAAGACTCTCACTAGGGGGTGCTGATATCCTCTGAACATTATATTCTGAATCCATTTACTATAAATACTGAGACTTCTGACTTCTCAGAGGAAAACTATTTTAAGTATTTACAAACCTCCCTTTTAACTCTTCAATAAAACTAAGAAAAAAATATATACATATAGAAGAAAAAATATTCTATCATTTTAATTATGTATATGTATTTTTTTTTTAAATCATGATGCAAAATCAGTTGAAACAACTTCCATTGAAATCCCTCTCCGCTATACATCATGTCCTGTTGTTCCGCTTTTTCCCATCTCACCTGCACATCTTTCCTGAGCTGAGCGCTGCTCTCTCGTTCCTGCTCATATTCTTTCTGTAGTCTGTTCTTTTCATCGATCAGCTCATCCCTCTCCTTCTGAAGTAGGTCCAGGTTTTCCAAAAGCTCCTTCTTTTCCTGTTGAATTTGCTCCATCTTTTGCTAAAAAAAATAAAATAAATCAACAACTAAATATATAGGGCTAATAGTAAATAATAGGGCTGGGTATCAAATCAGCTGTCCTAATTCAATACTGGTTCATGAGCTCATTGATAAACTCATAAATTTGAGTCTCAATATTTAATGATATTAGTTTTAATACAAATGCTATTGACTTTTCTCAAAAAATTATCAGTGTACACTTTTTTTATTTTATTTCAGGTACATATTTCAACATTAAAACCTCTTTATTCTTATTAAACCCCATCATTCCAACCTCTCAGTGTGGTATACTGCAAGTAGTCTTACCCTAACCCACACATACATAACACACCCCTAAATATTTATTGCTTGGCTGGATTTACTGGATTCATAAGGTATGGATTTGAGATAAATATTGATATTTGCTTTTTCCTATAGCAATTATTATTATTATCATTATTAATTATTATTATTATTAGCAATATTTGCTTTATTCTATATGCTTTGTTTAGGTCTGATAACATTTTTTTTCCAAATTTGATTAAAAAAAAAATTCACATTTATCAGTTTTTTTTTAATGTATATTTTCCAGAAATGCTAAATGTTAACCTCCTAGGGCTTGAGTGTCCACATAGATGGACAGCACATTTTAGCTCTTAAGTGGCTATTTAAAATTATTCTAATTAGGTTCCAATAAGCCCAAATAGCAAAGAGAAATAAGAAATGCATGTAAAAAAAACTTTGGGCCTCAAGAGGTTAATATTTGCGTGATTTTATAAAGGCCTGATAATATTTACTCTGAATTTCACACACACAAAATAAGTAATTTATGGCATTTTTTAAAATATATTTTCCAGAAATTACAACTGGTCAGAATAAATGTTTTTTTTTTTTTGTTGTAATTAAAAATCTGGTTTATTCCTACAAATACTGATTTAACTCTTCTAAAGCTAAAACAGTGGTATTGTCTTGTTTATATATATAAACGTGTCTGAAAAGACCGACACCTTTTTTATGATAACAAATCTGAAACATGTCTTTTACACAATAAAACTACTCAATCTCACAAATCTAAATTGTAAATCCAGAGAAGTTGATAATTTTCAAGCACACTCTTAAATTATTTTCATGCCTATATAAACACACACACACAAACACACACACACAGATTCTAAATGGATGGACTGCATTCAACCTACATTTTTAAAAAGATATGAATGTCTTTCCAAAAGCCATTACTATCATTTATTTATATTGATTCCATAAACAGTGTATTAGTCACTTTAAGACCTTACACACAGATAACGTCTCAAATATTTACTTTCCATTTATAGATAACTGCCATCTCTGTTCATTAGAATACTCAGCAAGACAGGCATTACAACACATAAGCACATGTTTGACTGTTCAAGTTAGAATAATGCGCAAAGGTGAAGTGAGTACAGAACAACACGTGTCAAAGACAGTGGGTGGATACACCGCATGGATACTATGGGTGTGTGTTTTTAATCACCTGCTCTTTCTTTCAGATATGTTTACAGAAAAATTACACAGAAAATCTTTAATGACATAAGCATTTATCTCTCATTACATCACTTCCAAATTCTCTGGAATATCAACCTTACTTTTCAAGCACAGGGCATGACCATTGTAACTTATATGTGAACCTAGATCATAAAAGTCATAAGGGTCTGTTCATAAACACAATAAATATATTTTGTACTGATGTGTGATTTATTAGGATAGACCTATGTACAACTATTTTGAAAATCAGGAATATGGACGTGCAAAAACTACAAAATATTGAGGATACTGGCTTTAAAATGAAATCCTTAGCAATGCACATTATAAAAAAATAATTTTAAATTAAGTATTTATATTTACAGGAAATTTACAAAATATCTTCATGGAACATGATCTTTACTTGATATCCTAATCGTTTTTGACATAAAAGTAAAATCAATCATTTTGATCCAGTTTTGTAATCCAGAGTTGCAAATGTGCCAAAACTTCCATTCTCATTCAACTCCATTGACCTTTAGCTACATAAAACAGCTGGTTATGCTGTTTGAAATTGCAAACTGGTATTTTCTTAACATTTTTAATTTCATGTATTGTCTTAAGCACATTGGTTCATCGCACTGGTTGCTTCACGGTTTAATGCCGCTTGTTATTCCTAGTCTTTTACTAATAGCAGCATATGAAGTCTTAATACAATTGCAGTAAATTGCTCATTTACGCATTACAAAATAAGTTAAATAGAATATGGAGAGTATCAATTCACAGCTTATGAGAATCAATACTGAATCAAGAAAAAAAAAAGATTAATTAAAAGATCTGTGGTTTTGTTTGACCCTATAGTAAACCAAATCTTCTCACCTCCAGGTAACTTGCTTTGGTGGTGACCACCAGAATATCAGATCCACCTTCATCCTCCATTGTCAGCAGTTCCTCCTCCGTGGGGCTGTTGGCGCGGAACTGGAATGGAGTGCTGGCCCCACGGATCTCTCCCTTATGTGTCACATAGCAGAACTGGTAGAACTCACCATCATCATTAGGGACGTAGTAACCTGCAAGTACCCCAGAATCAGCACCAGGTATAGATAAAATCTGTCATTAAAGCTTAAAATGTATTATAACAAACCCATTTGTCTTTCCCATTGGTATTAAAATAAATGACCCTTAATGAACGACAGCTAAAGCTAATGGACATAGCCTCAAGCCCATCATTTACATCATAACTTTACAGTTCCACAGCAGTTTTATGATAAACTGCTGTCCATTTACTTTCTTAATTACCTTAAGGAATGCGGAATCCTGCCACAACAACCCTATAATACCTCACAAAGATTCCAGTATGTGACCTGAACCACTCCAGTAAAACTGGCCCATCAACACTTCAGCTTTCTAATAGGAGGCCTCAGTGATTCCTATTTTATTGCATCCGTAACTAAATATTAAAAACCCTAAAAGCACCTTTGAGGGGCTTTCACTCTGGCACGACATTCACTGTTGAATAAAACCCCATTTTGACAGTGTTGTTTTACCTTGGAAGACCACAGATCTGTTGATTGCGGTTCCCTCGGTGTAGTTGTCAGGAAGAGGTGACCACAGGAATGTGTAGTAGTCACGAGCGGTGCTCCATCCAACCTGTCAAAAACATTGACATTTTCAAAACTTTGAGCTAAAGTTTTTTTTTTATGTTAAAACACTTTCTCCTTCCCTAATAAGCTTAAATTGGCTTAAGCAGGGAGGAAACTCGTTTTCCATTTGATGGCACCACAGAAATAATTCAGATTCAGTTGGGATCCAATAAATATTATGCCTCCCATAATTACGTCACATACCCACATACTTGTGTACAACTTTCTCACTTTCAATCTTGTTCACAAACAACCCAAGGCATTGATGTGTTAGTTACCATGTCTAAAGAAATGCTAAAAATGCTAAAAACAATGTGCTGTGTGTGCACGAGTGGCTTTTTGCATGTATGCGTGTGTGTCTGGGAAATAAAACTAAGCTGTTTGACATTTTTACCATATTGTTTGTCATATTTATAAGTGTGGTCAGTGTATTTGTGTTTTGCGGCTCTTTTGCTGTGGCAGACGGCAAGCTACTTGGAAATAACTTAAATAATTTGGCAAAGTGACACAGAACTGCAACATGTACAAGACTTGTAAGACTTTACAGCCGTGTAGTTACTGAAAAAGAATCTTTAACACCTCTAAACATCTGTCAACCAATTAAAATGAAGCATTCGACAGGACTTTGGAACAAGATATTATCTAAATCTAACTTTTTAAAACAAGGAACGATCCAGTCTAATTATGGATGTAAAACAATAATAAATAATGGATGTAAAAAAGGGTCAAAGTGTGCTAAGCATGGGCTGGTATAAGATTCTGATGGTATGATATATCACAAATTCAAGGTACTGTGATTACTGTTATTAAATACTTTCTTTTTAAATGTCTGCACTGTAAAAAAATAAATAAAAAAACGTAAATCTAGGGAAAAAAATGTAAAATAACGGCCGTTAAATTACACAAATTTACCGTAAAATAACAGATATTAAATTACAGATATTTACAGGAAATTTAACTTTTTAAGGAAATTTCTGTAATTTAATATCCGTTATTTATGGTTTATTTCTGTCATTTAAGGGCGGTTATTTTATGCTTTTTTCAGGCACCCAAGCTGCTGAAAAAATTAACCATAAAATTACGAATTTTTTTACAGTGTAAAAAAAACAGAAAAACATTTACCCTATTGAACACAATATTTTATTCAAAGAAACATTTAAAATATTTTAGCACAGTAAACATGTCAGGTTGAACAATTTAAATAAATCATTGACTTCTGATATCTTTATTAGTTTCAAAAACTAAAAGCTTTTGATGTAGAGATACTGTTGACTTAAAAAAAAACTAAATAAAACAGCCGTAAAAACACGTAAAAAAAATTAAAAAAAAAATTTTTTTAATAATAAAAAAAATATAAAAAAAACACCCACAAAACTATTTACCATAGGAACGGTAAAAATTTTGGCGGTTTTAAAACCTTGACTTTTTCAAACCACAGTATCCCTTGAAACCCGTTATCATCCCATGCCTAATGTGTGCACATCTTGAGAAATCTTTAAGTAGGTGCTTGATCAAATTTAATACAATTGAGTAACAAACAAACAAAAATCAGCACACTACCACTGTATCTCTCAAAACACTATTTCAACCAACATGGTCTTTATTGGGTGACACAGGCAATACATGAAATCCTTTTTAACCCTATCACACCTGAAGCTAATTAGGATTATTATTGGTTTCAGGTGTGATATGGTTAAAAAGATATATCTAAGGTCTTCTTGTATTGCCTGTGTGACCTGATGAAGACCATGTAGATCGAAATGTTGTCCTAATAATTTGTCTTTGAGAGCAATAGTGAGGGCGGCGCGGTGGTGCAGTGGGTAGCACTGTCACCTCACAGCAAGAAGGTCACTGGTTCGAGCCTTAGCTGGGTCAGTCGGCATTTCTGTGTGGAGTTTGCATGTGCTCAGGTTTCCCCCACAAGTCCAAAGACATGCGGTACAGCTGAATTGGGTAAGCTAAATTGGCTGTAGTGTGTGTGAATGAGAGTGTATGGGTGTTTCCCAGTTATAGGTTGCAGCTGGAAGGGCATCCACTGCGTAAAACATATGATTGATAAGTTGGCGGTTCATTCTGCTGTGTCGAGCCCTGCTTATTAAATAGACTAAGCCGAAAAGAAAATTAGTGAATGAACGAATTAGCAATAGTATCAGATTTTTGTTTGTTCATTAAATTATAGATATTAATATTACAAAATATACAAAAGAAGGAAATGAGGAGTTTCTAACAAAGTGGCAAATAAACAATTTAATTAATGAATAAATAAATCTATTACAGAAATAGTCCCACTATCGACATAGCAAACTAAAAGTGTGCATCAAATTAAATCTAATTAAATAAAAAGTCATTTTTACATACATATTGTATATAGCATATTGAATTCAAGTAAAGTATCAGTTTTAATGTTTAAAATATCCTTTGTGATAAATCAGAACATTTGTTAAATATTTAATTCTTCATATTTAATTACTATAGAGATGTAAAATTACAAATAATTGGTATGTTAAAATAAATCTATTAAGAATCAAGTTATTTTTGTTCTAAATATATCTGACAAGATATTTTCGGCATAGACACTTCTGTAAATCATGGTAAAGCTCATTTCTGAACTGTACGCGTTTTATTCAAACAAATATTTTCTTTAAGTAAAACTAGAACAAATTGTATATCGTAGCAAAATTATTAAAACTCATTTACGCATATGCCTCCAAAGTGAAAACACATTTCAAACTAAACAGCTCCAACGTACACTAATAGCAAGACGGTAAACGATTCGTCAGGGTGTTGTGGTCTTGACCATTGGCTGATTCACATCATGCTGCAAAATTCTTTGACGCTTTGTGCAATTCTCATCTCCATGCGGCCTAGTAGAAAGCCTTTGAGACGAGAACATAAAAACAAGGACTCTGCTGCGTTTTACGGGGGCAAGTGAAACTCAGCCTGTCTGCCACGTGTTTCTCGCCAAAGCCTCGTGAATATGTTCGGTTGAGGGAGCGCGGCTACAACTCAGCCTTAACAGGAAGAAGAAAATAGGTGAAAATTTTATACATACTTCAGAATGGAAACCAAGATGTAATTATATGAATTTTATGTGTTGTTAACTGATGGTTGATGAGGGGGAGTACAGAAAATACATCCATAATTTCAGCCCGCTGTCATAAAACTGTCAAACAAAATCAGACTCACATCGAGCTGGCTGTGTTTGTGAACATGCAAACGCACGAGCCTTGTACCTGCCACTGAAATCTATATGGGGACTCTTTGGCATCCTGGAAGTAACACACAGACACAGTAAAAATGCAAACTCACTGCAGCTCTGTCATGTTAGAAAGCGGTCTGGCTTGTTTGCTCAAACTATACGGCGGTCCTCTTTGTCCACAATAACATTAGTGTTGCAGAAATCCCCTAGTTGTACAAGTAAGTTGCCTGAGGTGCTGGAGCTGTAAAGAGCAGGAAGCCATTAAAGGCATGGCCCATACGGAGCATCATTACTGCCTGGACCAAACTCCACTCATTAGAGACGTTTGGGGTGAAGGAGGGCGAAAATTAAGCCCCTGTGTGTCTCTCATTTAGGTTTTGCGGAGGGAAAGGAAACCAAAGGCAGAAAAGATGGATGTGAACGAGAACAGCATGAGAAAATACACAAGAACATGTCAAATGAGAGCAGCTTGAGTTGCGTGTGAGAATAATCTGTAACGCACAAATAAAAATAAAACATAAAAATTTTGAGGAAAATACAGAGGAAACTGAATTTGTGACCACTGAATGAGTATTGATACCAGTTATTCTAGCTAAGGAAACTAACTGAATTATTAATAAAATAAATGTCTAAACTTGTCGTATTTCAGTTAACTGTGGAGCCAACAAATTTTAATAGGGTTTTAATAGGGATTATTATAATTTTAATAATAATCATATTGCGATTTTTGGGAAGAATATTGCGATTGCGATTTTAATTGTGAATTTGGCAACTGTTTTTGCTTCTTCAAACAAGCTGCATACACCCATTATAAATGTATTCAGTGCACAAGAAGTGCATAACAAAACATTTCACAATGAAATAACATAGTATTAAGTCTAATAAATAAAACTGTAGTAAAATTGTCTTTAAAACAGACAACATAAAACAAATTAAGATTAACTAACCTCAATTCCAGTCATAACAATAAATAAAAACTTACGTAAATCAAAACCACCTATTCGGTTCTCCTGCTCAACTTCGTCATGTGCGAAGCGAGCTCTGATTGGTTAACATCTATTTCCCGCTCAGCGTAGCTGTGATTGCCCAGTGTGCTGCGTCAGCTCTAATTGGTTAACATATTAAAATCATGCATAAGAAAGTATTCTGAACAAAAATCTAAATAAATTAATAGATAAAATTGCAGCCTTTGCGATTTAGAAATTGCATGTGCTTAAATCGCAATTTTTTTGCGATTGCAATTAATTGCACAGCCCTAAACTTCAATTAGTAGAATTTTTTCCTATTTTGCCCTATTTTATCTCCCTGTTAAAAAGTCAATTCAATATATACAAGGGCTGTGCGATTTTGGGGAAAATCTCTTTATTGCTAATTTTTTAATAGATTTGCAATTTCAATTTGATTTGCTTAATTTGCTTGGTTTAATTTTGTAGTCAAGCTTCACCTCAATAATCTGCATCGTAGCTTCTTACTGCAAAACTGAAAAGATATTAACTAACTCCAACTTCCATTCAAATTTGTTTAGATATATTCAGAAAATAAACACTAATATTTCTCTAGAGCAAACAGGAGCAAGTTATGGCGTTAGTCATCTCTTGGTGTCTTCTGTGATGTTTTTTCATATGGTGTAACAGTTGCAAACAACTCTGAAATCGTACTTTGCTGTTGCTTGCTACTAGATTAATTGTCACTAGCAATATTTGAATTTACTTTTTACCAAGACACTCCTCATCAAGCTGCCTGTGGTGCTTTTTTAGGTGCTGGTTGTTGCATTTCCTCGTGCTTGCAACAATTCTGCGACAGCTCTTACAAATTACCTGTTTTTGTTTGGTGTCTGTGATTTTCAAACCAAAATATTTCTATATTAGCGACATGCTGTTTTTCTTTGATATGAATCCATCTATTAATGCGTCTAAAGCGACAGACATCATCAATGTACTTGTCCGTGCTTTCCTGTTTGTTTGTTTTATTGTGGGCTTTCCGCATATTTCGGTCGCGCAATTCTGATTGGGCAGAACAAAAGTGCGCTCACTCAATTGGATAGTAAGACTAGCACGCAGATGGCAGTCACGCATTTGCTCTCGGTGGGGGAAATTATATAATACATATATTGCGATTAGCTAACTGCAACAGTTCAAATCGCGATTGTGGTTTGATTTCGATTAATTGCATAGCCCTAATATATACTGTTCGGTTAGGGCAAGAATGACATATTAAATAAAAAAAAGAATAGATACTACACCTGTTATCAGCCAAAAGGCAGAGAAGCCACAATTTGTAGAAATCTAACAAACTAAAAGCAATTAAACTACTAAAACAGGAATTTTAAAAAAAGTAAATTATTTAGATACAATTTTTAAAACTTTTAAAATTACCAAAATTATATTAAAACACAACGATTAATCTGATTAAACTACAAAAAATACAAAACAATTATTAATTACATTACTACGATGTAAATCCCAATAAATATATAACAATCTGCAAGAACAAATATAAACATATTAAGTATGCTTAACATATTAAGTATCTATAGTACTCAAAAGTTTAAAAAGTATTTCAAACTGTATGAATATCACTGAATAAAATATTAATACATCAAACTGTCATTTCAGAGTGCCCTTTATGTTGAAAATAGCAAAGGCACAGTTATATATGTTCACTAGACAATTTATTTAACCACTTATTATCACTTTTTAAATATCTAATCAGCCAAACACATGGAAGCAACTCAGCTCAATTAGATGTGATCAGGATGATCTGCTGAAATACAAACAACCGTAGAATTGTGATTTAAGTGACTTTGAATGTGGAATGGTTATTGGAGCAAGATAGGTTTTTCAGAAACTGCTGCTCTACTTGGGTTTTCACACAATATCATAGTTTGTGAATAGTATGTTTAAGAGAAAATATTTAGCAAACAGCAGGTCTGTGGGTAAAAATGCCTTATTGATGCCAGAGGTCAGAGGACAACGGCCAGTTTCAAGCCAATAAAAAAACATTTCACTCAAATATCTACAACTGAGATAAACTAAAGAGCATTTCTGAAGATACAACACATCAAACCTTAAAGCAGATAGGATACAGCAGAAGAAGTTCAATGCACTGGTACCTCCTGACAGCTAAGAACAGAAAACTGAGGCAACTAGTCATAAAAATATACACCAAAATATCAGTCGTAAAAAACTTGGATCCACTCTGCATTGTGGTTCAAGTTGCTGCAGGTACATAACACCACAACCTTCCTGAGTACTGTTGCAGATCATGTCCATTCATTTATGACCACAGTTTACCGATGGCTTCTTCAGCAGGGCATCACACAGTGTCAAACCTTTTATTTTAATTCTCACCGAGACGTATTGCGACATCGAGTTTCATTTTTGCATATTAAATGAATAGCTCTATTTGGAAAGAATTGATAATTTCAGGTGATTTTGAAGGACAGTGCATCTGTATAAACTATCATAAACCAACTGCAAGCATTGATAAATACAGTAATAGAGCAAAATAACAATTGCTTTATGGTTTTCTGAAAGTCTAGCAGTATTCAGGTACACAAATTGAATAATTAAATGTAAAATTACACGCATAGTGTAATCTTTCCTAAAGTTACAAACACTATAACTTCTTGTGCCTGGATTTTTTAAACTGGCTTGAAATACTCAAAGTCACAGCCCTTTAAACCCCTACAAATGATAGAAGTTTGGTATGCGTTTATGGTTAAACTTTGCAATGACTCCACAATTCATGAGTGTTTTAAACTGTGGCTAGCAGTCAACAATAATTATGAATCAAAATTGTAGATCCTGCGACGTGTCTATTGTAGATACAACGGCCTGATCTTAAGAGAAAACGTAACTATATTACGTTTTGTCAGCTTTGTGGCTATTTCATACAAAAATGTAAAATTTTAAAAAGAAGGTGTGGCACCCAACTCTGCCCCTAAACTCAACCGTCATTGGGGGTTGAGCAAATCATGCTAAATTGTACGAATGAGATCATACAAATTCTTACGAACTAGCCACTAAATTAACAAGTTACAAATTGCCATGGGATGGTGTTGGATACACATACTGCAATATCAACGCCCTGACTCAAACGATCTCAAACTTGTTTCATGAACATAAATATGAGTTCTCAGATGGCCTCAACTACCACCAGACCTCAATCATAAGAACACCTATAGGTTGTGCTGGAATGGATGAGGCCAGCAAACCCGTAGTAACTGTATAATGCTGCAATATCAAAATCAACCAAAATCTCAGGAATGTTTACAACACCTCCCTGAATCTTTGCCATGAACAATTGCAGTCAGTTCCAAAGGCAACATTTAAGTACAACCCAGTACTAGCAAGCAAGGTGCCCCTTTAAGGCAATAATATAATATAATAATAACAGCAAAGTTGTATCGCATTTGAACCACACCTCTTGTTATTTAACTGTTAGAAAAGCCAATTTGGCATCATTTTTTTAACTTAACATTATACAGAAATGTATGTGTGTACGTGATAAAACTTTATGGATCTATAATAAACAAACAGAACTCCACAGAGAACAACAGAACATCTCGGTGTTTGTGAGAAAGTACCTAATTCCCTGGCTTGAAATGACGCACTGACTTGGCCCATGATTCTCTTGCCTGTGCTGAGCCGCATGCAGCATTGAGTACAGCGGGTCTATATATCAGGAACGGAGTACAGCGAACAACTACTGCGCTGACAGGATAATTATAAAGCAGTGTTCACCTTCTTCATGGCGAGTCTGATGGCGTGTTCTGACAATCCAACATGACGATCACACGTTTTTCAACTAGACTCTCTCTGTAACCCTTCCAACTTCGAGAAAGCCACAGGCAGCGTGCTTGCTCAAACAAGAAACAATAGACAAAAGGCAAAATTGATGATGCTGAGTGCATTTCACTTTCAGAGACCTCAAAACATACCTGTATATACTCTTACGCAATCACAAATAATGCTATGGCTCATATAATGGCGACAATGCTCTTATAATGGGGAATGTAAGTTGGGGAAGTTGAATTTCCCCCTTCATGTGACAGAGAGTGGTGATATGTTGTGATTTCCTGGTTCCAAAATATGTACTCAGGCTTTCCCTTTAGAAAGCTAGTGTTCAGGTATGATCAGTTAATCTCCTGAACACTAGGTGGCGATAACAGACTTGTGTCTACCTGCCGCTCGAGGCAAGTGACTCATGGAACAGGTCTTGCAATTTTCTGGTGTTTGGCACGGCTGCCTTTTGTCTGTCAACACAGACACAGCCATGTTGAGATTTATGATCTTGTGCCCTTCGTTGCCGGAGGTTATTCTGTGTCTTTTGGTGCAGACAAATGTGCGTCAGTCAGTCAGCTCAGTTTGGAGGAACATGCCTGCCCTTAAGGCTATACGAAGGCACTGCTACCCAATGGCACGTCAGAAAACATAATGAAGTAAGTCTGATCATAATGCTGAGCCTAATTGGGAATTGTATGTAGAATGTATGTAGAAACATTGGTCTTCAGGACAAACTGTAATTGCTGCATGCAAAGTGAGGTGTTTAGCTTTGAGAACTGCATACCAAGTATAGTTTTATTTACGAGAATTTTTCAAATTCTTTAGATCAGGGGTGCCCAAACTTTTTCGTATAAAGGGCCGAAAACCAAATATCATTAAGAGCCATGAGCCGAAGGTAAATATACTAAACTATGTTAAATTAAAGTTTCCTAATTACTTCATGAGTTTTTAAAAAATAAACAAAACATTTCTTTAAATCATATTAACTAATGCAGTATAACTTTTAAAATGATAACTTGCTGCAATAAAAACATAAACAGTCCCCTTTATAACACAGTGGAATCAATGCTGAATACACTCGTCAAGCAGAATCTGCCTTTGCCTTGATTTGCTCACCAAAGTGTCTGCGTTGTCCTCTATCCGTCAGGTGACAGTGTGTATACTTTAAACTAAATCTGATTAATTTACACCATTTAATTTAATTTCAGTTCGCTCTTAACGATAAAACAAACGATCAAAAGCGTTACATAAAAATTTACGTTTTAAATTAATATCTCTAAACCATCCCCATCATTATTCCTCTCTTATCACATGTGATGGTGGGCTAAATCAAAGGTTATTATGGGCCAATTTTGATACACTTACATTGTTTTAATCCACAAAATCCCCGTTTTCTCTTTGACTCATTTAAATATGGCATGAAAAGTCTATAATATTTTGTCATGTGATGTCCCATATCTAGGAACACACCAATAGGATTTTCTTTGCCATTGCTGACATATCAATATATTGGTCAACATACAGTGTTTTTTTTTTTCTTAATTACATTAGCTTTACAAAAGTTACATGAATTAGATCCATTTAACGTTACACATTTTAAGAGGCACAAGTCTTTTGGTAATCTTTTGGTCAAGTTTTTTGGTAATCAATATTTCTTTTAACAACAGTAAATTCTTCGATGTATGATAAAACATATTTATGTAATAAACTAGCAAAATAAGTCAGTGCTGTTGCTGTGTGCAAATTAGCATTTCTTTGGGCAAGATGTTTGTTGTGCAACTGGAAAAACTTTTTAACCAACTGTTTTGTGCTAGCACGTGAACAACAGTTGCTGTCCCTGAAGCACATCAGACATCTTGTACAGACATTATTACTCGTGTTGGGTAAGTTACTTCAAAATGTCATCAGACAAATAAAACCTGTCTTTGATGAACAATAATAAATGCTATTAAAATTATATTCAAAATATCAGAATAATACAAAATATTAAATATATTACAATTACTCTGCTACTCTGAATTTACTCCTTATATTGTCTTGAACTAATTTCTCAGTTATTTATTTTCTTACGGACAGTGGTTCTTTAGTTGAAAAATTGAATTATTCTGTCAATTATACATTATTCTGCTTCTCTGAATTGATTAATACAGAATGTTTGATGTACAGTATTTAAGGCAAGTAAAGTAAAAATTAAAAGTAAAGTAAAATTTAAAATCCTATACTTTCATTTTTCAGCGGAAAAGGTAATTTAATAACAGTAACTAGTAACTAATTGCACCCAACACTGATTATGACTGAAATATGCCAAATTATTTAAAACTGAGTGAAACCTAGGAAGAATTAGAATCAAATCTACAGATTCAATTTGAATTAAATAACTTAATTAAACAGATTATCAACAAAATCTAATAGAACTACTTTAACAAGATGTCTAAAAATCTAAAAATCTTTGAATGATTACTTTAACATCATACACACACAAAAGAGAACATAACTGGTGAGCCAACTCTTCCCATTTTTCTGCGGAGGAAGATTGTAACCCACCTTCCAAAGACCTGAATGCTGTACATTTTTCTCATGGGGGGTTTGTCTTTTTAATCAAGAACATCAGCCACAATGTGCTACAAGCGCTGAAAAGTAGAAGCCTTCCTGACAGCAAGCCGTAAAACAGCTCCATCAAATGGGCTACGTCAAACACAAAGTAAAAAAAAAAATTCTAAAAACCACTTTGATCTAGTCGGATCCGAACCCCCATACTAAAACCCTGACAGTGACCACACTCAAAGCCCCCTCCCACAACAGTCAGATATTCTCTTTTATTTCCTCTCACCATGCAGTCCACATCCATAATGTTGTAAATGGCGTTTGTTTTATGTTCTCTCATCCAGCAGTAGCTGGGGAACTCCAAAAAGCAGACGGAGCCAAAACACCCCTCTAATCCTGCCAACGCACATATTTCATTCCTGTGCACACCGTCATGACCACACTCGCGTTCAACTACACTCCAGCATGACGCACCGCTTTGTGCCAACATAGTGGAATTTTCAAACTACCAGCAGGCTGTAATATTTTATAACAGTTTTTTGGTCTCTGCCAAGATCCTTCACAAAAAACTCAAACCGCATTCTGTTATACAAGCCTGTAGTAAATGTTCATGCTTACTTGATGAAAACCTTGTTAGAAGGGGAAATGGTCATGACTGAGATTTTCCTGGATATGATTCACACTTTTTCCCTGAACAAGATATACTGTTGGGGGAGTAGCAACACATGTTCATCAGGTTAAAAAGATTCCATAATAAGCTCTCCATTAAAATATCTTCCTCAATAACCATAGTTGGTGATCATCTAAATGGCTTGCTGAGGGGAAAATAAATAGAAATGTAATCTAGTATGAATCAAGTACACATTTAGGTTACTCAATATATAACACAGGGTCTCCGCTGGGTCTTAAAGGGTCACGAAACACCAAAACACATTTTTTGTCATATACGTGTCCCACGCTGCCAAAAACACTATTAGGACACATATATTTCACCAAAACGTGAAAAATTGTTGTTTTTGCATTATTTTTAAGCAAATTTGTTCTTCCGATTTGAAAAGAATTTCTGAAACTATGTCACGGTGATGAGATCCTTGTGTAAATTCCAGTGTGTAGACTATTGTGTATGAGGTGCAACTTTATTAATATGCATGATAGCATCGAAGACTGTTTTTACCTGTTACAATGTTGATACGGCAGAGAGACGCAATGTTGTGTTGTCAAGCGTAATTATCGTTGCGCTGCAACGAAGGTTTTGTTTCATTTCCCACTATGAGAGTGCAGCTGGCATGTGGACTCACTTTTACCCGAGAGCTTTTCGCATCTGAAAATGGTGAAATTCGGATGCGTTCCAGTTCGTGTTGATTGTGCTGTCTCTACAGATTTGGTAAGTTGTGCGATCAATGTTCTTTGTTTATGTTTCTTCAGAGGCAAAGTTAGTTAGTATCATCAGCAGTACTCTTTCGCTTTTTAAAAAACAGACCTTAGTCAAAGTGATTTAGTTACTAAATTTATAGTACGTTAATATCACTACAATACAATGGACAGAGCGAACCGCTGTAATTGCTGCTCTCCGAATGTGAACACCTTAATCAAATTATTACCATCGCGTAGGATTCTGATTCTCACATTTTGTGACAGGATAGTCTATACACACACAACTTTTTATAACTATTCTCTGCACCTACCGAGTGCATCTAAATTACAGAGAAATGCAGAGGCTGTTTTTCCCTCATTCGCTGTGCCGTATGAAACATTCCATTAAAACTACACTCTTCCAGCAGTTTCTTGCATCCAATTTCTTGTTTGTCATAAGGGCATGCATGAAATGTTCCTGAATGAAAGTGAAAGTGCCAAATTGCAGTTAAAGTCAACAAATTAATAATCTGGCACATAATTCGATAACTGATGTCCATGTAAACGTAGTCACTGTCTTTCTCCCCTGCGTCTGTGTTTGTTTTACCTCTGTGAAAATCAGCGCATGCTTGAACTAAAACTCCCCTTTTCATGCAAACCCTTCTCTCTTTAACTATTCGACACTCCCACCTAAACAACGATGGACTTACCCACTTTCCTGACCTTTTTCAAACTAGAGGTGTGAAAACACCCTGCTGAGACGGGGGGTTTGGAGTTCATGGCTTTTTAAAATTTCAAAAACTAAATTTTAGGCCTTAAAGTCTTAAATTCACTGAAATATTGTGTTGTAATCATTTTATCATTTAAAGAGGTCTTAATTTAACCTATGGCCAAGTAAACCTACCCAATCTGGCTAACACCCAATCACCAAAATTCATCTCAAACCTTTTTTTTTATTAAGTTTATTATTTCAAAGAGATAAAAGTCTAAATATCTAACAGCTGTTAGATATTTTTTACAGCAAATTCTCCAAATTAAATTAATCAGAAAAAGAAAACTAAAGCAACACATCCCTTTACGATTTCCATTAATATAAAAATGATTTACAGATGTAGCGGGGCCATAAGAAAAAATCCATAGCCCTGTATAAGTCTAAAATTTCATTCATAATGGTGATAAAAGGGTCTTAAAAAGGCTTAAATTTGATTTAAAGAAACCTGCAGACCCTTATAACATGAGTTGCATATTCTAAAACCAAAAAAGAGAAATCTCTCTGGGTCAGACTAGTGTAAAATACGGTTTACAGCAGGAATCGTTTAAGTGACCAGCAGTATATCCAATATTATGTTAAGCACCAGTAATAGCGAATCCCAAAATACTCCACTGCCAAATGTTATGGTAGGGGTCATTTCTACACTGTGGAAATTGAAGATAGGAAAATGGAATCAAAACATTAAAGCTGCAGTAGCATAACATTGCATAATATTGCCTATGGTAGGAAACCAAACTGGAAGATTTGTTGATTTTTGTTCCAATTGGTTGGGAAAAAAGTTGGATTTTTTTTTTTTTAGATGACTTGGGGTTAACACTAGGCTGAATGCAACATTTGTATTTTATACTTTACTTTGATAGCTGTACCATTTATATGAAGCAATAGAATATAAAAAGGAAGATTATATCTCAATCAAGAAAACATCTAGACTGGTTCATGTGTCAAAACAGAAGCAAATCTGTGTTTTCCACATCACTGTAGTTTGTGTAATTTCTTAAAAAGCTTACACTTATAAAAAGCTTATATAAAACAAAAGCCAAACCAGAAAAGGAAATATTCTAGTTATAATCAGACTACATTCAAAGTCTTTTAAAAAGAGAAATTTGAGTCAAAAACCAAAAAAATCTAAAAATGTTAATTTACCAAAGATATTGATTGATTTGGTTACACCACAGGCATTAATATTAGAGGTTTATATATTAAAAAAGCACAGCTGACAACTTGAGATGACAGTAGGACCTTGATCTTGAGTTGAGGTAACCTGAAACAAGCCATAAACTCAGTAATAAAATAAACTCTGAAAAATTCTATACTTTTTTTGTACTGCATGCTTCGGTGTACGTAAATATTTCGGTGTATAAGGGAGTTTGTGTTTGTATCTAGGAGACAGAGTGGGAGACAATATGTGCTTTCTACTGAAAATGAAACCAAACCTAATGCGAATAAATACACAAATTGTCTGTCCATTTTGTTCTACTCCTACTCTATTTTTATATGATTGGTCAGTGTCTTTGTAGATTGTGGTTATTTTGCTCTTGCATGTTATATGGTCTTATGAAATGTCTAAATAACTCTTGAGTGATTAATCAAAGGTATTTTTCATCAAATGCTTTCAGATAAAGCAGAATTTACTACACAGAGCCATAGAACACCAGCAAGCTACACACAATTGCATTCAAAATAAATTTCATTGGACAATAATGACATCAAGATAATTGTTCTTTGATGCACTCGAAAATTTATAACTTATAATGTTTTTATTCCAAACTTCATAACTTCAGTCAGAATTTTGAAATAAATCTCTTTGATCCTTAAATAAATAAAGTGAAATAAATCCTTCTATGATTCCATAGCCATCCGTGTTATTTTTAGCCTCATAGAATCAAATGAAAGCAGCTAAATCATCTGTTAATAATGCACTGCAATGGGGATTCCCTAAGACTGTCTTCATAAAGGTATTTGGAGTTTCCATGAGAGAGAACCCTCTAGACTTCTTGTGAGATTTACTGCTGATCACAGTTGTGCTGCACAGACGAGATGTGCATGACAATCACAGCTTTGCTTAATCATGTTTTTGATTTCATTTTGATGAATCACCCAGACCTAGCAAGGGCAGCAATCTGCAATATGTTCAAAACCTGCCAGAAATCACTTTACCTGTCGGATTACTGGAACATAACAATGTTCATCTTTCAACAAGTATCAAACATCCATTTATTAGTGTAAATGCACTGCCAGAAGGATGTAAATAGGGGTTATTTGGATTAAAATATAAGTAAAATAGGACTTCTCATTTCTAGCAATAAGCCATAATGCTATTTTTAAAATCTTGTATGTAAGGATCCTCCTAAAATAAACGGCTCATAGATGTTTTTCTGATATAATTAAATCTAATTCAGGATGAAAGTAAATAAACTGTGAAGGTGGAAACATTTGAACTATAATGCACCTCTGTAGACATTTTGATTTCTTTTTAATGTTGACATTTTCCTCACTTTTCTCTACTCTCGCCATTTCTTTTTATTTTTTAACACTAGCTGCACCTACAGTATAAGTCCAGTTTAGCCAAAAGCACAACAGTACCAAGGAGGTGGGTATAAAGGCCCTATCTGATTGGTCAAATTGGATTCTGACACATAAAATAAATGTTATTATCTCATCTCACTGCAATACGAATATTGCATATCCTTTTTTTATTTATTTTTTAGCAAACAACAATAACTTTTCTGTATTGTGCAGCCCTAAATAAGTGCTTTGTTGGTAAGTATCATGAAACACAATGTAATCCATTATCTAATAAATGTTTCAAATCCATTAACTGAACAGAACATGACAGAAAAGCGAAAGTAAAAACAAGCAAAATGAAAGTGAGCATCACCTTGAATATGCCGACCCAGTCCTTGGGATGTGGTTTAATGAACTGCGTGAGGGTGTAATGGCACTCTAATGCTCCGTGAGGGAGGTAACTTTTCCCCACATTCTGGAAGATGACATGGGCGAAATTAGACGTTTCCATGGCGCTGCTTGCTACTGTCCCCTCCAGGAATAAAGCCATCTGTCTATCAGCAGCTTTGTCTGTGGGAAGACAGGACCCATAAGAGAAGTGAGAATGAGAAGAGACACCTGAAAATACTCTGTGTGGAATATTCTATATTAAATTTAAAATATTCTGTATAATCAAGGGTCTTTAAACAACGTTATGAATCGATCACATGTTTCAATTTGGCTATTGTCTGACAATAATTGCTGTACAGTTTCAAAACTCACACACAATTAAGTAACAATTATTGCAGCACAACATAGAAGCAACAAGTCATGACTGTGCATTATATCACTTTTAAACAACTTAAACAACTTATAAAAGAAAGGAGATTTTTTTTTACTTTTTTAAATGTAATATTTTAAATGCAAACTAAACTTTCAATGCAGGGTAATGATAACACTTCATTTATGAAAATCTTAACCAAAAGAAATCATATCATATGATATTAACACTTAACTAGTTTTGCTACCCTTGTTGTAAAAAAAACAAAAAAATCTGCTTCCTGCAGCAACGTGAATTCAGGTGAATTCTACAGAAGCAACTAAGAGATTATTACAAACTACATGTCAGACTGACTGTAAAACAGCAAAATAATACCAAAATTGTTTTGCATGAGTTAAAACAACATTCTTGTTCTGTTACTGTCTCTTTAGATTTCAAAATAAATCAAGTGGGCTCAATAATAGGCT
Organism: Danio albolineatus; assembly: GCA_903798035.1. NCBI lineage: Eukaryota > Metazoa > Chordata > Actinopteri > Cypriniformes > Danionidae > Danio > Danio albolineatus. The sequence continues at coordinate 2,088,291 of CAIGQQ010004375.1, read as the reverse complement.
TCCTTAAGCACAATTATCTAAAATTACATATTTAAAAACTATAAAACTCAGCAGGACTTGTGTGGACTTGATTAGCCTCTATGCAAGTGAAGTACGCAAAGAAGAACAGCATGATGCAAGCTGACATTGATACATCTTGATGTTAATCAGGTGTAGAAACAAGCTTGTGGAACATTTAAAAGATTTTAAATATTTTTAAAAATGATCTCTTATCATGATAATTCAACAAAAGTTTTTAAAGACGTTTGCATTTTATATTGCTCTTAATCTAGGACTACCTTAGTTTTAAAAACTACCAATTAACATAATTCAGCATTACAATATGATTATACCAAATAATCTCATGACAAAAATTCATGACAAAAGAATGATTTAATAATATATTAGGATTATAAGGATAACAGTGCAACCCTAAAATGCTATTTAACTGTACTTTTAAACCTTCATACTACAACCATATAGGGCTCAGCATACTGTATACAAGTACACCCCTCACCCCTCATCTTTTAAATTCATATTTTTAATAGGAAGCTATACAGTATTATATTTGTGCATATACATTAGATACTAAAGCCAAATCTGAAGCTTATCTAACAAAATAACTTACGATAACGGGTCCAAAAACTAGTACACCCAAATGTACGTTATAGAAAAATATTTAATACAAATAAAAAATAAATAAATAAAGAGAAAAAAAATCAAGAGAAGCTAAAAGAATTTTGAAAAACTGAGTTGAAATTGTGTAGGTTGTAATTTGTTTTTGCAGTATTTTGCTTGACTTTAATTGTATTATCTTTCAGTTTTTAAATATGTTTGGTGACTAAAATATTATTTTAATAAATATATCTGTTTAATAAAACTGTTTTTGTTCGCACCAAAATACGTTGTCTATATTCACTGAGAAATGGATTCATATATTTATTATCAAAATGGAGTGTACTCAATTATGCTGAGTACTGTAAATATATTATTTATTTTTTAAAAATGCTTTATTACTATAAGCTTTAAATTACTTAAGTCCCACATTTTTTATTTTGTCACTAAGGTTATTATATTATCTGTATACAGTAAATATGGTACATGTTTTAGATTTAAGAGTGATTGATGTAACAGAGTAGAAAATGCTGCTTTTTTAAACTAGGTATGATTTTTCAGTCATGTTTTTCTGTCAAGGAATCATGCTATCTATTAACTCACTACCTTTGATCTGTATGTGCAAATGTCTTACTAAATTACAGTGTTTGAAACTTAAAACAGATTTACAGAAGTACAGATCGAAGGATTAAAAGGTTTTAATTTCAAAGGTTGATCTTTGATCAAATGTCACTGCATATCTTTCAGCTAAGTCAAATGTTTCAAAGAATATTTAAGAAAACCATTTATTCTTTTACTTTTTAAGTTTTTGTGTAGTGTAGTGTTTTATGTTACTAAGTTAAAAAATCATAAAGTCCACTCCAAAAAGAGAGATTTCATTTAAAGAATAAATAAGCAAGCATGTAAGGCCTTAGACCTCGTTTACACTAATGTGTTTTCGTTTTAAAACGCATAAGTTTTCCTACGGTTACGCCATCTGTTCACACTACGCCGGAGTTTTCGAGCCACGAAAATGGAGCGTTTTGAAAACACTGGATAGGCCATTTTGGACACAGAAACAAGAGCGTTGTTTGCATTATTGTCCGTTTTAGGCACTATTGTGCAGTTAAACTCTGCCTTTTTTACTACAACAGCTGCATATATTCACAAGAGGCAAGCTATTGTTCGAGCACTCGCTAATCGCTCACGTTTCAAGCGGCGTAAGCCCTATTTAGAACGTTTTGGGTTGGCATTTGTTGACTAACAATAACCAAATGCCGAGCGAGACACATGCTTCCTGTTTATACTTGAACGCGCATGCCAAGAGTGTGTGATTGGTCATGTGATACACATTTTTGGTGTAGTGTGGACGGAGATATGTTCAGAAACGCTGGGTGAAACGCTAGTGGACGTGAATCGTTTTCATGCTAAAACGCTGTTTTAAAAAACGCACTACTGTAAACAGGGCCTAAGTAAGTAGGTAAGTACAAATGGCTCATCTGGACTATAAACTTGTTTTCAGGAATTTAATGAAGTCACAACTCTTATTGGATTAAGTCCGCCTATAAAAATTCTAATGATTGGAGGATGGGAGAAAAATAAAGCAAAAATCAACAACATTGCCTCTCTAATATGTCTTGCACATCCACCTCTGCAAAGGTTTTGTAAAATCCTCCTGACCAATATTCTTGGCTAAAACTGTGAAATATTTGATGTTGCGATTTTGTTTGAAACATATTAGTAAATATATATTTTTTTCCATTGAAAACACTGGTAAACTTTGATCTTTGACAAGTAACATGCTCATCTCTCTCTCTGGCTCAGTGCCAGCCTCCACAGAACAGACAGACCTTGCTGCTTGAACAAAGAACATGGCAGTACTGTAAGACCATCAATGTTTGCCAATCACAACATACTGGGACAACCAACCAATTACAACACATTTCATTTTTTAAAGATTTTGTAATAATGAAATTATATGTTATTATAATTATAATTATATGAAATGTATTTATTTATTTGAGTGCCAAGTATGAAAGCGTGTCCTACATCCCTCAAACAGAATCAAGATTTGTTAAAGAATAAAGACTCTAGTGCTGGGAAGTAAATAGCTACAAGTAGCTCTAGCTTAGATACATTGTTTCAGTAGCCTGTCAGCAACTCAGCTACTTGTGATACAATGTTTCTTTTAAAGAAGCAGAGTAGCTTGACAATTGCTGCATTCCATTTTTGAACCTATAATGGTCTGAAGCAGCACAGAGTCTTCTGTGGACTTATGTTTCATCAATATATTACAGCCATCTATTGGTAAAATCACACATTGAATAGTTCTACATTTATTTGTTTATTCATTTATTACTGTTAAATTGTAAAAAACAATAATTCAACTAACAACAGTTGATATTCAATCCATAAAGTTTTCTAACAGTTATAATAATTCCTAATTTCTTTTATCCATTCTTATTCCTCATCCATTTATATAATGCTTTTTTGGACACTCAAATCGCTTTACACATTTTTGGGGGGAATCTTCTCATCCACCATCAGTGTGCAGCATCCACCTGGATGATGCGATGGCAGCCATATTCTGCCAGACAAACACACCTGCTGATTGGTGGAGACTACCACCAATTGCAATTAACCTGAAGTAAGAATGTTGTGCAAGGAAATTTAAATACCAAAATGGAGCCATATGTCACTTCTTTTCTTCCAAGAAAATGCTATACTTAGGCCCCGTTTACACTAGTGAGTTTTCGTTTTAAAACGCATAAGTTTTGCTACGGTTACGCCATCCGTCCATACTACGCCGGAGTTTTCGAGGTGCGAAAACGGAGCGTTTTAGAAACGCTGGAGAGGCTGTTTCCATTCTAAAACGCTGCTGCTGCGTTTCAGTGTGGATGGAGGGAAACGCATACTTTTGAAAACAGAGGCGTGGCTGCTGAGATCTGCTACGTGATTGGGGCTTTGGGTCATTGTGTATCCTTCCCTTATTCGTCAAGCGCACGTGGCTATAACGTCACCGGCAGATGGCAGACCAGTCTTCTCTGTAAACACTGTATTTTCGATAGCGATAGATGTTTTATATTCATTTATTACTTTAAGTAACAACTCAACCTCGTCGTCTGTCCTCAAAAAGACCTCTCTTGCTTTCTTTACCATCGCGTTCATCGTTCAACCAGCGTTTGTTGACTAACAATAACCAGATGCCGAGCGAGACGCATGCTTCCTGTTTATATATGAGCCCGCATGCTCAGAGTGCGCCATTGGTGCGCGAATGGTCACGTGATATACGTTTCTGGTGGAGGGAGATCTGTTGAGATACGCTAGTGTGGACGCGGATCGTTTTCATGCTAAAACGCTGTTTTTAAACTAAAATGCACTAGTGTAAACGGGGCCTTAATCTAAGTTAATGTTTTTGTTATTGCAAAGCTGCATTTGTTGCAGTTTTGTGACTACTGACAGTCTGAGAACTTGGAAAATTGTGACACTGACGTTATAAATGCACTGTTTTAAGTACCACATATTTTGTTTTTGGAAAAAGTAGCTACAAGTAGCTCAATGTAACTAGCTACTGTTAGAAAGTAACTGGTAGTGTGGCTATCTATTTTTAGATGTGTAGTTTGACAGTATACTTTTCCTGATGAGTAGCTTGTAGCTTTTCAGAGTTGCTACCTCAAACAATGAAAGAGTCTATTAAAATAATAGCTGATTAAAGCAAACTATGTTTATTGGCTTAAGTTACCCCAAAATGGAAACTGTCTTCATTTACTCCTAAGGAATTAGTCAATCTTCTGAAAAGTAAAGAGCTTTTTAAACAAATCTGCACTTTAAAAAAATGTTGTTTGTTCAAACTACTTATTTAAAATGAGCTGAAACAACACAATTGTTTAGTGGGTTTGGTGACAACACAATTGTTTTATCTTCAATACACTTAAATTGGTTAAAAACTAATAAGTTAAATGAATTGCTTCATGTTGTCCCAACACAAATCAATTGTGTGGAACCCAGCATTTTATTCAGTGTAGGAGACTTTTCTCTCTATACCACAAATCTATTCACCCAATATTCTGACGATTCAAAACTTTCACTAAGATGATTTATTAAGTGGTTTAATATTTAAATCAAGTGTCTGAACAAAAGACACATTTGCTTAATTGGACGAACATATTTATTTTTTGGCTTTTATAAACAATGATTAGATAATGTTAACAACAGTCAAATATGATGCAGGAGAACCAATAATGTGCACATTCATCTGTCACATCAGCACATTCAAGCTTTCACCAATGAGGTTTGTTCTCATGTATCAAGCATGGGTGAGCTTTTGTTTATGCTTATATTTTTATGTGAATTAAATCCTCAACCAAATCTGCTCATAAGACAATAGCATTTGATTAAACTGTTAAATTCATGCAGTGCAGTGTTGGGTACTTAGAAAATGTAGTGCATTATTTATTATTATTGGATTACATGACTATATAATGTCATCTAGATTGCATGTTAGAGTAATCTGACTATGTTTTTGATTACTTTTTAAGTTACGTATGACCCAGCTTGTTTATCATAGATTTTTTTTTTTACCTAGCTTGTTTATCAGCTGCATTCCATCCGTTGTTACGAAGTGAAGTGGTTATGAAGCAACTACAGGGGTTTTGGGAAGCTGATATGATCTTGTAACAATTTAAAATTAATATGAATAATTTCAAACACTTGAACAATGGAAAAAGTTAAATATTTTATTTGTTAATAGTTGAATGTTAGAAGATCATCAGAGAACCACAAACTTTTTACCCATAGTTTTCAAAAGTGAAGTAAATTGTCAGGGTTGGGAACTACTATAATACATGAATAAATAATAATAAAGTTTTTTATTATTACTATTAATGGATCCCACTGAATGTTTTACAACTAAAAACTAACATGTAATCAATAAAAAAGTTACATTTTTTGGAATGTGATTACATTTAATGAGTTATTAACCAGCACTGTTCATATTGATTTATTCTTTTTTTATTTGTGATCACTTTGAAGCAGCCTTCATCAACGAATAGCATAGATGTGAACAGACATGAAGGTGAATGAATGAAGACATCATTTTTCATTTTGGTGTGATCTAAACCTTTCATGTAAATGTGCCAGATTATTACAAAATTACTATTACTGTACATCTCAAACCTTGAGAAATGTACCATATGTTTTGTTTTTTTTAGTTTTGGTGGAAGCATCTGTCAGGTCTCACATGTAGGTGACTCAGTAAATAAAGAACAAAAAGTAGTCATATGATTTTTTTTTCTTTTTGTAAGGTTATGAAGTCAACACCGGCCACACTGATAATCATTTGTTTTGTAATCATCATGGTGATACCTAAATACTATTTACGCAGCACAAACCGTAGAGCTATGGCGTGCATGGCCTAGATTTATAAAGAGTTTTGCCTAAAAGATTGTCATGATTTGGGACAATATGCATTGCAAATGATTTGAGGAGCACGTGCTGTACCCAGAAACCTTTCATATATTTAACCACATGGCCTATTCATTCACATCTTACAAACAACATCTTTATAATTGTATGATAAGAGATCTGAGAGTACAGCAGCAGCACAGGAAATACCTAACATTGCCAGTTTCATAAACTCTACAGGTAAAAAAATTATTTTTAAGCTCTTTTTTTCATCCATTAAAAAATAATAATAGCAACCAGAAAACAAATCCCTTTTATCTTATAACCCAAATACATCAATTAAGTCGGAGAAGTGACGTCACGTGACATATGACGTCAAGTTTTACTGACTTTAATTTACGGACGTAAATGCGTCATGTTTCATGTTTACAAAGTCATATGACAGCCACAAACAACATTCATAGCGGAGATTTATCCTAGTTATATTTCCCTTCGGTGAAAAGTCAATTGCCTGACAATCTAAAGGTCGTCTCTAAAAATAGATTCTTACACAGAACAAACAGAAACATGCCCTCACATAATTTAGCCACACGTTAATTGTATTTATTCAATACGTTTAAATGACTGTTCAATATTTTTCTATGCAAAAAAATGTTTTCTAATGGGCCGAAGTTACTAGCACAGACACTTATTAGAACTTCATATTAAAGCGTTCATCCTGTTGTAACGGAGAAAAAAAGATAGAAATTAAATTTATTAAAAGCATGGTACGCTTACATTGTTACATTGTATTTTATATAGCCTAGGCTGTATTCACGAAATGTCCTAAGACAGCTAAGCTAGTGGTAGCTAAGTAGCTGGCTAGCAAGCTTTAGCGTGTCTTAGCCATCAGGCTAAACAATAACAAACCATAATGCCACTACAATTACAAATATTATCCTTTACCATTTAATCAGTATTTAGTCATTTCACATCCACGTGTAATTTAGTCTTGGTTTGCCTATAGAAATTAACCAGTTAACATCCTGAGTCAAGTCAAAGTCTGAGGCCGATAGTTAAAGGAATGATCCATATCATGCTCTCCCGATCAGCTGTATTTCACCAAAACGAAACTGAAAATTCGATTACAAGTTAGTAAAATACATAATTAAATCATAATAGAGGTGAAAAACTAATAGCCAAACACACAGAAGTGAAGTATTAAAACAGACGATACCATACCTCATTTTCATGCTGAAGTATCACAAAAACCCCAGCGCTGTTTTGACGCACTTTCCAGTCTCAGCGCAAGTACATCCCCCTGTCCGTGTCAGTGGTTTCCCGGAACAACACAATAACAACAACACTGCACACACATCACATCCTCAACAAGATTTCATCTTTACGTAGATTACCAGGACATGATACTATTATGAAGAAAAATTGAGGTTTTAAGGGTGCTATTTGGTAATCTGTAATCACTTTACGTTTATTTGTTTAGACGATTTTATGTCTATTGCGTGAATTAAGATAACGTTTAATTAAATGTAATTAATTTAAATGAGTATTTAATTAGCCTATAAAATGTCATTTCATGTTTATACATATTGAACCTTTAACCAGCAAAACAACATTTATGGAAGCTCTATAGTCATAATTTAAAATGTTAGATTATCAGATAATACAAAGGTCACTAATAAAACCTTTGGCACATGTAATATAAATGTGATATAATGTAACAAATTAATTTTCTGTTGTTGGTTAACATGACTGTCAACGTGTAATAGGCCTATAGCCTAGGTTACTATAGGCTATGGTAATAAGCGATAACATATGCAGCCTAGGTTATATATAGAAATTTAGTTCCATGAGAGAAAATTCGAGTCGGGGTTCAATCTTCAACTGGCTGGCAGGAGCCGCCAGTGGCG
>CAIGQQ010004375.1:2049931-2075408 GCA_903798035.1 Danio albolineatus | reverse complement strand
TAATTTGGTTACGGTAGATATCCAGCAAACACAGACCGCTCTTCAGCGCACTCTTTCGCTCAGCACTGTATCAGGAATTAACCAGACTAATGTACCCAACATTTCGTGAATTAAAAATGTAATTCCTCTGAATAAGAGCGTGAGGAGACGCGCCAGCCTCAAATGTGATCTCGCTAAGCTGCTGAAGGAGGCGCAACCAGCCAGTTGTATTCACGGTCATTTGAGCACCGTATCTGGAATTAACCTCAATAATGTACCCAATGTCTTAAAGAAAACCTCCATTATATTATTTTCAGTGAAATTAAACGCAACCAAATGAAACTCAGACCTTTCCATGTTTTGTAGATTTAAGGACACTTTATTTGTGATAAACATTCTGAAAATGTCTCATTATAAAGAATGAATCCATAAAATTCTTCATATTGTTTATTGTTAAAACAATTAATGCTATGGAAGGTCATATGACCTACAAGTTGCCAACTGCTACCAACTTGCCACTAGTAGGACACCTGACCCACCAACCAGTTGCTTACAGCCACCAACCAGCCACTTGTATAGTACCTGACCCACCAGCCAGTTGTTAACTGCCACTAGTCAGCCCCTTGTAGGACACATGACCCACCAGCCAGTTTCTATCAGCCACCAACCAGCCACTGGTAGGTCACATGACTTACCTGCCAGTTGTCAACTGCCGGGTTAAACGCGGCTGCCAGTGGCAGGTCATGCTACCCGACAGCTGGACACTGGCGGCTGCCACCAGCCACTGGCAGGTCACATGACCCGCCACTGGCGGCTCCTGCCAGCCAGTTGAAGATTGAACCCCTACTGGAAAATTCCCAATGTTAAGTGGAAAATGTTTCAGAATGCTTCTGTCTCTTTGTTGCATTTATGCCGATATAAACTTATAAAACAGAGAATCAGTTTGAGATTTTTTTATTAAAGATAAATTTAAATAAAAAATATTTGGATGAATTGCATAACAGATTAACTAAATACTGCAAGTTTTTTCAGTTTCTGCTCCGTTCATCGATTCATTATCAGATTTTGCGGATGTCCCGCCCTCCTTTTTATACCATTGGCTGAATTGTTCCAAGCTGCATAAAACATATGGAGGACACCAATGTCAATCACCGATTAACCAATGGCGTCACTGTAAGTCGAAGGTCAAGACCGAAGCAGCATGGCCGTTCTGTTAAGGGTCTCGCGGTGTCTTGTAGGAAAGTGTTACAACCATGTCAACGCCGTGCAGGGTAATGTGTTATTCTAAATCGTTATGCTCTTGTCTGCTACTGTGCATTTCCCTAAATATGTTTTAACGTTACAACCATGTGATAGAACGCAATGCACTGGCAGAGCTCGAAAATAGCTATTAGGCTAAAGTCACAGGCTCGTGTGAGTCACTGAATAACGTTTGACAGTTATACCCAAAGTTGTTGTTGTTATATATTTATTCACCACTGAAAATTACAGAGGATTTCAAAGTTGTTTTACAAATATAAAAGACCTGTCGTATCCGATACTTTTAGAAATGAAATATAATAGGTTTTGATAAACTGCTTTTCAAATTATAAAGGCACAAAGCATTACTGTGATTTACGTATTACATAAGCTTTTGTGGTTAAATTGGCTATATGCATCTTTTGTGATTGGCTTTCATGGATTTGCTTTTGATTCGTTTTATTAAATTTAAATGAAACAACTTTTAAATACATAATCAGGTGTATATGCACATATCTGCCTCTAGGTCACAATGCACAGCCTTATCAGGATCTATTCTCAGAGTTATCACATGTCATTCTGATTATTGATGTAACTATTTTTTGATAAATGTACCTACCATTATTATTTATGTGTTTAATCATTTAACATCATCTGTCAGAAGCAGAAGTATCCAGATATTTATGGAACATTCATGTTCTGCTCCCATTTTCTGATTTCTGTCTTAATGTTTAATAAATTAAACTGTACATTTTAATTAAATATCTGCACATGTGCTTCAAGGTCAAGAAGCACAAATGTATTGAGATCAATTCTAGGACTGAGTACATCATATTTAGATTAGAGTAATTCCATGCAAATGCCAACCTTGCCATGAAAAAAATGAAGTTTTCATGAAAATACAAAAACCGTTTGTATTTGTAAAAAGTGTTTTGTGTAAGAAAGCATTTTACAGTACTTTAGAAATATAAAAAAATGTCTCTGTCAGTGTTTTCAAATTATTATATTTGATTTACCAAAGTAACCGTTTTTAAGTGTTTTGTGTAAGCAAGCATTTTACAGTACTTTACAAATACTCAAAAATGTTTTCAAATTATTATATTTGATTAACCAAAGTCACACAAGTGGGAATTTAACATCTGTAACATCCATAACAGAGATGTCACATCTAAGCATGGGCCGGTATAAGATTCTGTTGGTATGATAACCTTGGATAAAAATATCACGGTTTCACGGTATGACGGTATTGTGTTTACTGCTCTTAAATATATTCTTTTAAATGTCTGGCTAAAAAACAAAACCTCTTTCCTCTAAATAAAATATATTTGGGTCTAGGCTAAATAATTCAAGTCAATCATTGACTTCTGTGGCCTTTATTTGTTTTAAAAACATAGATGTCTTTACAATTTACACCTAAAAAACTAAAAACAAAAAGTAAATAAAAAGTCTTAAAGATACCTTAGGAATGGTATAGCAGAAAATTTTGGCAGTATGAAAACCATACCGCGGTAAACATAGAAAACATTATCGTCCCATGCCTAGTCACATCCATAACAACACTTTTTTCTTTGTAACTGCAAAAAATATAAAATGAAATAAAATCATTCGTCTTTGTTCTGTAGAGAGACATCTTTTACCCTTTTGATAAGCATTATTTTTTTTGGATTGTGCAGTTAAATTCACAGAATGTCTACAAAGTATGTTGGAGACTGCAAACTCGCATACGTTTTTGGTCACATCTAAGCATCTATATTTCCCCCATCTATATTTATGTTACAGATGTTTCAGTATAGTGTTAACAGACTTTCTCTGTGAATTTATGTTTTGAGTTTTTACTGCAAATGTCACATTGAAAATGCTGGAATTGCTCATTTTTAATATTATGGATTTCTAATATTTAAAATATGAGGCTGTTGAATTCTTGATTTGCTGATGAACATTCTGAGGTGTATTGTTAGTTTCAGGGAAATAAAATACAGATAAAATAGTTCTCAGCTGATCTTGACCACATCGTAGTTTCCTATCGCTACAGTGTTTCACAGCCTACAACTGTCAAAAATCTAAATCAATTTAAAACAAAAAGCTTTGAATGAGATGTTTGATAAACTAGTGCTGCACACGGGAGCTCTTTTAGAACAAAAACCTGACAAATGTCTTGAAATGCAAAATCTAAACAATGAATTTAGTACAAGTAACCATAGTACAAGTAGGCCTTTACAATTCACAATAATCAATATATTGACTTATCGCACAATACATGGACATGACCTCAATAATTTTCGGTGATGCAATATATATCGCCCATATGTAAAAACCAATTCCTGCAACATCTTAGCTGATTGCACAACCTCTCTATCTCTATTGGAGGTGTCAGTGTCAGTATGGTTAAAGAAAAACACTATAGTATTTACCATAAATGACTAAAGTATATTTGATGTGGGTGCCTGACAACTGAAAAGAGCTCTGGGAGCAGATGTCGCAGCCTGTTACTTTTAACCTTGCATTTTTGTTTTTGTTAACATTTATTAGTATTTGTTTTGGATATGCGTTTTCACATTTAAAATGACTAAATTAAATTAAATACTCTTAAGAACAAAATATTACGTGTTCTTTTGAAGAGTGTACTTGCGTTATGATGCTATTATATTGCCATTGCGATTATATTTTGGTGCAATATATCGTGACAGGCCTAAGTACAAGCAGAGTAAATCTGTTGAATTATTAGAAAATAATACCACTTCAGGTATACCTTTTTTCTTTATTAATTAAATGGTAAATTGTCTGTTATCCCTTGCATAATTTGATGTAATCGGCCATATATGTAAAGGGATAGTTCATCTAAGAGTTAAGATTTACCCACCTTCTGGTGGCTTCGAACTTGTTTAAGTTTCTCTCGTCTATTGATCACAAAATAAGTTATTTCAAAAAATATTAGAAACCTGTAACCACTGACTTCCCTGATACTGTGAAAGTCAATGGTTACAGAGTTTCAGCATTTTTCTACATATCTACTTTTGTGTTCAACAGAAGAAAGAAACTTTTAACAGGTTTGTGACAAGTGAATGATGAGTAAATTTTCAGTTTTATGTAAACATATTTAAAGTAGACTTCTAAAATTGACACTAAATATATAATTAATGTCTCTTCTTAGTCTCCGTCAGGTCAATGGCCTCTAAAACCCAGGTGGGCTTCATTGGACTGGGAAACATGGGAAACCCAATGGCAAAGAACCTCATAAAACATGGATATCCAGTGATCGCCACAGATGTATTTCCAGAATCCTGCAAAGAGCTACAGGAACTTGGAGCTCAGGTCAGTGTAACGGACATAAAGCTTAACTTGATCACATCTGATTTGTGTTAAACACCATGATGTACAGGCTTTGTATGATTGATTTAGTTGTCGTTTTAGTCTGACAGAATAGAGACCTATTTTATTTGAATGAGACTTTCTGACTCTTCTTTGCCTGGTTCTCAGATTCTGGATAGCCCGGCAGATGTAGCAGACAAGGCAGATCGCATCATCACAATGCTTCCCTCCAACCCCAATGTTGTAGATGTATATACCGGCCCAAATGGTATTTTAAAGTAAGAATACCCTTTCTGTACAGGCTAAATATTTTTAGCTTAAGCACAACGTTTTAACTTAATTCAGGAGTTTCTAAGAAACCAAATTCAAGTTGCAATCAATTTACTCTTTGGCCATACTGTGTGCGTGCATGTGTGTGTGTGTGTTTAAAAAGGGTGGGAAATCAGATGTTTTCAAAGACTTGATTGTGTGTATGAGGTGCACTAACTGTAACTAGGCATGGAGCGATAACCGGTTTCAAGGTTTACCATGGTATGGAAGAAGTATAGGTTTTAAAACTGCTAAAATATTCTGTCATACTGCATGTAAGTTTTTTATTTATTTATTTATTTTTTATGTGTTGTATAGAAATCTGTGTTTTTAAAACTAATGTAGACAGCAGAAGTCAATGATTGATTTTAACCATTTAGCCTGACATGTTTACTGTTTACTGTATACTGTGTTTAATGGGGAAAAAGTTTTTTGTTTTTCCAGACATTTAAAAATAACTTATTTTAGAGCAGTAATCACAATATCATGAAAACTTAAAACCGTGGTATTATTATTTAAGGTGAACATACCGTCAGAAACTTATACTGGCCCATGCCTAACTGTAACGTGTTTATACTTAATTTAAACTTTGTGTTTATAACTTCATTTTTTCATATTCCTTTTTTTCTACACCACCTTTTCTTTAAAAAAAAAAAAAAGCCTATTGATTATTTGTTTCTTTGAAGCCCTCCCTTAATGCAATGGGCTCTGATTTAGCTCACCAAATTCACCTATAGCGCATTTTCTTTGGACATGTGAGGGAAACCGGAGCACCCGGAGGAAACCCACGCGACCACTGGGAGAACAATGCAAACTCCACACAAACACCAACTGATAAAGCCGAGGCTCGAACCAGCGACGTTCTTACTGTGAGGCAATTGTGCTACCCACTGCCACCATGAGGCCCGCCCTCTACTATATATATCTAGATATTATTTTGTTTAACTGTCTGAGTAATAAGTGTTTGCGGTGGAGAAAATTTAAGTTTATTTGCATTGACATCGTGGCTTTGCTAGCAGAGCTCACAATATCACCTGCGTAGCCACTAATTTTGTGGCGACTTGATGCCATTGTCCTGACTCCTGGTCGTTGGTGTGTGTGAACAAAAGCAAATATGTGCTTCTGAATGGAAAAAGATGGAAATGTACTCTATCTAAGCCAATCATCACGTTCTCAGGCAAACCAATCATCATCATCCCTGGTTGGTTATGTGTCCTGCCCCAGCCCTGAACGAACACACACACACCCAAGGGAAAGAGAGTTCATGGCTGAGAGAGAAGCTGCTCGCATGAAAACTGCTTCAGTGTTCACAATTATAGTAACACACATTTTTTTATTGTCAGTAACAGTAATGCTGTTGTAACAGGGGAAACAGTAATTTAATTGATTACTCGTTACTGCCAAAAATATCACCGCTAGTAACGCTGTTTATTTATAACGCCATTATTCCCGTCACTGATCATAATGCATTGATCACGCAGTAGGTCTATAGGCATGCACAAGTCAAAACAACAATTTTGGGCCTGATTCACAAAGCCAGTTTGAGTTTGTTTTTTTTGACTCAAGAAGGTGGGTTGGCTTTGATGGGGTTTTATCACCTTGGGCTAACCTGTTCCAGAGCAGGTTTTATTCTGAGTTACAGATGGCAAACTCTAACTAGACCAATCAGCTGCTATACAGTTGAAGTCAGAATTATTAGCCCCCCTGTTTTTTTTTCCTCCAATTTCTGTTTAAAGTACAGAAGTTTTTTTTAACACATTTAAACATAATAGTTTTAATAACTCATTTCTAATAACTGATTACTTTGATCTTTGCCAGGATGACAGACAATAATATTTTAATAGATATTTTTCAAGATACTTCTATACAGCTTAAAGTGACATTTAAAGGCTTAACTAGGTTAATTAGGTTAACTAGGCAGGTCAGGGTAATTAGGAAAGTTATTGTTTTACGATGGTTTGTTCTGTAGACTATCGAAAAAAAAATAGCTTAAAGGGGCTAATAATTTTGACCTTAAAATGGTATTCTAGCTGAAATAAAAGAAAAAATATTATGAGACATACTATGAAAATTTCCTTGCTCTGTTAAACATAATTTAATATATACATGTTGCAACAAAGCCACTACCAGTTCTTGTTTTTGTTGCTCTAATCAGGGTCTAGCTGCTGACGGGGTTTGCATGCATGCTTTTAATTTGTATACTTAACCCTAGCCCTAACCCTACCCCTCAAAGTGTCTGAGACTTCATATCTCAGATTGCATGTGCAAGCCTGCAGCCAAGTGGTTCAATTTGCTCTTGTGAAAGTGTGCCTATACTGACACAGAGGAGAACACTCTTTACTGTTTTATATGCACACAAAAGTATTCTCATGGCTTGATCATTTCTGATTGAACCCCTAACCCTACCCCTCAAAGTGTCTAAGACTGCATATCTCAGATTGCAGCCAGATACTGTTTGGATTGAAGCATAAAAGCCTTTTAAGACTTTCTACTATACGAATAGTGATAATTCATACAATAATATGTTAATTTTGTTCGATGTTAATAAAAGCAAGATCTTTAAATCCAAGTTTACATTTAAATATTATAAACAAATGCTCTTTGGTATTTAAAGCTTATTAAATTACTTTAAGCTGTTTGTGTGGATTTTGCATTATAAAAGTCAGTTGGTTGATTTGCATTGATGATATAAGATTTATTTGAATTGCTTTCTCAAACTTTTGCTCCACAACCAGTGTTCATTTCCGTCTTGTACAGTAAATGTATTTAAATTCAATATATTTTTGAAAGATATTCTCAACACCTTCAACAGACATTTGCACTGATTCTCTAGTGAGAAATTAAACAGACGACTGTTTTCTACATGTGTCAGACCTTCAGCTGCATGCAGTCCAGAGTTAATCACAAACTTTGGATTAGCAGAGACCCTTTATATTAAGTGTTGTTGAAACTTATTAACCAGTTTGAAGTTTGTTCAACTTGTTTTGTAGCATCTGACTTGCCCCTCCCCCTTCAAGACGCTTCTCATTTGCTTTTCATTCGATGCACTTAAACTCAACCATTCTTACTGGCAGAGCTGTGATAAAACAAAACACTATTGGCTGTTTTTTTTTGTTTTTTTTCAAAAGGGGAGGAGCTGCTCTCACACCCTCTCTCCATGTTCAGGTTGAGATCAAAAATCAAATAAAATGCATATTTTAAAGCATTTTACAAGACCTTAAATTTGAGTTGTTCTTAGTTGTCCTTAGATCTTTGTGAATGGGTTGTTTTGACGATGTTTTGTCCGCATTTGAAATGAAACAAAAAAGTGTCCTCTGTTTCAACTCTGCTTCAAAAAACAAGTTTTAGCTTTCAATAAAGCCTGAAATAATTGATTAGGTTTAAGCTAAATTGGTAGGGCTGTATCTGAGTTTGGCACAGCTGCTTTAGAAAATAATATCCAGATTAAATGTCATTTTAGCAGATGAAATTGTGTTGAGAAATATCTAAAATGTAAAATATAACACATGTACTTTTTATATTCTGATATCTTTGCTTAACAGGAAAGTGAAGAAGGGGTCTCTACTCATTGATTCCAGCACTATTGATCCAGCTGTCTCAAAGGAGATGGCAGTTGCGGCAGAGAAACTGGGTGCTGTTTTCATGGATGCCCCGGTCTCCGGAGGTGAGATGGCGAAAATGTACTCCCGATATATGAAGGGTAGATGTAGACACAGTAACTCGCGTGTGACTGCACACAAATCAAGTATACAAGCAAACACAATGTTACAGTTTTTAGTGCCTGATTTATGCGTTAAACTAACACACCCATAAATCACACACCCATAGTCTCAGCAAAACTTGTCACCACCTGGGAAGAGGTACAAATTTCTTAAAGAAGTTTTGGCTTCAGTTCAAGCGTTGTGGTTTTCTCAATGATAGGTTCATGTTAATTGAGGAATTCAACTTCCATTGAGTTGCATCAACGTCCAAGCCTGATTGTAACCGTCCTTTTTATTTTTTCTTAATGTAATGTAAACGAATTCCAAAAGCGCTTTGGCCAAAAAGTAACTTGATTAAAGGTATTTAAAGCAAAACCTATACATTTTCAACAATCATAATTTTGGATAACATGGACATTGAAAAGGAAAACTTACACAAAAAACATTTATACATTAAAAAAGTTGAATTTCAGGACACACCAGTTACACCATCGAGAGTTTTATCCATTCTGTCCTTTGTTTCAGTCTGCGGTTGGTGATTTGCAAGTTTGTTGACAGGAAAAACTTTTATCACCTGTATCATCTTGTCCATTTTCTTAATCCAGCCATTGGTGTGGACTCTTTGAGTTATACTGTAGCTTAAATCAAAAGCCAGCATCTGGGAATTGATCCTATGACCTCAACTTGAGGTGGAGATGGAGACTGAAAAGTGCTGAAAATCAGTGACTCTAATGCAGTAATCTCTCATGTAACCTTTCTTTTAAAAGCCTACACTAGAGATCAGAGTTAGAGAACAAATATTTTTAGTAGAGTAATTTACATCATTCAAAACAAAAAAGGAATTTTATTCATGGATCACGAGTCATTCGTTATTCATCATCATCACCATCATTTAGAAATGGTTTAGTTATGCTAGTGGAAAAATGTTTTACTAAATGTGCTCTCTGAGAGATGTGGAGATTTTTTTGCATATGGCTGAGGAGATGCTGCTTGCCAGTGGTAAGTTAACACATCTATCTGTTTTGTGTTTACGCAGTACTATGTTCCATGTAATTATTATCAGGATTAAATACAAAGCGAAACCTTTGAGGATTGACTAGCAGTGCTCAACCATTGTTACTCCGCTGATCTCACAGACTCACCATGGGGAGAAAAACATTACATTGATGCTACATATAAAAATGCAGAACTTTTGCTGCTGTTATATGTGACATGGAGCTTGGCATGGCTATGTACATTAGCTCCCTGTCTGTTTCATCTGGATCATTCTGTATCCCTTATCAAGCCCAGTTGGTGTATACAAATATACAGATTTTTGTATCATGTGTCAGGGGTCAGTTTAAATATTGTTACACACCTTCTAGTCTCTAACAGGCATCACTTGTCTCTAATTCTGCTCCGCTGTGATCTTGGTCACTCTTCTTCAACCTCTTCTATGGTTAACACACTCATAACACATCCATGTTCTAGCTTCAGTTTAAGATTTGGGGTTTTCACAATGATAGGTTCATGTTAATCGCTGTTCACACAACATGCTTCTTAGCAAACGTTGGTCTTTGCTTTTGGTTATTTCTACTGATGAGAGGTTTGATCACAGCAATAGGGGCTTTCAACCAAAATGATTTAAAAAGCCCAGACACTGCATGCTGAGGGCAGATCTTTATCCTGTGGAGTGGAATTGATTGGCCATTGAGATTCTGCATATCAGGGCTGTGATAAACCCAGCCTCTGAAGCATCTGTTGGCATTGTTTGTTTGGTGTATTTCATGCCACCTCTCGTCAGGCTCATGTTGGCAGCATATAGAATCAGCATTGCTGCCATCCCAGACTTTATGCTGTTCTTTCTTTTATTTGTCTTTCGTGGATGACCAGTCTTTTTAGGGGAGTTTGTAAAGATGCAATATTCCAGAAACCACATACTTCTCTTACTATATCAGAAAGGTTCTCCCTTTGGACTTCATTTGGAAAGTCTGTTGTTTGTTGATTTCAGTCACTTTAGAATGGCTCAGCATCTGGCGAATTCAGTAAAAACAGGAAAATTTATGCTCCCTGTTTGTCAGATAATTAAGTGAATTACCATTTGGCACATACATACCAATAGCTGGTTAATAACCAAAGTCTTCTCTAATTTTTGTGTGTTCTGTTTCTAATATCCAAATCAAGTTGTTTGTACTGTGCTACAGAATATGTGACTGCTGAAATATGGTTGCTTAAATATTACATTAATATTACATTAAATGGTTAGTTCACCAAAAATGAAATTATGTTATAAATTACTCACCCTCATGAAACCTAAGAGCACCTTGATCCTTCAAAGACAGCAATGGTCCTGATTCATTCAAAGTCCAGAAAGGTATACCAAAAATGTGGTTATTTTTGCTGGTTCAATTTGCTCTTGTGAAAGTGTGCCCTATACTGACACAAAGGATAAGAAACTGGTTTATATACACACAAATGTATTCTCATGGCTTGATCATTTCCGATTGAACCACTGAAGGCATATGGTCTGAGTTTTATTTTATTTATTTTTTGCTAAATAAAAGGTCTCGAGTATTGAAACAACATGTTTATAGCAGCATTTTTACTGATTGGGTGAACTAACCTCTTAAGAAAATTGTTGGTTGGTTTCTAACTTTGATCTCCACCTGAAGGATCAGGCTGTTGCAGACCCAGTTGTGGTCGAAATCAAAACAAAATGTGAATTTTTTAAATTTATTTATTTTTAATTCAGAGTTTTGTGACCCTGTTCAAGGATTTGAATTGTACAATGCTTCTATTACTATTATTAGTATTATTTATTTATTTATTTATTTTTATGGAAGCTAAAACTATACCTCTTATAGTTTTATTTTCCCAAGTCACATTTTCTTTGAGCATTTCAGATGTGTCTTAAGCTGTCTAGTAGGTTTACTGAAATTTATGACTTTGCTTTCTTTCCCACTGCACTTGAAGAAGTGACTTCTCTAGTCACTAGGACTTTAGAAAGTACTGTTCAGATAACTTTTTTTTAAAGTCTTGATTGTGACTTCATATTGTTTGGCATTAGATTTGGATATAATAAGTGTAAAAACATAATTTGACATTGTCACCCAAGTTGTTTTAAAGCTGAAAGGGACAGTTCATACAAAAAAATAGCATTCTATCGTCATGTTGACCCATCAATTTGTAAAATTATTGGTAAAAAAAAAAAGTTAATGGAACCAATGACCTTTTTAATACTATACCTTAAAAGGAAATACAAATTCTAAAATAGAAAAGTAGATTTTTTAATATGAAATTATTTTAAATATATATAAAATATATCAAATTCTTATATATTATTGTAAGAATATATTATAAAATATGTTATATTAAATTAAAAATTATTACACAGCCATTACATATTTTGTCTTTGCTATAATTCTGAGATTTGCAAGATTTCAGACAGCTTATAGTGTGACGATGAAAGTTAAATCAAGAACCAATAGGAGTTCTGAACATGATTCAACCAGTGTGACTTCAAACCACCTTAAGGAAATTTCAGATGTTTTTTCTAGATTTATCATTAAGGCATTTTATGAATAAAACGCAACAGATTGTGCTGTGGTATCATTTGTGCAGGTTGTTGAAAATGTTATGGATTTATGATGTCATACTGCAAACAAGTATTGTGTGTTTTTGGCGTGTCTTCATTATTGCTCAGTCGGATATTGACAATTAAGATCGAGCAGTGTGACATGGGGATCATGTTCATACAGTCTGACAAGACAAAATTGTAAAACATGATTAATCACAGTGTGAGTCTGGCCTTATATAAGATTTTTCTGGACAGTAGAAAACAAAAGGGGTGGCTGAAAATGTAAGTGTTTTTTTTTTTTTTTTTGTATTTTAAATTTAAATCTGGAGGACCTCTTTAAAGTTTGCTGCAGCCCCCCAGATTTGAATTTTTAAGGGGGTTATATCATGAGGTATCCTGTATTCCTTCAATGTTTTTGATTAAGCACTGTGTAATGTTGTACTGTGTAAGGAACCCACTGTTGGAAAATCTGGAATTTATTGTCTAATCAGTCAGTATTGAAGGACTGGGGAATTTAAAAAAATTGTCATAACAAAAACCACAAGCATGTGCGCAGAGACTGAGAAAGGCAGTGTTGCTCGTTTATTAAAGGCACAATAGCAAACCGAACTGTGACGGGCTCAAATAAAGTGAGCAAAATGGTCCTCAAAAAAACAACAACAAATGGATAAAATGTAATGTATACAGTAATTGTTTAACAGTTCTAAGTACTGTGACTGTCAGAATTGACCATTTATAAGCACGTCTATTGTAAATTACACACGTATATGCGTGTTCAACTGTGTGCCTCTTGTAAACTTGACTGAGGTGTGAAAACTGCCTGTGTTGTCGCGTAACAAGAAATGTTTAACTCCGTCAACAGCTAGTTTGTGCTTTATGGCAATACTCCTTTTTAATCAGGAAGTTGTTCCCTCTGGTCTCTGGGCATATAAAAACAATGTGCTTCTAGTTTGCTTTCCTTAAATTGTTGCCTCTCCCTATTCAAATGCGTCAGTGGGGTTTGGCTAACATACCGTTGGACCCGCTCTTGGTTTGTGATAGAGTCATAAGAAATCCACAGACCTGCTCATTCTCTTTAGTTAGACCCTCCAGACATTATTCTCAGCTCCGTGTTAGCGCCTGTGAAGGAGGCTTAATGAAACGTGAGCCACAACAAACCGTCCCTGACGTCATCCGCGTCTGTGTTCACAGCAGCTGGAGAAGTGCTTGGGTATTTATAGATCTTTCCTTTCTAAGAGTAATTATGGTTCTGCATTTTGAAGACACGTCCTCTTGATCATTTCAGCTTAAAGCAGGTTATTGGTGTGATGATGTGGAAACTATTGCAGTAGAGTTTCAGTCATTTATTCGAGTGGTTGATCATCCTCTGATTGGTCATTTCAGTGACCTATTTACTCAACTCCACCTCCGTTGTTATTTTATGTATTGGTCTTCTGTGGAACTCGAACTTGTATTTCTGTTGGGATGGCATTGTTTACACACCACAAATGTATTTGCAAAACACAAGGAAGTATTTTGAAGAATGTGGCAGCAGTATTTTCGTCACGTCACTGGTGTTCGAAACTTTCAAGATCAATAAATAACAATCTTTAAATATACCAATAAATCATATGGATTAGTTTAAGGTCAACATCAAATTAATCCTTGGGTTGATAGGAATATTTCTGAAACTTTTGTTGCTTGAAAAAAGCCCAGCCTAAAAGTTTGAAGTAATTGAATTTGGATGGATGTAGACTATATTGTTAGCATGATAGATCGTTTTGGTCATGTTTTAGGGCATTGCAACCATGTTTTAACACGTTGCTTGCTTAAATCCACTGATAACATTTAGGACAGTGTTTCCCAACCACATTCCTGGAGGACCACCAGCTCTGCACTTGTTCCATGTCTCCTTACCAAACACAGTTAGATCATCAGCTCATTAGCAGAAACTGAAAGACCTGTAATGGGTATAGCAGTCAAAGAAGACATCCAAAACATGCAGTGTTGGTGGGCCTCCAGGAACGTGGTTGAGACACACTGATTTAGGACCTTGCTGGCATGTTTTAGCACATTGTTAGTCCAATCAATAAAGGATATAGCACCATGATCAGAACTATCTGAAGGTCTCAGGTTGTAGCTGTAAACCTGCAAACTGTCTAACTTGTTGATAAACAAGTTGAAAATTTGTTCTTAAATGGGATTGTCAATCAAACATAATCAACTCACAATGTCATCACTGGTTCTTGGATATCACATGGCCAAACATCAAGAAGTTTCACGTCACCATGTTAAATGCTCAGTGCTATTTTGTAGTCATCTGTTTATAACATAACTGCCAAAGTGGTATATGAAACTTCTTATCTGTTGTGTTCAGAAGAAAGCAAAACATATTTATTTTTGAAACAACATCAATGTATTTTACATGCACTGCATGTGATCTGTGTTGTTTTCTTAATCTTCCTCAGGTGTTGGTGCTGCCACTTCCGGTAAGCTCACCTTTATGGTTGGTGGGCCAGAGGAAGAGTTCAATGCAGCCAAGGAGCTTCTGAGCTGTATGGGCGCTAATGTAGTTTACTGTGGTCAAGTCGGCACCGGACAGGTATAAACAGGATGTCTTTGGCATTCTTGGAAAGGCCCAGATTTGTCTCTCCATAATTGCTCTTTGCTTGTTTGTATAGGCAGCTAAAATCTGCAACAATATGCTGCTGGCCATTGGGATGATTGGAACAGCAGAGACCATGAACTTGGGAATCAGGTGCAGTGACAGTTGAATGAATTATTTACCATAGTGCGCATACCATTTAGGTTCTAGAGATAGTATTGTTCTTTACCTTTTACTCTTTGCTTTTTTGTTTGAACAGATTAGGACTTGACCCTAAACTTCTGGCAAAGATTTTGAACATGAGCTCTGGCCGCTGTTGGTCAAGCGACACCTATAACCCTGTCCCAGGTGTGATGGAGGGAGTGCCCTCAGCAAACAACTACCAGGGCGGCTTTGGCACTACACTTATGACCAAGGTTGTCTTTAATGTATCTGTTGCTTTGGAACTCATAACTGTCCAGATATTTCTTTGGCATATTATTATTTTTATTATAGAAACGTTTGAAATCACTAACAAAATGGTAAATCATATTCATAGATATAAGGCATGTGGACTCTTTGGAGCATCTTTAGGTGTCAAATTGTATTACTCCAAAAAAATGTTGAACCGTATAGCCCAACGATCTATCATGCTAACAATATAGTCTACATCCATCCAAATTCAATTACTTCAAACTTTTAGGCTGGGCTTTTTTCATAAAAAGAAAGCCCATAGCCCAACCGTATAGCCCATTTCTCACTCACTGCTGTTTGAAAATTTCTATACCACAGAGTAGATTCAGAGTACTTTTGTTGTTTGATTATAAATATTATGTAAACATTCTAAATTAATTTATTAAATTCCATTTCTTCTAATTAATTCAATACTGGTAAATCTCAGATTTTTGGTTGTATAAATGTAATTATGTACATTTGGATTTTCCGTCAGTATTGGAAACTCATTTCTCCATCATAGTTTGAGTCATTTATAATACAAATTGATAGTTTTATTAAATACAAAATTGAAAAAAAAAATTTATAATGCATATAAAATATGTATACATATAAAATATTAATACATATAATATGTATAATTGTTTTTATATGTAAATAATACATATAAAAACAAAGTTTTTTAGTAGTTCTTTATGCAAATGTTAATTTGTAAACTTCATTTGACCTCAAAATTATAATTGATTCATTTATTGATTATTGCAGTATTTGTTTATTGTCCATTCACTTTTTTTGTTACTTCAATGTTTAATCAAAATGAATTCCTTTGTTGACACTTAAGACTATCATGTTTTCGTGATGCACATCCCTCCTTGATATTTTACTTTCATTTAATCTCAGGATCTGGGACTTGCTCAGAATTCAGCAACCAACACGAAAACACCAGTGCTGTTGGGCTCTGTGGCCCATCAGATTTACCGCATGATGTGTGGACGCGGCTATGCCAACAAAGACTTCTCCTCTGTCTTCCAGTTCCTTCGAGAAGAGGAGGGCCAATAGAAGGCAACCCTCTCTGCCCCTTCCACAGCCTTACCTGCCTTGCACATGACCTGACTCGCAAAACTTTGACCCAACTATGTGATTTCATTGGCATGCATGTGCTGGGAGTTCTGAATGAATGATTACCTTTATAGACTGGAGTGGGAATAATTGTGTGTTTGTTTCTCTTTATGTGTGTGTGTGTGTGTGTGTGTGTGTGTAGCGTTTGAAGCTGTGAGTTCCTATTGGAATCATGTAACTAAAGTGGGCCCACGTGTAGAATTAGTAATTCACCGATCAGTTGATGAGATGCTGTGAAT
Organism: Danio albolineatus; assembly: GCA_903798035.1. Taxonomy (NCBI): domain Eukaryota; kingdom Metazoa; phylum Chordata; class Actinopteri; order Cypriniformes; family Danionidae; genus Danio; species Danio albolineatus. Next base: position 2,058,941 of record CAIGQQ010004375.1, on the reverse strand, counting down.
TGACTTTTTTTTTCTGCCTTCCTGGCTGTTCTGATTAAAAATGTATCATTAAATGGTCGCCAATCACAAACTTGTAAGACTCAGATCAGCTGTTACACTCCTTAATGCTCTGTTAATAAACAGATTTGCATATGCAAAAGTTTAGTTTCTACATTTTCAGTCGTAGTTGAGGTTGGCAGATCTTGGTATTTGTTAATGATGTTGGATCCACATGTAATATTCATGTAATTTGAAACATTTGAAAATTAAAGTAGGAAATCTCAAGTTTTGATGGTAAGACTGATGTGTTGAAACATCCACACGCGTTATATAGTGCTTCCAGAGAGAGTGGTACTGTGATGCAACATCGCATTTATTTTTACTTGGTCTCCTCCCTCTCTTCAAGGTCGCAGAGTGGAATGTTGACGCTTCTTTATGAAGCCTCACCTTGAATTCAGTGCTGTGTAACGCACAATAAAGATGAGTCAGAAAGCATCAAGGAAACTAATAATTTAGTCTCATATTTTGAGAGGAACGTACACCCAAAAATGATTTGTCATTTTTCTGTTCTTTCAAACTTGTATTTTTTTGTGTTGTAGAATACTACATTGTATATTTTGTGACGGGTTTTTAATTGTCCAAATACATCAGACCCAATATTAAATGGTCATAAATTAACAAACAATCGCAATGCATGCTCCAGAGATGGAATGCCATGTATCAGTTTGGAATGGCATGAGTCGGATCAGTGACAACAGCAATTTCAGGATCTCAATAAAATACACAATCATCAATGTGTAATTTTTACCTGTTAACTTTGGTCGCGTTTCCATGAAGGTATGGGCGAGCGGCATACGACCAGGTTTGTTTGATTTTTTTTTACCCTGTAGCTCACGACTTTTTCTCCCCTTAGAACTTTTCTTTGCCTCTGACTTTTTCCATTGTCTTTCACGTCACACTCACTTTTACTCTTCTTTTTTCCCCCAAAACGAGTGGAAATGCAGTTAGCGGTATGTTTCTGATCTACCCACCAAAGAGCCACAGAGAGGCCATAATGCTAGAGGTCACATGATCACAGGACAAACCCATAAAAAGTCCATTAAGCATGGAGGCCTAAGTGCTGTGTTGTTATCTAGTTGGCAGGTCTTACAAACAGAGGACCATGAGGTAGTTACACTTCTGACAGCCCCAACCCCGCTAGTGCTTTCTGGTGTGTTCCATTTAAGGACGTTCATTGGTGACTAAAACACCTGAAAAAAATCCCGACTTTTCTGTGAGGTATAGCTTGAGTAGACTGAAACATTTAGCATACAAATGTTTTTTTATTGTGTCTTACTCGACAGTTTTCGTTGTTTCTTATTTTCCTATTTGCCGGGCGACAGAGTGACTTCAGAGTCGAATTATTATTATTATTTTTATTTTTTGACAAATATGGGCACTCGCCTTCGATCAATTTGCTGAGTGGTGAACGTGGATGATAAATGCATTTCAAAACATTTCGTTTACGATTATCTTTATTTACATTGCATTTATTTACAATTACGATTTCATTATTGTTTGTAGCTTTATTTTTGGTAATTGGTATCCTATTCGTTAAAGGTGCAATTATTGCAATAAACGTTTCTAAAAACAATCAGACAGATGGAAACATGTTCAGAAAAGATGCTGTGTTCAGAAAAGAGTGTTTAAGCAGTCAATTTTAAATTTAAAGTTCTCACTGCGTAATGCTTTGATTAATTCGCATAATCTCATTTAAATTTCCTAAACACTAACTACATGTTTTTTTGTTTTTTGATTATACAATTTTTTTAAGCACCCTTTACTACAAATAGGATGGTTAAAGTGGTTTGCATACAGCAAACAATGCACTCTAAAATTTACAGCAAAATATGGATAAAAATTCAACTGTTGGATTATAAATTTTATAAAACATTTTGGTCAATATTTTAGAATATTTGATTATTATATTAAACAATTATTATATGCTTTTGGGTGTGTGTAGACAAGCAGAGGTCTTGAATTATGTCAAATGATCAGTAACGTGTGAGATGCTTGTACTCCCACAGTTAATTGTAATATACGATTTAATTACGCCTTATTTTCATACAGCCGAAATAAATGTTTAATACATTTTTATTTATTTCTATAAGCTAGACCTTGACACGAGCTCCAGCTGTGGTCGAAATAGGATATATGAGCTGCTACGATTTTGAATAGTGTACAATGTAAGGTAGTTAGGTATACGTGAAGAATAGCAGCATGCCAACTGAGACCCCACTATCTGTATTTCTTGAAGACACATGTTTGATAGTTCAAAATAAATGAGAATCCGGCATTTAGAATAAAAACGTCACACTCGTCGCCATGTCATTCAAAACTTATTTTCACGTTTTGGTGTTGTTCAAACAAAACAAAACCTTTACAGATAACTTTACTTGTTAGTTAAATATTGAACCTCATATACTTTGACCAAACTTCTGTAGTAAAACACATCCAAACACAAATCGCATCCATTGACTAATTTATTTCAGACTTTGTCTACAAAAAACTATTTATTTAGGTAACTATTGTCTGCGTCTATAAATGAAAAAATGCTATATAGTGTATGAATTTCTATGCAAAAGCACACCTGTATCACATACAAAACAATTACTTGTAAATCGCATTAAACTGCTGGATTTCTAAGAATATGTTTTTACGGATGTTTGGACTTTGAATCATGATGTGCCAATAAAACGATTTATTCGATATTTCATTAAAACATTAACTAAGGTAAAGCTATCTTTGTTTTGGGAAACATGCAAATGCGTTATAAAAATATAAAGTTTGTATTTTTATTTGTTGAGGTTAAGTTTTTTTTTTATTATTCTGCGCAATAAAGATGGCTTGTGATATTTGATCAGCACCGAGAAACAAACAAAAACTTTTTTATAAAAAAAGTTTTATATTTTAAAATCCAAAATTATTTCTATAACATTAAACCCTACACTAACTACTGGTTTGCAAATAATGACAGTCAGATGACGTAGGCTAGATATAAAATATTTATCTCATTGTTTTGACGGACATATTAAAGGTGATAATTCTCGTATATATGCTCATTGGATGCACTGCATTAATTATTTGTTTTCCTGCATTACATTGTGAAAAAAATTATAATTATACAAACAGGTAATTTATTTTCAATCATTAGGTATTATTATTATAATCTTTTTTTTTTTTTTTTGGAAAAGTATTTCTGTACTTTTTCAGAACCTAAGATATAAACGACTTTTTTTACAAGTTATGTCTATTTAATACATTGATGAATATTTAAATGAACTTTGATTCTGATCATAATACCTTAAACTACGTTTCAATTCAATTTGATTACAAAACAATATAATAAAATTACAAATCATTAAAAACGTCCGCAGTACCAATAATTGTGTAATATTGTGTGAAGACCTCAAGGCTTGGCTTTCAAATATTTACATTTAATACATGTATTACAACTGTCCCGACTTTCCCTTTATTGGTTTTCGTGAGTGTATTTGCAGAAGAATGTTTGCAGACTACGTCGTTTAGAATCTGAACAAAAAGCACATTTAAATAAAATTAAATAAATAGTTATGCTCTCTTAAAAATATTTTTCTTCACTTGGTTTCTCAGAGAAAATTAGGCCAAAGTCTCGTTGTAGCCTGATTTTGTTTATGGTTTAACGGGTAAAACATAAAAACTTATTTTAGTGCATTATAGCCTACCCCGATTGAATTATAATTGAATTTGAATTTTTTTATATCTGCCATAACGATTTTCAAACGTCTTAAAAGCGTATCAGTAGAAAATAAACATTTGAATAAACATCGTCTCGAGGCCTTATATGCTATTTGATTGTGTAAATGTAAAATGTTCTTCACATTAGGCCTACTCGTATAGCTATTGCAGTGCTGGAACAAACAACAAGACAGCTGCGTTTTAGTCAAATCTTGAGGAAACAATTGATTTTTAATGTTGTGGAATGACGCAGTCCGTTTATGGTCGCCTCTCCTGTCTTTGAGGTAAATTTAGCAACGAACCAAATCTTCTGTCTAGTGGAGCAACCGTTCTCACACATCCGTCTTCCATTGTGAGAGGGAACCTTAATGGCTCAAGAAACCTTAAAAAGATCAAATAGTGACTTGGCGCCTAACATTCCCGTGTTTCTACGCCACCAGCGAGGTTATTTCCTGTGTAACTCTGCTGGATAGTGAGCATATACAAACAGCTGTTTCTCGCTAACTAAAAATTGCATTGTTTTTTTAACATTGCAATAGTATATTGCTTCATAGTGCTCCTAATAAACATATTAACATATTTTAATACGTTTTAACATAACTAATGTTTTTATAAATAGCAAGATTTTGGAAAAGAAACATCTTAAAAGAATTATTTTTCTTCAATAAAAATAAAACATTATGCTAAATTATTTATTAAGAGTGAATTCAAACATTTCATTTAAAAATGTAGGGGATTTATTGATTTAACCGCACCAAACAGTACACAATTTTGAAACCTATATTGTCTGTAAAATGAGATATATGTAAATTGCGTATATATATATATATATATGTATATTTAAACTAGCATATGTCGTGAAAAAGGCTACTATCTTATTGTGTAGATTACTTATCCTCTGTGCCAATTTCAACTGAATTGAAATACGATTGAAAACAATTAGATCATGTTGTGATGTATCCTTTAGGACATTATAATCGACCTATAATATCTGTACCAATGACCCAGAAGACAGTAATAATTATTATGTGAACAAAAATAATAATAATTATCATAATACTCCAGAGCTTCTCTTTACTCTGAAGTTTTTCATCATAATTCCAGCAGTGGCAATTATCTGTCCCATAGCGTCAAACCCCGTATATAATGAAAACATAGGATCAAGACACGCTCATGCTAAATTTGTGGCATCACAAACAGTATAATACATTTGTGCTCCTGTTTACAATGCACCCGGAGATGTGTGGTCGTTTCCTGTCAGACGGTCTAGCCTTCAATGACAACAAGGGCCCTGGCTAGACTACAACTTTCAACTTGACCTTGGCCTCCAGCCGTGTGTAACTCGTATGCAAACGAGTCTTGCCAAATTGTGGGCTGGATTTCTAGCCGTATAGAGTAATAAACTGGTGGTCAATTTCATAAAGTGTGATTTGTTATTTGACAATTTCATGGGCTCGAAATTGTCGATATTACAGTGAGGGTTCACTGTAGCGGTGCAAAGTTTTGTGGAGCAAAAAATCGTAAAAATATCAAAAATTGACACTTTAAGACTTTTTTTTGCCCCTTATTAAATTGACACATCATCGAATGTCTCGAAAGACAAAAATGAGACTTCCTTTTCTTACAAAAAAATACTTCAATATATGAGTAACACTAAGACTGAAACTCAACAATTTATACAATATTAAATATAAAATATTATCTTTACATTACCTTGATCTGTATTTAATACAGGGTATTACTATATTTACGAATCTTACTGTAAATCCGGTAAGTAGACACGTAATATCCCATTGCGCAATGAAATGCCACTTGGCTTCCTCTTATGAAGCTTATCACCTGAATCTTTATAGCTATTTTTGACCAAATCCCACCACTTTCTTTCAGTTCAGTGCATTGCGTTTATCATGCTAGATTGGCGTTATCTCCAGTTTAGACGTTTATCAACCGCTTTGCATGTCACGTGCCTGCTCTCGTCCAATAACAGTTGGATCTCGACGCACGCGGGCGCATGGGTATCTGTTACTTCACTGATCCACAGCTTCTCTTTCAGTCTTGGGGAATTCTAAAAGAGCTGCTAGGCTCCATGTAGGGCGTGCTATGACAGCGTCTTTACTCCTCCATTCCCGCTGGATTGACCCGGTGATGTTTCTCTATGACAACGGTTTGGATGATATGAGCAAAAACATGGAAGGATTTGTGGGAGGCAATTTTGCTGCTAACCAGTGCAGGAATCTTATTGCCCATCCGTCTTCTTTGGCTCCGAGTACAACCTACACGTCGAGTGAGGTGCCAGTGTCGGGCATGGGAGAGCCTGTCAAACAATGCAGCCCGTGTTCGGCCGTGCAAAATTCTCCAAGTGCTTCTTTGCCCTATGGATATTTTGGCGGCAGCTATTACCCGTGTAGGATGCCCAAGTCCTGCACGCAACCCACCACATATGGAGAAAAATACATGGACACGTCTGTTTCTGGAGAGGAGTTCCCTTCTCGAGCAAAGGAATTTGCTTTCTACCAGGGTTACTCGTCTGGCCCTTACCAGCCTGTACCAAGTTACCTTGACGTGCCAGTTGTACCTGCGCTGAGCGCTCCTTCGGAACCGAGACATGAATCTCTTCTGCCTGTCGAAACATACCAGCCGTGGGCAATCACGAACGGATGGAGCAGTCCGGTGTACTGCCCGAAAGATCAAACACAGTCAAGTACCTTGTGGAAATCGTCTATCCAAGGTAAAATGCAGCATCTCTGCTTTATTACCACGAATAAATTGTTCACAAATGCTTAAGCATAAAATTGACCTTTAGACCCCGAGAAAAACGAGATTATTTAATAATTATTTGAAACTGATATTTAAAAAAGATTTAACTTAAAATTACCAATTCTCTGTTAAAAGTAGACTGAAAAAAGGTTTGTGATTTGCAGCCGTTCCTACAACATTTCCGCATACACTTATTTATGTGTATTTTATTCGACGTAAGTATTTTCGTTGGTTGCGCTGCTTCGGAGAAGCATCAGCGTGTTGTTATTATGCGTCTTATTATTTGATACTCTGAAATCATCATCATCTGTTTTAGCTATGACTTTTACAAACAATCTTATTTTGGTTTTTATCTGACCCCTAGATACTGTGTCAGGTACAGATGGAGCCTCAGTACGTCGAGGGAGAAAGAAGAGGGTTCCCTACACCAAGGTTCAGTTGAAGGAACTAGAGCGAGAATATGCCACAAATAAGTTCATCACAAAGGACAAACGAAGAAGGATATCTGCTCACACAAACCTGACCGAGCGACAAGTGACCATCTGGTTTCAGAACAGGCGGGTAAAAGAGAAGAAAGTGGTCAATAAGTACAAGGGCATCAGTTAAGTCCGGGAAATTATTAAAACTGAAATACCAAAAGGGGTATAAACGGAAGGACCATCATCATTATTTATTCTGAAATCCATTCCATCATCTGTTCCACGCAACGAGACAATGCGGAGATGCGCAGGAGGGAAATGTAAATTTCAATTTCCTGTGTACATATTGCCAAGACACTGACATTGATTAAATGCAAAGATACTGCTCAAAAAACAGTGTACCCATATTCACCACTTGATTTTTTCTTTTCTTCTTAATATATGTCTTTGAATGAAAGACGTGAAAAGAATGTAAATGAACGTCCTTTTAACACAGTGAAAGAAAATCAGTGAAGTAAACAAAAACAAACCCTTGCAATTCGTGTTATTTTATTTTGAAACATCACCTTTTAATAAAAACAACTGTACATTTATGACTGTGGATTTGCATGCAACGTTAACTGTACACCAAATTTACCCTAAGCAAAGACAAAAATGCTGTTTGCGCTTTAATTTAATTCAACTTTTATTTTATTTTATGTTTTTAATCCCGTGCGTTTACATTTGTAAATACGAAGTTGCTTTCAGACACCTGCAACGTTTAAAAATCATGTTATTGCAGACACATGTGTAAATAAAACACCCCATATTAAGTGATGCTTTTTTCCCATATTTTTGTATCTGTATAGCCTAACTATTCTGATGTCAACATTTATGTCAAAAGGTCCAACATAAACTAGCTCATTTAATACATTTATATAATTGTACTTCCATAAAGGAATATGTACATTATATGTCAGCTACTAATATAAATTGGCAAGTAATGGCTTTGACTAATGTGTTTTACCACTGATAAGGGATGTCTAGAACAAATTCTCTGCAAAAATAATTCTCCATGAGTGTGATGGTGCCGCCATCTAGTGGCACAACTATGCTTTTGCATGAACTTAATACTATTGGGTCTTGCTCATCTTGTTATCCAAGTATTAGATAAAGTCTAAAAACTACCAAAAATGTCAGCAGTTATGTTAGTAAAACATAATAAGTGTTTGTATTTAAAAAGTTATTTTAGTCAAGTACTTATTTTTAGTACTTATTTTAGTCAAGCGATTCTGCGTGTCGTAGCCTATACTTCAAACGTCCTGCAAGATGTCACTGTTTGTTTTTTCCTTGCACCATGCAAATTAAGCTATTTGAATCTAAAAACAATATGGTATAAATATATGAACGAGTAAGAGGCACGTGAAAATCGCAGTATAAGTAACACGTAGGCTATAAGCGGCCTGGTATTGGTGGTATAGACTTATACCAAATATTGACTCCCAATTTAGCCTTCAAGTTGTAGGCTTTACTGCTTTTAATCTAAGGTTTTTTTGTGCACTTCTCTTTTACAAAACAAAAATGTAACTCTTTACTTACATAATTTCACATTTAATCAAACAAGTAGGCTATTTATGCTTAGTTTTTAGAACATCATAACATAATACAAACCAATACAAACGAAATGCAAACACAACTACAACACAAACAAAACCAAATATTTTAAATAAACATGTAAATGGCTTCAGAACTTTTGCTGAAAACAGGATTCAAACTAAACCAAGTGACACCTAAAAACAAACTTAAAAATAAAATGAATGAACAGACGTGTCAAGAACTTCCAATAAAATGTCTGAAGAAATTAAAAGCTATTAGATGAATGACATTTAAAGCGTTTTACGCGAATACGTTTCTGATTCATATTTTCAAATTCATATTGACTATCCATGATTTTTTTAACGTAAGATATTAATAGACATGCTTGGAACGTGACTTAAAGACTTCAATTTCAAAACATTAAGAATTATATGTAGCTTATTTTTCACGAGCCCTGTTTATTGTTTTATTTTTTCTGATCATTACTTATATATATATATATATATATATATATATATATATAT
>CAIGQQ010004375.1:2017810-2030035 GCA_903798035.1 Danio albolineatus | reverse complement strand
AGAGAGAGAGAGAGAGAGAGAGAGAGAGAGAGAGAGAGAGAGAGAGAACTTTTTTCTTGCTTTGACCTTTAAATGTGATCATGCAAAATAATATAAAGATATAAAGTGAAATGTAGTAAATATTTTACAATTCGTGAATGGTGATGATGACACATCAAAACAGATTTTAATTTCTATGGAAGCATCAAAAGGCACATTCATATCCGCCTTACAAGTGTTATCCCTCAACGCGACGTGGTTTGTATGTCTCCCTTATTTAACACACCTAATTAATCAGTGACTCAGCTCATTAATAAAGCCTTAATAAACTATATTTGGAGTGTCGAATTAGTCAGACAGCCAAATTGGCCAGTGAGGGGCCTCATCGAGTAGAACAGAGAAACGTTCATTTATAATATTTTTAACAAACAGAAGGGACAATAGAGCCACTACCATTAACAGAACCACTACCTCTACTATCCAGCAGATGGAGGCAGCGGTTTGTTTGAAATGATTCACAAGACGGTTTCTTCCAATCAGCAACAGCAACCTTACTTAAAGGGATAGTTGCCCCCAGAATTAAAATTTACTCACCATGTACTTACCCTTATACGAACACAAACATTATATGAAAAACAATGGCTATCATATTTTAGCATTTAAAAAAAAACTCAAACTCAAAAAGGATTTCAATTTTCATATTTTGGGTAAACTATGAATGTAACAAGAACCAGGCAGGAACAAGACTCATTCACCAATCCCACGATTTCAGCTGATGTGTCAATAATGATTAACAGGTACATATGGATAGATATCAAGTTGATTTAAAATTTCATTAGTATTTTAATGCCAAACTTTGCTATATCCAAAATGCATATATTTATTTTCAGTAAATATAAAACACTAAATACATTTTTAAAACATGTTTTAAAAAAGTTCCTTCTTGTGTAAATGCACCTTTTCCATTTACAAGAAAGAATAAAAACAATACTTTATACATTTAAATGTAAAATTTATATTAAAAAAAACAAATCAAAAGATCTACTTTTTGCTAAACATTTCACTTTTTACAAAATATGTACAATATAAAAAAAATGTTCTTCAATTTTCACACAATATCTTTATAATCACTTAAAAGTTAATATAATTTACTTAATTTTAAAATAGAAATATAATTATGCAAAAGTATTGTAACGAGATATGCACAATGTTTGATTAGTTACAGTACTAAAATGTCTGCATGAAGACTTTGGATATGCAGGACTTTTGCCAGCTTATGGAAAGCAAACGCCAAAAGGTGCGGATATCAATAATGAAAATGTATTTATCAGAAAATGCTCACCAATTGTTTATTAAAAATGCCTTAAATATTTAGTTTACAATATAGTTTTGATTTACCAGTTGTTTTGTATTATAGATCTTCACAATTAACGTTTATGAGCTTCTTTAAACATATGCTTTTAAATGATGATTCATGTTTTAATATGGAAATATTCATAAATCACTTTGCCTTTCCAGTAATATTTATTTTCAACTGTGTACCTTCATTTCAGTTGTACCATAAAACGTACAATACAGTATCATAAGAGGTCTTTTCTGTAGCATACAACTTGTATAAAAGGTACGAAACTGTTCCTTAAGGAACATTATTTGTACCACCGTGTACCTTTTTTCTGTATATATATTAATTGTTGTATAGCATATAGTTGCATACCATATAATGTCTATAGAATTACAGATTAATAAAACTTATTTGCCAACATGCCATGATTCTCTCATCCCACAACATTCCTTGAAGAGACAGTTCATCCAAAAATGAAAATTCTGTCCAGTACTCATTGTCCACTTGTTCAAAACCTCTGTTTTGTTCTGTTAAACAAAGGAAGATACTGAAGAACGCTGGAAAAAAACAGCCACTGAGTTTCATAGTATTTTTGTTCCTATAGATACCAATGAAAAAAACATTTTTCAAAATATCTTGTTTTGTGTTAAACCGAATAAATGCATTCATAAATGTTTAGAACCATATCAAAACTATAGAACCATTAGAAACCAATGTTTCTAATATGTGAGTAGAGAGAGAGAGAGTGAATTTACACTTTTGAACATATGATCTTACACTGTGTGGTTGCCCTCACTTCCACCAATAAATCTTATCAAACATAATGTTACAAGACTGCAGCAAACACTGTAAAAAGAACATTGTACAATACTATTTGGCTAAAGACAACTTTCTTGTTTTCTAGCACACCTGTCTGAAAGTTTGTAGTTTCACACTAGTTATGCTGTAGACACAAGAAATAAGGCACACTCTTAAAATGACAGATACCATCACTCATACACTCCTCTTCAAAAGGTAATGGTACTTATTCATCCTTAAAAATTGCATCGTAGTAGCTTGAACGCATTTTAGCACCTGAAATGTAAATTACTTAAATAAGCATTTGCTCTTTTTAAAATGATAAAGGCCCGCGACAGCTTATTATTCTATTTCCTTTTTATTTTAGACTTTCAATATGGAACAAAGTTGCTCCTTAAATTCAGATCTATACCATAAAGCAAAACATTTATAATTAATTCATTCATTCTCTTGTCGGCTTAGTCCCTTTATTAATCCGGGGTCGCCACAGCGGAATGAACCGCCAACTTGCCGCCAACGATTTTTACGCAGGGGATGCCCTTCCAGCTGCAACCCATCTCTGGGAAACATCCAAACACACTCATTCACACTCATACACTACAGAAAATTTTGCCTACCCAATTCACCTATACCACGTCTTAGGACTTGTGGGGGAAACTGGAGGAAACCTACGCAACCACGGGGAGAACATGCAAACTCCACACAGAAATGCCAACTGACCCAGCCCCCAATTATTTCTAATAATTGATTTCTTTTAACTTTGCCATGATGACAGTACATAATATTTGACTAGACATTTTTAAGATACTAGTATTCAGCTTAAAGTGCTATTTAAAGACTTAACTAGGTTATTTAGGCAAGTTAACTAAATTAGGCAAACCATTGTATAAAAATGCTTATGGGGTTAAAAATACTGACCTTAAAATGTTTTTTTTTATATATTTAAAAATGTTTTTTTATTCTAGCTGAAATAAAACAAATAAAGAAAAAACACTATAGGAAATACTGTGGAAAACCTCCTTGCTCTGTTAAACATAATTTGAAAAAAAAAATCATTATAATAATGACTTTAACTGTACATACATATTCATGGTCATTATTTGTTTTTTGTATCTTTATTTACATGGCCAAACCAGGAAATATTGTTGAAGCAGTGATCAAGTTCACACTGTTTTAGAGTGTGTGCAAAAAAATTACAAAAACATAAAAATAATAACATGTAAGAATGGAAAAATGTTGTAACTGGGTAAAAACTTTATTAAAGTGCAGATCACAGTCCATACTTCCAAATGTCAATGTACAGTTTAAAATGTAATTGATAGTTTAATATTAACATTTTACTATGCTTTCATTTAGTTCATATTAAGTCATAGATCAAGGTAGAGAGGGAAGACCCTTTAAGTAGCACCATACGGTCTTATGAGTGGTCTGGGGCCCTTGTTAATCCATAAGCGCTTATATGTGTTAGCCTAGATAGGCCTATATAATGATGCTTTTGGGGAAAAAGCTGCAGTGATAAAGTAGCACTTGCATACTTGGGATCCAATTTAGCCTAGCATTTTAGGAAATCAGACAGTTGTTTATAGACATTTTTCTCTTTCACTAAAAAGATTAGTCTAAAATCCATTCATTTCATATGCTGTCTACATGGTATGTTGAACTAGTCACCGAAAAGACAAAAAAAGTACTTAAACCACAAAGTAAATTGTTGTTAGGTTACTAATAGCAAGGCAAACATAGTACATTGTATCTGAAAAAATGAAAACTTATATCAAATAATATATTCAACACAAAAGCAAAGTGAAACATATAATCCCAAATATTAAATTTGCAGTTCATCTAACTTCTGACTTGCATTGCAAAGAATGTTTATTCTCAACTTTAAATAACTAGTTAAACTGATGAAAGATAAATAGATGTGATACACATTGTTCATCATTAACCTGGCAGTTAGTATTTATTTATATTGCTTTGAATGAAAAAATCAACAGTTCGCCACAGCACTATGACAAACATCAGCTTTGAGAACTACTCCATTTTAAATAACAAGACAATCTAGATTATAGTCTAAGCCCTTTTAGATGGAATCAAGTGTATTAGCTGCCCTTCAGCAGACTACATGTCACCAGAAGAGATTTAAATCTTTCATAGTAGAGACACGAGAGGAAATTTTGCAACTAAAACGTATTTTATTTATTTTCATTGCATTTGGCAGAAAGGGGGCGGTGTTGAGCCTTCACTTGCTGTACAGGCTATCACCGATTTTGTTTATTGTAAGTCACGATCTTAAAGTAAACGAAAGTTCACAATAAATGCTTCATAATGGTTTTCTATTTCTCTATACACTAAAAATGTTGGGTTGTTTGAGCCCAAACTTGGGTCGTTTGAGCCCAAATTTGGGTTGAATATGGTCTCATCTCATCGATAGGTCAAGAGAGTAAATATTTGAAAAAATATAATTCAACGTTCCTCCATATCTTACCCACATCTGAGATGAGCCACCCCAGCAATTGTACAGTATGTTAGCCCAGCTCTGAGCCATATTGATTTCGTTTTTGCAAGCGTATAGGCTACCTTGCCTACACTTTTAATTATTTTGGAAAACAATTAGGCTATTAGAAAAAAAAATGCTGAAACAAAACAGTCTTAAATCACACATTGTCATAAGAAATAACAACGCTCAGCATAAACGTGGCATTTTATTTCCGAATGCTTTTCATAAAACATTTATCAATAACAGCGTATTGCTGCTGAATGTAATCCAAGTATACTGCATGCAATCAAGGTTTTGTCCTCTCTTAATGCAAATGACATATGCTGTGCTCCAAAAGATCAGACGTGGTCAGGCTACGCAACGCGCAACTGTAGAGCTGTCCATTAGATCACATTACACTGATAATTTACAATCAGTTTACTCACAACTTTCTAGACAGGTAAAAGAACTGCCATACGTAAATATGCATTTTTTAAACTTATTTTATTAAATGTATGCACTGTTGTGAACATAGTCCCATTTATTGTTTCAAATGCTTGTTGCGTGTCGAATAGAATACAAAACTGATTACAAGGTTCTTAGCCTATATACAGTAGCCTACCCAGTATTTGCGATTTATAAGGTATCCATACAAAGAATTGTAAGTCTGATAATTTACAATACCCTGGATATTGACTTATCAAGTTATCCTGTTTTAATGTCATGTTTCAGCATTAAGAGGTTAAACAATAAATTCTTACATTTGAGTTAACGCAGGCAAATAGACGGATATTTTCTTCACGTTCAGGCTATACTCTTACAACGTCATATCCTGAATAAAGCTGCATAATTCTCTTGTCGGGCAGGAGTATAGTGCATATGCCCGGAAATGACATACACCTCCAGAACAACAAAAGAAGCTTGGATCTCGTTTACGACCGAGTGCAATGTGTGTGGGTAGAGGGTCATCCATCAAACGCCACTGTTGCTAGAGCTACTGCCGCTGCTGCCTTCGCAGACATCATAAACACCCCATATACGCCTCGCACTAATTTACAAAGCACACTGTGAGGAACATACACTGATCAATCCTGGCTTTTTTTTACATAAACGAATGGCTTTGGAAAGTATTTACAGTATTCTGAGACAAGGATCATTCAGCTGAACATATATCAAGCACATAATGCATTAGCTATTTTGGGGATATCGTAGAATAATTGAGTTAGCAATCCTAACTCTATTCGATCATCTGATGTTATTAAACAGGTCTCTGAATGCAAGTAAATCACATGAATTCTATTAACGAAGAACTAATTAATTCGCCTCCATAAAAAAAAGAATCAAATATAAAGAGAAATTATGTGATTACAATTCGAAAGGGAAAGAAACAATCTGTAACAAGCTCTGAATATTTTAACTCATAAAATAAAAAAGAAAAAGAAACGCAGTACATATTAACTACTTTATATTATTGATGACGATAAAGGCTAATAGTATTATTATTATTATTATTATTATTAGGGTGTTATTCAATAAATTTCTACTTTCCATAGGCTACTCTTCCATTATTAGGTCAATTATTATTATTATTATTATTATTATTATTATTAGTAGTAGTAGTAGTAGTAGTAGTAGTGGTGGTGGTAGTAGTAGTAGTATAATAATATGAAAATGAGAAGAAGATCTTAATGCGTTTATATCTATCTATATAGTTTACCATACAAATAGTCTACAGTACCATTTAATGCGTTCGCTTTCAATGTAGCACATTGATCGCTTCATTTGTTTGCTGATGTGACAGGCCAAGTTTTCACTCTTAACTTGCGTTTTATGAACGTCAGAATTCATTATTTATTTTAACAGACGGTTAGCGGGGCTGTCTGTTGTGCCAGACGCACCCAAAAAATGCTGGAACATATACTCAGCACGTGGACGAAAAGAATGCAAAATGGCCAAATAATCAAGTAGTTATTCAATTCATAATTCAAAAATAAATATCTCCTTCAATATTTCCCCACTTGCCCTTAAACGGCACTTTTAAAATTGAAGATGCTTTTCTTTCTTTTATTTAATTGCCAGTCATGAACGCGATCTAAAATGACAAAGTGTTTCTCTATACATACACTGACTGTACACAATTGTGCTTAAATTTCACATGCATTAATTTATATTGAGGTGACAGACAAATAATAATAAGAATATCGTTATAATTGTGATTTTTACTCTAACACAGGGAAAGATCGAATAAAATCTTGATAATTATCTAGAATTTGACAAACATAAAAACACAATTCAGATTCTGTAATATCAGCACGTGAACTCGAATACATTTAGCATTCATGTACATGCATTCATACATTTGCAACGTCGCCGGGAATGTATAGTTCGACTGCATTTTTACATAAAACAAAAGAGTTTAATTCAAAACACTGCAATATAACTTGATACTCACTTATCCATTTTGTAAAACATATCTGATTAGAATACATAGAATGCATTATAAATATTATTTAATATTTCAACGGATTAAAAAATAACTAATATAAAATTTAACAGTACACGTAAAGATAAATCCTTGTTAGATTTCGATGATCAGTTCGTGACAAAAAAAAAATCGTTCGTAGTAGAAATGTGTAGGAAGCAGTGGGCATTTTTAAAGAATGCCGACACCCACGTTCTCCTTTACACAATAGCTCCTGTGTAGCTGAAAAAAAAACACGTTTTTCTCTTACAATCAATATATAATCCTATTTTTTCCAACCCTTCGATAAAGGCTGAATTTTCAAAAAACGAAAATATAACACAAATAATGTTTCGTCCGAGAAAACGCTGGTTCTTTCGAAGCACATCCGATATGAATATGATCAAGGTCAATCCCATAATCGACAAATATCACTTTCAAAAATAAAATGTATAAAACGAAGAAACTCTTAACCATGAGTACTACGTTGTTCTCTTCTTCCTGGCCACATATGATCTAAGGGAGTGTTAGATGGTTTAAATGTGTTCTTAGGGCACTAAGCTGTCAGACCTTTTGGCGTGTAAGATTGATAGCGTGCAGGCTTCCAGGGCTCTTTGTTTGGAATATAAGCAATAAAGTGCTCGAGGCCTACACCTACTTAGCTAAAGACTACTGAGGGCAACACAGAAGACACATTCTTGAACATACAAAAACTATTTGATTTGCATTTTTATCTTACATTAAAAAAACCTACTGTGCTTGCCAATTACACTGTTTAACGCTAGGAATTGTAGAGATCAGGTCGAATAAAATATGCATAGCGTCATTTACGATTAAAACAATTATATTATTATTATCATTTTTAAAATTATTATTTATATATTATTTTCTGTTTTGACGACCTTATGTTTTCTGAAATTCTACATTGGATATCAACATTTAGGTTTAATAACAAACTAAATATTAAATGTATTAAAATACATTGTCTTTAAAACTTACAATATATTTTGAATTAAATAAGTAAGTAATACATGCAAGTATAATGCGTGCGCGTGTGAACGCGAGCGCGTCAAGACTAAAAGAATTTGTCTGCGCGCAATGTGTGCGCGCGTGATCGCTCGCGCGCTTTAGCTCGTGCATTCACAAGCGGGAGCGCGCATTGCCTAAGAAAGTAGTAAAAACCCAGACTCGGGATTAATGGGTTTCCTCGATCGTAGCCATTGGTGTGTTTTATGTGAACAGTTGATGTGTTGGGGAATCTCCTGCCGAGGACCCGTCAAACTATATGAAGAACGGACGGACTCACTGTCACTCTTTTCAGGTACTGGCTATACTTGTAATCTACGGAGCGAGCAGTGGGCAAACTGACCATAAATGCGTAAATAAACTAGCCCGTCCCAGAGAGTGAGGCGTTCCTCTCGGACTTTTTTCGATCAATCACACAGACAGTGGCTTCTTTTGATTAAACCCCAAATTGTCATTGGACAGAGGTAATCATGTGACAAGCAATACGGTCCAATTTCAACCTTGTCTCCATGAAAGCAATAGTTTAATGGCACCGCGGTCCCCATACGGCCGTAATCAGCAAAATAGTTTTTTTAAACCCGGCACGATATTTCATTATATCTTCCTTGGGTCACAAATTTGTGAGCGGCGAATTTGCAAGACTTGGAGGAGATGAATTACGAATTCGAGCGAGAGACGGGTTTTATCAATAGTCAGCCGTCGCTCGCTGAGTGCCTGACATCTTTTCCCCCTGTCGGTGATGCATTTCAAAGTTCATCAATCAAGAGCTCGACGCTTTCACACTCGACACTGATTCCTCCTCCTTTTGAGCAGACCATTCCAAGCCTGAACCCCGGCAGCCACCCTCGCCACAGCCGGCCTAAGCAGAACCCTAATGGCTCATGCCCGCTGCCTGCCGCATCCTTACCCCCAGAGTACCCTTGGATGAAGGAGAAAAAAGCATCCAAGAAAAACCAGACAACTGCGACAGCGGCAACCACCGACCCCGGTCCACTATACTTCTCCCCTCAAGGTATTTGGATTTTAAACAATTTTATTACTTTATATTTGACTCTAAACAAACCGCAAGTTTATACAGTAACGAGTATTAGTTTGAGTATCTGCGTTGCGCGATGCCATGCTGCTGAAAGTGCGAGGCAGTTTGTTATCCTCATGGGTCATGTAAACTTACTGCGAACAAGTTAATAAGTTATTTTTTAGTTTTGGATGCGGATGATATGTTCAGCACAACTCCTTAACTGTGTTAGCTACTTGTAGTGCAGGGCATGAATTTTTATATTTGACAGTAATGAAGAATGATAGATTGCCATTACTCAACTCGGCAGCTGGCGTGTTCATTAATCTTCACTCGGACCTCTCCGCACTCACACCAGACACATCAGTATATTCTGGCATTGGGGATGAGGACACAAATTATTCAAGTGCCGTGGCTCTATTCCCACAAACAATTTATGTTCCCTTAGAAACGCAATATATTTGACAAGTTTGTGAGGTCAGCTTTAAGCCCCACAGCAGCGTTGTAAAAAAAATCACGAGTTATAATTAGTGGCATATCAATAATGTATAATGCTGTAATCCCTTCATAGGCTCGCCCGAGATTTCTGATGGTGGCAGTGGGGCAACTCGCCGACTCAGAACGGCGTACACGAATACTCAGCTGCTGGAGCTGGAGAAGGAGTTTCACTTCAACAAGTATCTCTGTCGGCCAAGGCGTGTGGAAATCGCCGCTCTGCTGGACCTCACCGAGCGACAAGTCAAAGTTTGGTTTCAAAATCGGAGAATGAAACATAAACGGCAAACGCAGTGCAAAGAGAATCATCACGGCGATGGAAAACCCCCGAGCCTGGAGGAGGCAGGACGGGGTGATGGGAAATCTTTTTTCGAACAAGTGGCAAACAATGTATCAGGGGCGCTTTTGGAAAGAGAGAGTTATCCATTTCAGCAGAATACCTTAACTTCTCAACAGTCACAGAATGGACACAATAGTGATTCCCAAAGCGCAACTGTCTCGTCTATAGGTAGCAATGACAAACATCTGAAACATTTTCCCAACCCGTCACCCACTGTTCCTATCTCCACCTCAACAATGGCCCCGGATTGTGCATCTGTTCAGGACAATGGCAGTCCCTCGGCCCTGGACGTCTCTTTACAGGACTTCAACGTTTTCTCAAATGATTCCTGCTTACACCTCTCAGATGCCGTGTCCCCAAGTTTGTCAGAATCTGTAGACAGCCCCATTGGTTTATCTACGGAGGCCTTTGATTTCTTCTCTGAGACGCTTACAACAATCGACCTGCAACACTTGAGCTACTAACTCTAACTGAAGTTTCATTATAGGGACGTCAATATCTTTCTCACATTGATGGTCTGTGTGTTTAATTGTGACTTTAAAAATAGGCCTAGACCATTAATCAATGAGGTAAGTTTTTCAATAATCAAATGATCCTTTCTGTTTACAGATAAAATATGGCAGGAAAAAAGTGATATTTTTCACGTTTTATTTTTGTATCACTCGCCGGCAAAGCGCCATATTTTCATAGAATAAATTTTTACATGGTATTGAAAGTATGAGCGGGTGTTATTCATTTCTTCGATGTGCGGATTCAGAAACAGCAAACAGTTCTGCAATCAATCATGGTAAGATTCTAAGTGTATATTTTTACATTAAACTACTTTGGCTGATTATAATATTTTTGTGCTTTCTTCTGCTATATGAGGCTTAATTAATCAATTAATTAAAAGAAAAGTCTTTGGACAATATATATCTGTAATTTAGCTATGTGTATTCGTAACCGCTTATCAAAACTAACATATGTTGTCTTGTGCGCAAAATTAATATACAGTTAGCTATGTAGTTGCGTGTTAGAGCTTCTTTTTATTAATCTTTGTTTATTTCCCTGTTGCCTAGTTGACGTTAAATTTAGATTTTTAACTAT
Source organism: Danio albolineatus (assembly GCA_903798035.1). Classification (NCBI taxonomy): domain Eukaryota; kingdom Metazoa; phylum Chordata; class Actinopteri; order Cypriniformes; family Danionidae; genus Danio; species Danio albolineatus. The sequence goes on along the minus strand of CAIGQQ010004375.1, from coordinate 2,019,020 downwards.
AGAAAATTAACCCAAAGGAAAGTTTTTTTACGCTTTCAAATGTGTAGACTAAAACTAAATAGCTCAAGAAGGTGATTGATGTAGCTATTGATGCTGCCTACACAAATAAGCACCTTACTGTATCTGACGACACAGGGAGTCTCCTGGCCAAGAGCTGTAACATTTTGGAGTTCAGCAATTAAATTTTATTGCCTATTAAACCTTCGACAGGGGGTTGGTGTTGAGGCAGCACTTCACGTAACTCAATCCGCCGCTGTGAATGAGAACGCATTTCAACAGTCAAACCACATTTTTTAAATGATTTTTTTAAAGTTTATATAATTTATTACAATTATTATTTATCGACAATGTATAGGCTGAGATGTGATGAATGAGTCCCAAATAAGTAGGCAACGGCTAATAAAAGTAAAAAAAAAAGTTATCAACAGGCAGTGCTGCAAGGAATAACAGGACAAACTAGACCTGTCTACTCCTAATTTGTTGATTTATTATATGCACATTTTTCAGTTAAAAATTTACCGTTTAAATAAACAATATGATAATAAATCTCTCTCGATTTCCTCAGCTCTGCTATCTGAATATAGGCCCTTGTGTCTCTTAGACTAATTCGACTGATGTCCGCTTGTTGTTAGAGAGCTAAGAAGTCATTCTGAATCTTTATCGACAAGCCAGGCTTTTGGAAAACCATTTTCGCGTTTTACACAGCAAAAAGACTGTCAACTCCTGTTCCTATTTACACACCATACACGTTTTTTGTATGCACTTTACATAGACTAACAACAATAATAAACGCCAAATAATATAAATTGTTTCACCATTTTTAGTTTATCCGTGCACGAGTAAATTATGTCTCGAGTCATTTTAAACATGGTTTAAGCCAATACTACACTAAGTTCTCTGTATAAGAAATTTATTTTGTATGAGATGAAATTAGAAGTCCCATGAGAAAAGTGTTTAATGAAATCGAGCTAGTATATTTTCCACACGTCTGACGCCACGTTGCAATAGCAGCGCAAGTGTTGAAATGGAAATGAGGCCTACAAGCTAAGAGCTAACACCGCACAGAGGTATTCGTTAGATAGGCTATGCATAATGTTCCGAGTACCGGTAGGCTATAGGCCATTAGGTCTGGCTAACATTACGCCTACACAGTGTAGAAAGAAGCAAGGACCGTTGTTATATTAATTACTATTGGAAAAATGAATGACTC
>CAIGQQ010004375.1:2000281-2016231 GCA_903798035.1 Danio albolineatus | reverse complement strand
ATATATATATATATATATATATATATATATATATATATATATATATTACACAAACACAGGTGTGTCTGTGTGTTTTAAATATGCATTATATTTTATTTTATAATGAAAACACTACTTATCAATTAACATTTGCTAACGCTCAGAACACAATAGCAGATATTAGGAAATATTCAATAGTGTTTTTGGACTTCCACTGCATGAACAAAAACAGTTAATACTTCTTTATGCCATCATGCATAAGAACCACTGATAAAATGTCACAATGGTATAGATAAATTATGACAGACTGTTACATTTTAAGTGAAACATCCCTTTAAGGGATTTGAATCAGAGGCCAACCACAGCAACACCACAGAATACAAATGAACAAATTAGCCCTATGAAGCATGATATTATCTCATAGATCATGTTTATAGAATTTCTGAAGTATGCAATTATTCTTCTTCGAGTTGCACTTACGTGGTCTGCTTCTCAAACATCTCTTTACATCTAGCATAAGTGTTTATTCTCCTGAGGCTGCAATGAGGCCAAAGTGTGGACTGCTGAATCAAAAGACTAACAGAGGTTACTGCTCCCAATGGAACTGAGCTACTCAAAGCCTCTAGAAAAGCTTCATGAATAAATCTACAGTGATTAAAAACCAAAGCATTAAATTTCTGCTGAGGTTTTACACAGTTACATATGCACAATTTTAAATATGACTTTTATTTTGGTGTCATGAAACAAACACAATCTCAAGGTTCAATGCAATACAGAGTAGGGCAAATCTTTTTTTTTTTTTTTTTTTTTTTTTTAACCAAACAGGTGGTGAAAGTGGTGTCAAAAGACAGTTTAAATGTTTAAATGTGAGCTAATTCTAAGTCTTTTAAAAACAACACCTGAGCAGCATAATCCCTCTGAGGCCACAGGGCGAAGACACCATCTCATCCATCACAAAGTTGAACTTCACAGATACCTCTGTACCCTGCAGGCGGTGTGAATTACAGTGGCAAGAGCGCACCCTCAGATGTTCTTTCTTAATGTTCAGAGGCTGTTCAGGTGGTCTGATTCTGATATGACTTACCTGTCACATTATCATAGTGTTTGCTGGTGACCTCATTCATCTTTGGTGCACTTTCAGGGGTACTGTATGTCTTCACAAAACGTGTTTGGGCTCTTGCAATAAACTGGTCATTCTCTACCAGCTCTCTGAAACAAACCAAAACAAAGACAAATGTTATGAACACAAGTCACTAGACTGACAAGAACAAAGAACAAAATTAATCGCAATGTGGTAGTCTGTAGTTTCCATTTGCACAATAATGACAGTGCTGGCAACCAAACAGTCATGTCAACTAAAAGTGACTAAACTATTGCTCTACCCTAGAGAATACAACATTCTCTTCATCCCAAAGGTTTAGCAGAAGCAGAATATGCCAAATTTGATAAAGATGATGATCATCGGTTATGATTATTCTAATGTAAAACTGCACACAAACACTCACACACGTCCCTCCTCTCTCTGGGTTGGTGCCAGAAGCTGAGACGTGTGAACTGAGGTGAGTCCAGATCAAACAAGCTCAGCCGAGGACCATGAGATATGAAGCTGCTCCACTCTCCTTCAAAAGGTCAAAGGGCACTTCACCTCTCTTTCCCCCTCCACACCAGATGGATCTGTGGCCAGGTCAATTGAGGTTCAAGCAGTGCTCAAGCCAAGTGAACAAGCATGCAGGATGTCAGTGTTGAATACCAACCTATAGTTTCATAAAGTTAAATTAGCCTTTTCATGTCAGAGTCATCCATGTAGTTTTATTGTTTGTTTGTGTGAACATCAAAGTCTTTTAGTAAAATATAGATCATTACCTTTACATTTAATTACATTTAATGTATCATATGGTGATTGCCATTAACATCAATATTCAAAATAACATCAAACATCACACACACAAAAAAATTCAAAATCATTAAAACAATCCACTCTCTATCATCCTTTAGGAGAGGTACAGACAAGGTGACAAAGAGCAGGTCTCCTGGAAAGGATCTGTTCTCTGCAATCTCTGTGAAACAGCGGAGAAGCACAGAGCGAGAGCACAGAGACAGATGGAGATGGATAGCTATGTGTTTCCCTATGAAAGCTGTGCATCACCCCCATTCTTCACCTGTCTCCCTCCTCAGGATAAGTGGGCCCCACTCCAAACAGCAGGCCCATCTAAAAAGGGCTAAAAGGTTCTCACTAAAAACCTAACGCTCCAGCAGTGAATTTATATAATGCACAGAGGGCAATTCCTAATCTTAACATCCAGGAGGTACTTACCAAAGTCATGAGTGAGGATTCCCACTTTTGCAAAGAAAACAGTGAAGTTTCAAGTTCAAGATTCAGATAAAATAAAATGGCGTGGGTATACTTAATATGTATCATGTTTTTCTGGTCATATGCTAATCAACCATCAAAGGTAATATCACTTGCGCCACAAAACTCACTGTATCATATAATAAGTGCAAAAATAAAACGTTCTGTGTATCATTCCTGACAAACCAAGCACGTACAACTGGATGAGGAAACGTCTGATTCCCCAGTGCACTGTTTGAAGTGAGCACCCAAATGCGCCTGCTCGAGATAACGTGATAAATAACAGTGTCTAATTTGAATAGTGGTTTATTTAGTTTAGGTAGTTGTCTCTTCCGTATTTCAGTCGAGTCCACTTAACTTCCGTGTTTCGAAGGCTATCTTGCTGGGTCAATCGGTTTATCAGAATGCGGTCTATACCGGAAGACTTCACGACACTCATTTCAGGTACTATCAAATATTTAGAGAAAATAATAATTGATAAAGAGAACGTTTTTGTCTCGGGCGCTGTAGCAACATAATAGACGTTTGTTCCAAGATATAATACCTACATTTATTTCTGTTTCTGAAATGAGGAAGTCTGGTCTCCAGAAAGCATCTGTATATTTCCCTGTTACGAAGTAGACTTGTGTCTGTATATATATATATATATATATATATATATATATATATATATATATATAATATCTCCTAAACACGATGGGACGAGTTTGTTTTGTGCTATTTTTTATTTTGTTTTTAAAATGTTACACTGTAAATAATTATGTTGCACTACATTGGACTGCAAATAAGAACTAAACAGCTTTGAGTTTCAGTATCTAACAGCTGAAAGATTTTAGGATGCTAGCGATGTTTTAGCAACGTAAGTTAGCTGTTTTGTAACTGGTCACGCTAATCATATGATGCAGGTTATTATTAGCCTTACCAGCTACCATGCCCCAAAAAGTAAGGTGACAGCAGACTAGTTGAGTTGTTTCTGGTCATGACCAGTTTAAGTTGAATTTTCCAGTAGGGGTAGAGCCTGCTGCCAGTAAAGTAATCAAATTGTCTTTAGGTTGGAATAACGTTTGTTTATATGTTCCTTATGCGCATCTGTTTTCATAAAACTCATTTGAGGAGCTCTAAAGGTGCTATATGACAAGAGGATAGGTTTATAAAACAATGTTTATGTTTAGATCTGGAAACATTCTTGACGGATGTCCTTAAAGGGGAAAATTTGAGCAAGAAAGCAAAAGAGAAAAAAGATGCCTTCATCAAGCGCATTAAAGATGTGAAAACAAGGTACGGCAGAAATATTAATGTAAGAATTACCTGAATATGTTTGTAACAATATGCTGATAAAGTATTTAACTTATCCAAATGATTTCTGTTTCAGCTACGCTCAGGACTTTAAGGACAGAAGTAAGTTTTGATGATCTTCAATGTTTGTGTATGCGCGTGTGTCGGGGGGAGGGGCTAAATACAAGCATGCGATGAACTGCTACTACTCTCAGTACTTCCCTACTATTCTGGAGGCTACAGCGTGATCTAAGTCTGTCGTGACTATACACAACACAGTTAGCATTAATTCTTAGCATTTTCTATTATTATTTCTCTCTTGACGGTGCTTATAAAAATATATTTAAAGCAAGCCCATAAAGACGTGTGGCCATATTATTTTTGTTTTGTTTTCTTACAGCGACTTTACTATTTGCAGTGCTACCTTGGCTTAGGAAAATTTGGCTAGGAAAAACATTGCATTTACCCCCTGACCCGGAAGTTATGTTGTTCCTCTTTTGTTGCTTCTCTTAATATCGTTAAGCTAGAAACATGTGCAATTCTTGTTTTTGTCATCATGCTCTTTAATGTTTTTCAACTTATCAGGGATTTTTTTTATTATGTAATCCAAAAAGACTAGTGTTACAGAGTATATACAGACTCAGAGACTGAAATTCAATACATTTTAAGACCTTTCTTAAGACTCTTTCTCTGTTAAGACCTTAAAGCCACTTTATGTTTCAACCAGAAACATTGGCGAGATTTTAACTTGCAGTATATGTACGAAATATTAATGTAAGAAACTAATCCAAAACTAAACCCTTATTTATATACTGAATAAAAATCTATTGAATCTAACTAATTCAGCAGATTGTCGCCTATAGAACTGCAGAAACAATGGTGTTGCGTTGGTTACTGCTTGGTTACTGCAGGTCAAATTTAGTAGAATATTTATTGATTTCATAAACTACACAGCATCCTGATATTCGCAGATTTAACTAAGGCAAACTTTAGCATACAAACATACATTGCATAATCAAAAATGATATAAAATTAAATATCTTGTATAGTAGCATTTATGACTTTTGAATATACTTTTTAAAGGCATTAAAGTTCTCTACATGGATTTATCAACGTTTAATACTTTTTAAGACCCTTCGGACACCCTGTATAATGTCCATATTCCAAATCTATGGCAAGTGAGTTTTGAATATTTAGAAAGCATGACTGCAGTGCCACCCAAAGCTGCATGCATAGGGATTTTCTCCAGCTAACACAAATACTCCAGAAGATATTTAGCTACTTCTAAGGTCCAGATCTTTAAAATATGTTTTGGTTACGCAAATGTTAATGAAAACATGAATTGTTTCTGTTATTAAATATTATGTAAACAGTAATTTTGAATGTGTTGAACATACTGAAACTATCATGGTGCATATCACTTGTGAGAATACTGATGAAGATTCTTGTGTAGGAGACGAAGAGTTTCCGGAGCCTGATGAAGCTGACACCAATGATGGTGGATCGCTGCAATCAGAGCAGACTGACAGGGATGATGAAAACGCATATGACGGTAAGTGAAAAATTGTGGGATTTATTGCAGTATTAAAAGTGTTACAAGACAAGTGGATCATGTCATGTCTACAGTACTAAGAGAAAGATGGTAAGAAAGGGATATTATGTGACAGAGCTACTGTATGATGTAAATAGCTTTTGCACTGTTTACAGAAAAGGATTGCAAACATGCTGCAGTATAAATATAATTAGTTAACTGTCAGTTGCTTTTGTAAATGGGAAGATATAGATGTTTTAACATCAATTGTTATAGAATTTAACTGTAAAATACTTTTGAAGGCAGTTTTTAAAGCTAAAAACTAGGAATTGGCTAATCAGAGAGAAATGTTGTCATGTACAAAATATTTTACATAATTGTTATTGTACATTAATGTAAATGTAAATTTGTTATTTTTATGCTTCTTGAAACCCTGTTATTTTTTCAATGCAATTTAAATCTAAATATTGGCCCTGTTGATTTAAAAAAAAATATTTGTATGCATGTCATTTTTGCAAGGGTCTGAGAGATTTATTTATTTTTTATTTCTGGCTACATCATTTGCTAAAGGCATATTTTTGCTGTGTTTATACATTTTTTTATTTCATTTATGTGTTTAAAACATTTTATTCAGTTCTCTTCTTGAAGTAAAAAGAATTGAAAGTTTATAGCTCTGAGTATTATGAAAGAATCCACATTATTCTATGTATAAAATCCACATAAATTAAGAAACAAAAAAGCATATCCCTCTCCAGTTATGAATAAATCACTTATCATCTTTTCACCAGCCTCCGCTGTCATAACACAGTATTTTTGTGGCAGTCCTTTGTCATGTCCTGTCTAGGATTTTTTAGTTGTGGTAGAAAAACACAAAAGCTAAATGAGGTGCTTGAAAGACTGATGTAACCCAGCAACAGGCTAAGGAACGGTTTGAAGGCACAGACGTCAAGGGTTTAGCTTTCTTTTGTCTTTGAGCAAATGGTTTATGGTTTGCATCTCAGACAAAGCCGCCCACAGCCAATGTCATTTCAGGCTCCTGTTTTATTAGCTTCTGCTAAATGAACGCTGTTGGGAGAATTTACATTCCAAGGAAATCCAGTTTATCCAACTCATTTTGAGTCATGCCACATTTCCAATTATTGCATTCTGAAACTTACAGAGGAGGGGAGAATGCAAGCATAGAGTAGTTTGTGTGGATGTACAGTAGATGATAGGAAAAGATTTACAGCTCTAGAGCACTCATGTGTTTTATAGGTCCTTTTGCCCTGTGCTTGCCAGAGAGAACAGCTGTTCAGCTCAAAGACTGGACTGAAGCCTCTTAGTGCACACTGCAGATTCTGGACAAATCAAAATGACACCTGGAGATTAACCAAAAAGTTATTTGAGACTATTTATTTTGGACAAATTCAAAAGTAAGCCAAATTTGCACATGCAAATGATAAAGCTACTATTTGGGTAAACATATGGAGTTTTTGTTTTAATTTTATGTAGGATTTCTTTTCATGAACAAATAACTGGCATGTCGAAACAGACACTGCTCAGGCTTTATTTATGGAGAGTCAGAGCTTTGCCTCTATAACTAGTTTTAGAGCTTTTTATACATTTTGGCATAGTTTTTACACCTTCGTTTGTTCAGCTCATAAATAGGAAGTTACTTTTATAGCTGAGGATGAAGGCGATGCATGTTACTGCTATTTGTTTGCTGCCTTTAGCAACCACATTTGATTCCTTTGAAGTGATGGTAGCATTATAACAAGGATAAAGTGCATTAAAAGTTTCATGTTTCATGTTGTTTCATGTGTAAGTCATAGCCAAAGGTGTGTATTGTTTTATGCTACCATTTAAACATTTGTATGAGATTATGCAATTTATTTTTATAATATATTTTAAATATGTTCTTTTTTACTTAGCAGAGATACATGTAATATTTACTTTGTTTTGGTGAAGTAATGGCTGTTTTTTTATATTGTAATATATTTTGCTCGCGTACAAGAGTGTTATATTCTTTAATGCTTAATTTAAAAAAATCATAAGTCTCATTTATATTAGATATGAATTAGGGACAGTTTATCAGCAGCCATTTCACTTTCAATGCTAATTGTATCAGTAATATTTACAAAAGAAAAAATGAGGCATTGGCAGTGCGAGACTATGACTTCAGAATTGCATATTTTTTAGAAGAAAGATATAGTTGACTGTATTAGTTTACTTTTTGTTTTTGTAATCACTTACTCACTTTCATTCAACCTAGTTTCTGTTAATCAAGGTTTGCCACAGCTGAACGAACCACCAATTACTACAGCCCTGAGAATACACAAACTTGTGAACCTTGTATTTGTAATCAGACTCAGAAAAATTAATATCAAGATCATAGACCTGTATATTCATTATACCTAGTATGAATTCATGCAAATTAGCTTTTCTAATTCACCAAAACAGAAAAATATACGCATTTGACAAAAATAGTAATAATATTTCACAATATCACAGTGCTTGTTCTAATAGACTGCATGGTATTTACTTGCAAATTCTTCTAACAGGTATTGTTTTACCAGGTTTAGCCAAAATCAGCTCACCGAGGGTGTTCAGTTTGCTTTTCGCAGTCAGCGTGTGTCATGCTCCCTTGACAGCACTTTATACATAATTGCAAACATTCCACAATTGCCTGTGTCATTCATAACACTGCTCTGCTCCCTCGCACTCATTCAGAAATGCAATGGCAGTGTGTACACAAGAGTGGGGAGGGCAGTGTAAACGAGAGGGGAGGTTTGCTTTGAAAACAGACCATGCATCTGTTTCACATACTGCTTTACCTGACAAATCTGTGCATGAAACTTTATCCAGTGCACCCAGGTCTGAATGTCTGCTAACTTTAGTCTCGCTTAACGCCGACCTTTGATTTTTAAACATAAGAGAGGTTGAAATAGCTTTCTGACTGCCTGTGGCAAAATGTATTACATTTGTTGTGAAGGCAGGTGCTCCTCTTTAGGGCTTTTTACGTTGTGCCTAACACCTGGTTATCAAAGTTCTATACTCATGGCAGAAGTAAAATTTTATGCTTGTAATTTAAAATTGGGTTTTGCAATGCTTTTTACCCAATGTTATTATAAAACTCTGCTCTGGAGCCAGCATTATAGTGCTAAACAAAAAATGGGGGGCAGTCATGTGCCTCTTATTTGCATGTTTTGAACACAAACAGAAGAACTGCAAGAGATGATTTCCTTTTTTTTATTTGCATATTAGTTGTGAATGTGTCATCTTTGAATAATGGCTCTCATGTCCTCATAGTTTGGAGGCCACAATTAAGTTTTTTTGAATTGTAAGAAATTTGATATCGCCATATTTTATTTTTCTGCAATAAATATTGCAATATGAATACAGTTTCACATGGTGGTTTGAATAGCACTATTTGATGGTTTTCTGGGGAGTCTAAATGGGGAGTCTATGCAGGTACAGAAATGGAATATTCACAATGCAAAAAAGTTTATAAAAGGTTATAGTCCAAATATCTAAACAAATATTAATAATAGTCAAGTAATAATATTGTTTTGTTTTCAACTTCAGAAGAAATGTCAAATATCTCTGTCAGTGGAGTAAAACAATCTTCTTTTTGCTTTAAAATGTAGATATTTGGACTAGAAACGAGAAATATTCAGAGTAAGAAAAAACTTTTTTTTTCCTTTTGCATAAATCGTATAATTTTCGTAAAAATACATTATTCATTCATTCATTCATTTTCTTGTCGGCCTAGTCCCTTTATTAGCCCGGGGTCGCCACAGCGGAATGAACAGCCAACTTATCCAGCATGATTTTTACGTAGCGGATGCCCTTCCAGCTGCAACCCATCTATGGAAAACATCCATACACACTCATTCACACTCATACACTATGGACAATTTAGCCTACCCAATTCACCTATACCACATGTCTTTGGACTCATGGGGGAAACCCACGCGACCACAGGGAGAACATGCAAACTCCACACAGAAATGCCAGCTGACCCAGCCGGGGCTCGAACCATCGACCTTCTTGCTGTGAGGCGAACGTGCCACTCACTACACCACCGTGGAGCCCAAAAATACATTAATTAAATACAATTCTTTAGCACTTGGTCAGATATAATCCAGACTCAACATTGCTTATCTAGCGGTGTGACAATTGCAGATGCACACATTGTGATATCGATGCTGAAAGGGTATATTGTGCAGCCCTAGTAAGAATAAAACAGTGTCTTCATAACTTCAGTTGACAAACTTTTTTTTATCAGTATTTGGCTTTTTTCCTTAAATGCCTGAAACAGCTGTACAATGAAGATGATAATTAGAACATGAACAGATTTGTAATATTTTGTGTTCAAGCTATCCTAACAGGAATCAAACAATAATTAAGAAATGAAACATTTGAAAAATAACATTTATCAAAATTAAAGAAAACAGTAAATTGACGGCAAATTCTTAAACTATTTGACAAATCCTATTTAAAAGGTAGATTAACCTTCCCGAGCCATTCTAAAATGACTGAAGTACACATTTCAGCTTGTGTTTTGTAGAATATTTTTTATTTACTGTGTCACTAATTTATTCAAGTCCTTCAAAAAATCTGGTCATACACAACAGAAAAATGTTCAATTGGACAGGACAATAGTTCTGTAAGAGACTCTTGTGAGGGACTAGTCATATACTGTGGCTGCAGATATTCTTAAATCATTCAAAACTATATGAACTCTATGTCCTGCTGGTTTCTGAGTGCTGTAACTTCCAGAAAATTTATATGTAATCTTTCTTTATGCTATTATTGCTGTTTTTTTATTTTGTTTATTGGATTTTCCACAAATTTTTCCATGAAAGAATCTTAAATGACATTGCAGTGGTTTACCAGTTCAGGCCTTAACAGAAAAAGAGATTGGTTTCTCACCTTACAGTGTAATAAAGTTTGAGAGAATTTCTTTCTTGCAGGTAAATGACAGTAAAATGGGTAAAGTTCTTTCCAATTAAGTGAAAACACAAAAATAATAAAGTGACCAGCCCAAAGTCCTGACAAAAACCTGACTAAAAGTCTTTGAAAACACAAATATAGCTAAGAAACACATCACTCCCTCTGAACTGTGGAAAAGACTAGAGTGAACAACATCACAGCACAGCAGTGTGAGAGAGTAATGACGTTCTGCAAGAGACTCTTGTGAGGGACTAGTCATATACTGTGGCTGCAGATGTTCTTAAATCATTAAAAACTATGAACTCTAAGTCCTGCTGGTTTCTGAGTGCTGTAACTTCCAGAAAATTTGTTTGTAATCTTTCTTTATTCTATTATTGCTGTTTTTTTATTTTGTTTATTGGATTTTCCACAAAACATTGTTTTTTTAAAGTGTCTTGATTTGTAAAGCATTTTTCTACTTGCATATAGCACACATTGCCACAATTAAAAGTAATGAAATATTTAATGATGATTGAATGTGAAAAAAATCAAATGTTTATAAATAGTTTTCTTAATTTTGATCTCACTAAAGCAATTTGATTGTTCAATGCATGAAAATATGAGGAATGCGATTGGCTGTGATTAACTAATAAGAAAGGTGAAAACCTCATTTTTAAATTTCAAGTGTGAAATGTTTTTGTTTTTTAACCTGTGCCTGATACAAGAAACTTACTGAAGACTGAGTTTCAGAGTAGGCTTAGAGTTTACAAAACCAAACAAATCCAGCTTTGTTTAGATCAGGTTCAGGTGTTTCACAACAGTCCATATAAACATTTTTTCAGCTCAGGGTTTGAGTTTGTGATCTTGAGGTGTGTGCACCTGAAAGTGTGTAGCAAACGACTAATCACTTTGAAGCATGTACAGTGTGTTATTAATTTACTTCTCACAAGAGTGCGAAAACATTCTTATATATCATTATCAAAAGGCAGCAACTAATGCTGTTGATGAAAAAAATATCAGACAACATCGCTGTAAATGAGGTAACTTAATTTACAAAGAGCTAATAAGTAAAAAATATCCAAGTTTGGCCATTTAAACACTTACTGTATTGTTTTTATACATACTTACTTATAGGGGTTGGACAATGAAACTGAAATGCCTGGTTTTAGAAAACAGTAATTCATTAGTATGGTGAAGGGCCTCTTTTTGCAGCCAATACACCATCAGTATGTCTTGGGAATGACAGAAACAAGTCCTGCACCGTGGCCAGAGAGATTTTGAGCCATTCTTTTTGCAGAATAGCGTTTAGGTCACTATGATGGTGGTGGAGGAAAACGTTTCCTGAATCTGAAACAAAGTGGCTCAATAATATTTATCTCTGGTAATTGTGTAGGCTACGGGAGATGTTCAACTTCACTTTTATGTTTATCAAACGACTCTGTCACGAGTCTTGCTATGTGTATTGGTGCATTATCATCCTGATACACGGCACTACCTTCAGAATACAATGTTTGAACCACTGGGTGCACACGGTCCTCCAGAAAGGTTTGGTAGTACTTTGCAGTGACGTGGCCATCTAGCACAAGTATTGGGCCTAGGGAATGCCATGAAATTGCAGCCCAAACCATCACTGATCCACCCCCATGCTTCACTCTGGGCATGCAACAGTCTTGGTGGTACGCTTCTTTGGGGCTTCTCCACACTGTAACTCTCCCAGATAAGGCAAAGACAGTGAAGGTGGACTCATCAGAGAACAATGCGTGTTTCACATTATGCATAGCCCAAGAGTTTTGCTACTGGCACTATTAAAAACAAAATTTGACATTGCCAAGAGTCATCAAAGGATTGGCTTTAGCAACCCAGCTATGTAGTTTGTCCCATTGAAGCTCCCAGCAAACAGTTTTAGCACCCGGACATACCTCCTGCATCTACAGTTACTCCGATTGGATATGGTTCATCCTTCTTGGTGGTATTTTGACATTAGCCTGGATTCCGTGGCTCTTGGTGCATTACACATGTCCTTTTTTGAGTTCTGTTATGTCAACCATAATGTTGTGTGCATTTCAATATTTTAAGCAAAACTGTGCCGTTACTTTGCTAATTAAACCCTCACACTCTGCTCTTACTGGTGGAAAGAGCAACCAGTAATGATTGGCCACCAGGTTGGTCAAATTTAGCCATGAAACCTCCAACACTAAAGAGGCTGGTGTTTCAGTTTCAAGGTTTCACATGCAGCATTTTTTAAAATCAGTGGCATTGCATAGCGATTAGGAATAAGAAACATTGGCTTAGATACAGTCTGGATTTATTGTTAACCTTGGGTCATTTATGAGCAATGCAATACGTGTAACAGGAAACCCAGTAATCTATCCTAGGGTTTAGAATGACCCAGCGTAAAGTATTTCAAGTCTGAAAAGCACTGTTGTGGCAGTTAGTCATAAATAAGCTGGACCAAAATTAGAGCTACACAATATAAAGAAAAAAAATTGTTATTGTAATAATACTACATGCATTATTCATATTGCAGAGGTGCGATGAATTACTCCATTTAAATAAATTATAAGAGCCTGAATATCTGCCCATGTTTTTTATTCATTCATAGTGTTTAAATAGTTGCACCTTGAAAGTTTTTTTTAGATCAGAAAAATGATCAGACTAAAAAAACATCCATTATTACCTGTTTATTTTAGTATGATTATTACATTAATAAATAGTTTTTTTTTTAAAAAGGCAATTTTCTCTAGGGAAATATTGCTTTTACAATACTGAACATTATATTTTCCAAGTATCGTATCGTGCAGCCCTAACCAAAATCTAACAACAATTTTCTTTTTCTTTCTTTTTGTTGTAATCAGGATTCCAACAATCTCCACCAGTGGCAGCTCAGGACCTTCAAGCCGTTTTGAAGAGTGGCTACTTGGAAAAACGAAGAAAGGGTGGGTTATTGTGTTTTAAAAACTGATTGTTTACAACAAAAACCATGTCGAAAAAATGACCTCCTTTTGACTTCCAGATCATAGCTTCTTTGGCAATGAGTGGCAGAAGAGATGGTGTGCCTTGAACAACAGCATATTCTACTACTATGGCAGTGAAAAAGGTGTGGAAGCTACTATTTGTGTTCAGATGTGTTGTCACCAATAAATTGTAGTTCTAAATTCAAATCCAGTCTTAAATGTGAACATTTTGTAATGTACATTAATGTTCACTAGATAAACAGCAAAAGGGAGAGTTTAATATTGTTGGATACACTGTCAAAATGAACAACACTCTGCGGAAAGATGCAAAACGAGATTGCTGCTTTGAGGTGTCAGCTCCAGACAAGCGTGTATATCAGGTCGGTCACCTCTCATACCATGTTAAAATATGTGGTGTTTTTTGTTAACCTAAGATCATTATCTCTTTTAAACCCTTTTTGCTACAGTTCTGTGCTGCATCTGAGAAAGAGGCAAAAGAGTGGGTAGAGCACATTGATTTTCTGATTAAAGGTAGGGTTTGTGCATTATAGAAATTATGCAGTATTATGCAGTTTATACAAGACAGTCTGTCATAAACCTGGTTTAGCTGTTTTTGTGCAAAATGCATCATGTTTTGTAAATCTTTTTTTCACTCTTAGACATGGGTGGAGTCATTCCTGAAGATGAAGAAGAATATGATGACTGCTTAAGTATGAGCCAGTCAGAGGTGGCCATACTTCCTGATGATGACATCTATGAAGAACTCCCTGGTTTGTGCCTACTTTTCATATTTGTTCATTGAATAACAGTGGTTTGTTTTGTGGCCAGTTGTGCCAAAAAATCTTAATAATTTTGCCCTTAGAACCTTTTTTTTAAATAATTTGTTTTATTGAAATCAAACTAAAAGAAATAAGTTTCTCTATAAGAAAAATAACATGAGACCAACCAACATCCTTATTAAACCAACATCCTCTCTGTGGTCTTTAAAAAAAATTTGTTCTTTGAAAAAGAGTAGTGGTTTAATCCTGAAATCCTGCTCAAATTTGCCCACTGGGCTCTGTCCATCATGTCCCATTAACATCCCCATATCATAATTGGCTTCATTACTTTGTTTCTTCTCCATCCGTCAGCTTGTGTGTCATGTGCGGTCTGGCGCAATATGGCTGCCGTTGCGTCATCTAGGTGGATGATGCACACTGGTGGTGAATCAGGAGATTCCTCCCAAATAATGTGTAAAGCACATTGAGTGTCCAGAAAAGCACTTTATGAAAGGAAGAAATTATTATTATTATGCTTATTTTGTCAATATTGCCCACCCCTAATTATTTAAATGTATCTAATGTTCCTATTTTACGCTGTGCCTGTCCAAAAAAAATCATCACCTGGATTTTAATAAGCAAATGAGCAAATGGGTAATTCCTGCATGGATGATTACGTTTTATCTGGTAACAAGTTTATTAACCCCGACCATGCATTCACATAATTTCTAATGAAATAAACAAATTAAAAGCTGTTTGTGTAGTGAGGTTTTTGTGATCAAGTGCTAGTCTAATTTCAACATAATGATTGTAGTAGACACTTAATAGCCTGGGACCTTACGTTAATGTTAATTTGTGCACATTCTACATTACAAACTGGAAAACCCACATCAACCTCTGTGCTTGTTTTACTTGGGAACTAATGTGGTCGGAGCCAAAGTTTATTGGACTGTATACTCAGGAACCCTCTCAAGTGGTGAACTTTTACATTGCCGCTGAACCTTATCATAGCTCATTACCATAAAGTTGACGCTCTCCTTGACGCTCACACCATCCAAAACTCACCATGTTGCTTACGGTGGTGCAAACACATGGTAACTGATGCAGACAATAGCTTCTCTTTTTTGTAAACAACCATGTCAGAAGACAGATCCTATGGTCATAGAAAAGGTCATAATCTGTTTCAGCAGGGTCAAATTATTGGCATGAATCAAGCAAATAAATAATTTAAGAAGATCGCTAAAGCTTCTAAAATTGGGGTAAAAAATCTTTAACACACAAATTAAAAATTAAAGTACAACCGGATTTTCGTGACTTTTCTTCCCTGATGGCATCGGCATATCCAAAGATGACAATACCAGGATTCATCTTGCTTAAGTTAACATCTTTTTTACACATGGATTGGCCACCACAGAGTCCAAACCTTAACCCTTTTGAAAATTTTTGGGATGTGCTGGAGGAGAGCAGGTCGACCATCACCAGGATCTTGGGGAAAAATTAATGCAACTCTGGATGGCAATAAATGACATTGCCTCCCTTAATTAAAGTTTAAGGTGGTCCAATGAAATATTACAATGTGTGACCTTAGTTTATTTTTGGGAAAGGCAGTGAAAATATTATTATATTTTATTTATGTGTTATTTTATAATAGTTTATGTGTATGTAATACACATATAATAGTTTATGTTATATTATTTGAGTGTTGTTGAAATATTCAAATGAGTCATGTGACCGTAGCACTCAAAAGAAACTCTAGCCACACCTGATCACTGTTACACTGATGAAAGCAGTTCTTTGCCGAAACGCATAGGTTTTTTAAGGATTAGCCATGTGAATAATGGCTTTTTAATATTTTCCACATTTTTCGAATGCCTTGGACTGAATCTTGTTGTTTATTCTGATGAATCCCTTACCCAAAGAGCACTGACAAAACATTTAAGCTACCCCTGAGCGTTTTTATTTTTATATATTTTTCTACATTTTAAGGTTAATATTCAACATAAATAGTAATGAAGAAAATCTAAATTGGGTATATTGCTCCCTGCTCTAACTCTCATCTGTTATTCTTTCTTTCTTTCTTTCTTTCTTTCTTTCTTTCTTTCTTTCTTTCTTTCTTTCTTTCTTTCTTTCTTTCTTTCTTTCTTTCTTTCTTTCTTTCTTTCTTTCTTTCTTTCTTTCTTTCTCTTTCT
>CAIGQQ010004375.1:1979378-1997739 GCA_903798035.1 Danio albolineatus | reverse complement strand
GTTTTTGCATTAAGCAATCTATTATATGTAAATATACCTGTGCGACATAAAACACTTTGTGGTCCAGGGTCACAAATATGCAAGAATGTAACCTAGCAGTTGGTTTTGTTTTTGTTTTACTCAAAACTGGGTTGAAACAACTCAAAATATAGTATATAGTAGTGTTTTCATATCATCTCTATTCTGCTGTGTTAATGAATAACTGTAAGGACCTTTGTGGGTCAATGACGTCAGACCCACTTTAGAGTTTAATACACATGCCAAAACATAATAAATGAGGTGGCTTTACAGAGCTCAGAATTCTGTGTAAATTTGCAGAGCCAGATTAAATCATGCCTGGTTTGACCTACAGTACCTCATTCAGCCTCTAGTGTCAAAGTACTGTGTAAAGGAGCAATTGCTGTGTAAATGCATTAATGCCACCTCTGAGCAACATTAAACACTCTCTGAGGCTAAAGGCTGCCACAGAGGTGCTTCTGTGTAACTTGTACGTTTGGCAGAGTATTCATCCTTTAATTTTATTTTCAGGAAAAGCTTCAATGTCACATGGTATAGCAATCAGGTTTGCTTCTTTCTCCTTAATTTAACCACAAAAATCTAGATGACTAGAATGGTTAGATTAATGAAGAAACATACTGCAAAAACTGTCTAAAAGTCTATCCAGAACGTGAAGATACTAGATAGAAACAAGAAAAGATACTATCCAGATCATGTAATTATCTGAAGTGTATGTGTTTAAAAGTAAAATTTAATGGATACTCATTAAATAATAATTTCTTTAATATTAGTTATTTTTATGTAAGATTTTGAGGGTTACACCACATGACGATTTAAAACCTGAGCTAACCTTGCCTAGTCAAACAGGCTGATATTTTAAGAGATTTACTGACCTTGAAATAAAGTTCTGAAGGTCTGCCTCTTTTGCTGATTCTATAGACGAATTACCAACCTAAGTCACACATTACGTCACACTGCTCCCCGGTTGCAAAAAAAGACCGGCTGCAATAGCAAACACGTCGTGTTGTCTGGTCGAATGCCAAAAGTCCAAAAATAGAAAACTTAACTTTTACCATACACCACACTGATTTTAATGCCAACCGCAGACGTCTTTTGGCTAAAAGGGAGCTGAATGGAGTGACGGCCTAATTAAAAATGCTCTACTCTGCAGTTCTCATTTCATATCAGGTAAGTTTACGCTATGGTGAATCATACACATTACTCATTTTTGTTTGTAGCAATGATTTCAGCAAAAACAGTTAAATATGGTGAATTAAACCTCGGACACTGAATGAATGAAAGGTAAAAATATTTGTTCACAAACCCTGCTGTACAGGTGCAGTTCGCTGTCAGAATGCAGTTGTTTTGCTTGTTGATGATTACAGGCCTTGTATAGCTCCATCTTCTTTTCTTGTCTTTGGCTAGGCAGAACCTCGGTTTTTAGCACTACATAGTTTTGAATCTGGTAATTTATGGAACATTATTTCTTGCACATGACTACACAGAACAAGATTGTTGGCATCCGAAGACTTGTAGGGTTTTAGCTTCTCTCTAATAAAATCACTTGGAGTCGTATATTTCGGGCTGGATGCTTGGCCATTTCGTCTAATCCAATATCCATTGGGAGGGTGCTATTGCAAATACACCTTTCAGACGAACGCCACTCACTTTAACGTTAATTTTGCTGAATAACTATGCTTATCACTGGGTGACAAGCTGTTATAATACGCCGAAAGCATTATGTAAATAATGTGTAATATGTAATCAATATAACTTATTTCTAAGGCTACAACAAACTCTGTACAGCATCGGATGTCATTCCATTGTTGTAAATACTAGCGCTCCCGTTTTTTTTCTGCAACCTCGCTGCATGCGCATCCTGAATGTTTACAAACCAGGAATTTGTCTATTGGCAAGTCTTTTAAAAGTAATACATATTTGTGTAATACATTGTAAGAAAAGAAAGTAAAGACACTAAAACTAGTAAAATGGATATTTCCCACAATTTGTTGCCATTATGGGGCCTCACGGTGGCGCAGTGGGTAGCACAATCGCCTCACAGCAAGAAGGTTGCTGATTCGAGCCTCAGCTGGGTCAGTTGGCATTTCTGTGTGGAGTTCGCATGTTCTCCCCATGTTGGCGTGGGTTTCCTCTGGGTGCTCTGGTTTTCCTTACAAGTCCAAAGACGTGGCATAGCTAAACTGTCCCTAGTGTATGAGTGTGAATGAGTGTGTATGGATGTTTCCCAGTGATGGGTTGCAGCTGGAAGGGCATCCGCTGCGTCAAACAAATGCTGGATAAGTTGGCGGTTCATTCCACTGTGGCAAGCCCAGATTATTAAAGGGACTAAGCCAACAAGAAAAGGAATGAATGAATGTTGCCAATATTTATTTACAGTCAAATTGCTGAATTAGTGACTTTCTTCTGTAAAACATAAAAAGACTATATGTGCAATGTGTCTGGCTGTTGTATATGATCTTTAATAATCATATAATCTTTTATTTTACTCTGAATAAATTCATGAAGTTTTAGAACAGGATGTGCCTTTTTTGTGATCAGGACGATATACTGTCTTGACATTATAATTTTTTTTTAACTTTATACCTCTCCTACATATCAAAGTTAATTTTAATAGAGTAATTAAAAATACTCATTATGGAAGAAGCACCAGTATGGGTTTGAATTGAACTTTGAACGTGTTTTTGGAATACATTAACAGATCGGACAAAGAAATACTGTACTGTATGCTCATTGACCTTTGCATGGGTGTTTGATTCTAGCATTTCAGTGTTATGGAAACAGTCTGGAACATGAGCTGTTATTGGTCAGATTAATATTTTATACTCTAAGAATGAGAAAAAAAAATCTTAACTGATAATATTTTAAAAATAAACTAAATCAAAGCTACATGGCTTCAGGTTAAAATATATGGTGCCATAATTGGTTGCATTTTATTTTATGATTTCATTAGAACTGAGAGTAATAGAACGGCAGGGTTGTATAATAGCGTAGCGCTCTACACTGAACATTTCATTACAATATATTATTACCTACTTACATACAGTATGTCATCATCTGCCACAGACTAGTGGTTTTAACGTGGTCATCATTGTTTTCAGCAATTGTGAGACTTTCGAGTATAGCCTTCATCTGAGATTTTTAGGAATGCTGATATGAATTTGGCCTAGTGATGACTGACTGTATGATGTCATCTATTGCGATGCATTAAGATCCGCAGAAGTGATTATACAGAAAAGAAGCTGACAGAAAGAACTGCTGAATGCAGCTTTCCATAATTCTACCCAATTTATTTATATTCATTTTACTAGAGAGTCAGGAACGTGCAGACAGCGATAAGATAGTGTGTCTTCAGGAGAAATAGAGATGACATCCCAATTTCACCAATGGCTAAAAATCCATAATTTGTAATGGATGTATAAAGCATGCCAATGGGGAAATTATCTCATTCTGGTAAAAGTCAGCAGGCTGTCAGAAAATGACAGAATATGGTCTGAATGGGATCCAGGGGTGAATGCGTTTTTAAGAGCAAGTCTGACATCTAGTGGCTAGAATTAGTGTGGTGGCCTTTTGAAGAACATTTGCCTATAGGAAGTCTGCTGTGTGTTCCCTGCACTGAAAAAAAGGGTTCATGGCAGATTGTTGCAAACAGTTCATAGAAGTTGAATTTAAATAAACAAATTAAGTTGAACATTACTTAATTTCATTTGTTTGTTTAAATTCAGCCCAAATTACCTTAAAAAATAGTAAATCCAATTGGTTTTTTTCCACTGTGTGCAAAAGTGTTAGAATGGTCATTGACCGCCAATACTGCAATATTTGATATTTAATAATAATATCCTAAAAAATATATATTATTAAGATTAATTTTTTATATAATATATTAAAATCCAGTTCGTTTTTTTGATGTCAAAAGTGAATTTTCAGCTAAGCTTTTCTAAAGTCTTCATCGTAATTTACTGCTTAAACATTTCTGTAAATTGTTTTAAGTATTCACTGATAATTGGAACATAATAAATATTGTCCTAAGTTAAATACAATATTGCAGATTCAAGGTATTAATTTGTTGCAGTTCTTTACAAAAAAATAAATACATAAATTAATATTGCTGATCCTAAACCTTTGAATTGATATATATATATATATATATATATATATATATATATATATACACACACACATAAATAAATAATACTTTTATTTCTCATTCATGCTCTTTTTAATTGTAACTCTCCATTTATGTGGCCTTAAAGAAAAGCTTTTCTGCTTTGCTTTGGGTGGGATATAAATAATAAAAATACATTTTCTGTTTGCTTAAAGTATAAAAACATTTAAAAGAAAAAAAAGCACACCATTAAATAACATTGCACATATGAATTATACATGAAATATACTGCACAGCGTAAAAGAGATAAGCATAAACCCAGCAAGCTGCCAAAACGATGCTGGGAAACACAGTCCAACGATGCTGTGTCGTATTTGAGCCGTTTTATGGGCACTGCAAGGCTTGGTTTACCATGAATATTGCAGGCGCTCTTTTGTAGCGTAGCCCCCTTCCCCCTTCGCTCAGCCAGGCTCACGGATGACCGTAAAGCTGGTGTAGGTTTAGTGTCCAGCTGTGGCTCACAGGCCATTCAGAACAGTCTGGGGAACAAGCCAGTGGGGCTATTAGTGGCCTGCCTCCTTCCCCTTGGCCATGCAGCAGCTGCAGGTCTAACACCCCCCCTCCATTTACCCCCCTGTCCAGACCCTCCGCGGCTCTCAAAGGGTATTGACCATCAGACCAGGGGGAGGTGTCAGGGCCCTAAATCACACACACACACACCACGCTCTCGTCTTTTCAAAGCAGGCCAGTGTGTGCTGTAAATGATGCTTGGTCAAAATAGAGCGTCACATGGTCCGTCTGGAGTCCAGCAGCATTGTAAACCTCAAAGACCCGCAACATTTCAATTGTGAGTGGTGTAATATTCATGTTTGAATCATGCAGGGGTTAAATTATCCATCTTATATACTGTATACTTAAATAAACCTGCAAATGCTGTCACTGGGGCAGGAACTTTTTAGGCACTAATATGTGTGACAAACTGAATCTGAATGGATTTTTTTGTTCTTCTTTTGTAAAAAAAGCAAGCAGATTCATACAGAATGATTTTGAGTGGATAGCAGAGGTTTTCAGTGCAAGTACAATTGTTTTAAATATTTATGCACAAATCCTCTAAACCTTTTCATATTATTCTTTAATATAATTGATATATACATTCCTATTTTGTTGTTAAATGTGTAGTGAATATATAGACTGAATGATGGGCTCAATCTGCAGAGTTTTGGTGGATTTCTGAGGGAACAGACTCCATGTGAGTCATACAGTGCTCAGCATACATAAGCATCCACCCCTCACAAATCTTCTTGTCTTTTAAATTCATATTTTTAATAGGAAGCTATACAATATTATATTTGTGCATATACCTTAGATTAGTCAGCACTGAAACCAAATCTGGAGCCTATTTACCATAATATCTTACGATAACTAGTACACCCAAATTTATATGTTATAGAAAAATATTAAGTACAAATTTTAAAAAAGAGGAAAAATTAAGTGAAGCAAAAAATGGAAAAATTTACTTGAAATTTTGTATGTTGTAAATTTTTTGCAATATTTTGTTTGAATTTAACTGCATTATCTTTCAATTTCTAAAATGTTTAGTGACTAAAATAGTATTTTAATTAATATATCCGTTTAATAAATCTGTTTTGATCAAATGCACCAAAATACATTATTCACTGAGAATTGGATAAAAATATTCATTTTCAAAATAGGGGTGTACTTAATTATGCTGAGCACTGTATGTACACCTTTAGATATTAATATTAGCATTTTATTTTTGTTAAACTTAGAAATGACAGTTCACCTGCTGCCTTAAAACATTTAGACTGAAATAAATATGAGTGGTTCTTCTTGAAGAAAAATTTCAACTCACAATGGTCAAGACAGTGGATATACTTTATTTTATGTTTGAAAGCTTGTAAACTCGTACTTAAAATGTAAAACTTGTTGTTACTATTAGTATTAAACAGACAAAATAACAAATAACAGGGTTATAATTGGGCTATAATATTTTACTGTGTACCTTTAAAGTGTCAACATAGACCCTTATTTCTTTTATTTAGTGCTGTCAAATGACTAATCATGATAATACCTGCGATTAATTGCATTAAATATAAATGTGTGTGTTTACTGTGCATATAAAATTACAAATATACATAAGATAAAATGTGAAATTTATGTAACAATCTTGGATTTTAGATGCTTTTTTACAGCACAAGTATAAATTCAATTATGCATAATAATTAAGAATACTTTAAGTTCATTCTGATTTAGCAAGTCTGTGCGACTAGTTGATTTACTTAGATAGACACTTTGTGCATGTGTGTGTGTGGGCATGTAGGTGGAGTGTGAGGTCTGCATTGCTTTCCTGTTGCAGACTTATTTGTCACACTCGCCTTCTAATGTGACCCTCCTGCACGCGCACAGATTATTTGGTGCACACACGGCACCAGGCGCTGTCCTGTCAATGAGGTGTGTGTGTATCAAAGGAGGCGACAGGAAGCTTCCTCTTCACCCTTTCACATGTGCACTTCCTGTCTCGTTTCACACAGACTGGACAACTGCTGTATATATTTGGAGATCTGTGCGGGGTGAGGTGTGCGAATCATTCTCTATTACTTTATCTGTTTAGTTTAAATGCAGTTCAAATATTAAAGAAATACTGTATTGATAAAGTTTGAGATCAGTACGATTTTATAAATTAAAACTTCTTAACATTTGTCACTTTTATTTATATGCGAGTAGTTTTAAATTATGTGGGTCAAAAATGTGTATGTCCCGTTTTGGTGTCCACAGATTAGAAAACATTTACAATTACATAAATATATGTAGTTAGAATTCATGAAAAGTTAAATGCAAATTATAGAAACATACATTAAAACAAAAAGCTATCATTTTTGTTGTTGTTTTGATTATTGAAAAGATCTTTTCTCCTCCTTATTCTTCAAACTTACAAATATGTGTTCTCCAGAACCCACCTTCTAAAAAAATTTAAAGGGTGGTATTTATTATACATTAATTTACACTGTTAGGGTTAATAAAATATTAATAACTGAACTACTAATGACTATGTAAACTAATAATAATAACTTAAATAAATAAAAAGATAATTTTTCATTTTTTACCAAGGGTCCATTGGGGGTCTCTGCAGTACAAATCTCCACGGCGATTTAAATGTATTTAAGTTATTAGTAAATTATTCTTAAAATACAATTTAGATAAGATGGCATTCTGTGTGAACCAAAATTTAATTAAATATATATTTGTACTTAAACATCACCAACATAGTCATTTAATGTGTTAATACTCACATTAATTTGAAAAAGGTGCTGAAACCAATTTTACAATTCATTACAAAAAAAGAAACAGCATGCAGCACATTCAGATGAATGTGAAATTTTGAAGTAGAATAAACGGAATAGTATTTTCTAACATATATATACATTATTATTATTATTTTTTTTTACAAGCGTTTATATAAATAAAATAGCTTCAAAAATTGCATTCAAAACTACAGATAGTCAAAGATTTATTTAAAAAGGTTCACTGATGTAAAAAAAATAAATCAATAAATCAACCGTTCATAGTAGGTATTTGGGTTAGATAAGTTCAAAAATTCTCCACAAACGGTTTTATATGCTCATTTATAACCCCTGAAATTACTCCTAGCCTGTGTGATTCGTTTTTCATGAATCTTCATGAGCTCTGTTCTGATTCTCTGCAGCTAACCTGCTTTCGCTCTCTCTCAAATACACACACACACACACACACACACACAAATATTTTACCAAATTAAGTAGATGCCATAAATCAACCGAGGTGGTCGAGAGGTTTATTTTAGCTAGAAGGATTAAGTGAGATATCTTAAGGCCAGTTGTGTTGTGGATGTAATATAGGCTAAATTATAAATATACTGGACAAAAGAGACACACAGAGATGTATGTAGTATTTTTAATTTGGATTTTGAGGCTTAAACGTATTTGAAAACAACCAGAAATTAATATCAACATCTGCATGAACATAGGAATTTTTAAAGGGAATTGGCATCCTTTCACATTTAGTGCTGAGTGATATGACATGATGCATAAATACGCATTAAGCATTTATACTCTGCAGCTTATATGTGTTTTTTTTGTGTGTGTGTGTGTGTGTGTTATTACAAACATGCATAGAAGATTGCAGGAAAGTGAAAAATGTACATATTAAACTAACAAAAGATGGCCTTAAAGGGCCCTAAACAGGCCTTATACCCGTCTTCACATTAGTGCAGAAAAAAATGTAAAATCTGTATCTTCTGCATTTTCGTTCTGACCAGATGGCTGGCTAAGAACTGCTCCTTAAAGCCCATCGCACACCGGACACAAATCACCATGTCATGTCCTTATAAAAAAACATGTAAAGATGTGGTGATGTGGGCATGTCTTCCTGCCCTCTCCCGTTTTCAAAATAAGAGTCCCTCATACAAGGTACTTTACATTTAACATAAGCAAAGTTAAACTTAATAATAAAAGGGAAACAATGATCATTGTTGTAATCTCACTAGAAAATGTTGTGGCCAATCAAACAGCCTGGGCATGCATATTAATGATCCTATGTTCAACTTAACAGTCTGTGTTTGTTCCCATCGGACAGTTTTTTTTTACTGGGATTTTACTCTTTTGATTTACATGAGAACAAGGAAACAGTTGTTTGAGGCTCACAATATATCTTTCCATGTACTAAATTCTTATTAATTAGCTATGCATAGGTATATCCATATTTTTATTATATGGCATTTTAACTCCGTGGTCTTTCAGCAGAGTTTTTTTATTGCCTTCCTTTTCTTTTTAGTCCTGGTAAGAGGGCAGAACACACTGAGGACAGTCTGCATTGTGGAGCCGCTCTCCATTACAGTGTGTGTGTGTATGTGTGTCTGTGGCGGCTGTCAGCAGCTGCATAACCAGACCTGTGTTTTATAGACAGATATGAGCACGCAGCCAGTAAGAGGTTTGCTGGCCGGAGTCGAGCACTATACATTATACAGCAGGAATCACTTAGGCTGCCGGGGTCAAGTAGGGGCCCACAAACTTCATATTTAACTTTAGATGGGGTATGATTCAAACCTCATTGCTCTTCGCGAAGGCATCTTTTTTTCGACAGTGAGGTGAAGGATGAAGGCAGACGAGCAGTGAGTGTCTTGTCAGCTTTGTGGAGATCAAAGACTTGAATGTCGGAGAGAAAAAAAAACTATAAATGTCAGCCAGAATACCCTGGATTAAGATGTTTCAGGGTTTCGCTGTAGCTGATCAGTCTTTTCAAGTGGAACAAATGAGAGACTGTGGGAACTTAAGGAAAAACAGAGCTGAGGTTGCAGATTTCCATGAGGTCTTTGGTTAGAAATATCCTCAATTAGGTCTGTTATATATTGCCCTACAAAAACAAAGTGCAGTAACTACTCTAATTAAAATAATTTTGTGTTTGTGCATTAAAAAGCTTTTCCTCTGCTATCTGCACAAAAATTAACACAGCACAGAAAACACTTTAATTGGATTCTTCACTCTAAATGTAACATTTCCTCTCACTCCACACTCTCAGAAATAAAGAGACAGGAGCTGTCACTGGGGCAGTACCTTTTCAAAAAACACATATGAGTGCCCAAAGAGTTCACAGTGGTTCCTAAAAGGTGCACATTACTACTCAAGTACCTTTAAAGTACCATTATGGATCCTTCAGGTAAAAATACGTATGTTGAAAAGGTACTGCCCCAATGACAGCTCCTGTACCTTTATATCTGAGAGTGCAGTGGTTGTAAACATTTATTAATTTCTTTCTTTTACTGAACACAATACAAGATATTCTGAAAAATATTGGAAACCAGCAGCCTTTGACATCCATAGTAGGAACATAAATGTTGTGGTAGTCAATGGCTGCTGCTTTCCAATATTCTTCAGTGTATCTACATTTGTGTTCAGTAGAAGAAAGAATATTTAATTTAGTTTCTGGGTAAACTGTCTTCTTAAATGGACCAATTTGAGTCTTTATGACTTTTGCCTCAATACATTTTGAAATTGCTGCTCATTAATTGTTAGTACGGGAGTTAGTTTAGAACTGGTCCCCAAATAAAAGAGTGTCCCTATCATTTTTGTACTGTAAATATTCTGTATTGAATATAAAAAAGTGAGGTTTTATTTGAATCAGTGTCTAAAAAAATATATTTTTCAAATATTTTAAATTACAATTTATTAACGAATACTTCTATTTAGCAAGGGAATGGTGATGAAAATTTGAGGGTTTTTTATTATTAATTTGAGTTATTTTTTTAATACTTTTCTGTTGAAATATAATATATTGATTTTCATAACTTTTAAAAAGTTTATTTTACATTTTATTTATATTTTATTCAACATTTTTGCTTTTTAAAAAAAAAAGTTTATTGAGCTTCAAGTTGAGTTGTTAGAATGATTAAGGTCACAGATCATGCTTTTTTTAAACTTTATTTTGAACTAAATATTTTTATTATATTAATGATTAATAAAGTAAATTGAGCCTTGTTTTGGTGAGACTTCTTCAATTTTGTAATTGTTTTTTGCAATTATATTATATTATATTATATTATATTATATTATATTATACTAAAATGATTGTGTTCTTTAAAAATAGTGACTGAGTTTGCAGAATATCTGAAATTAACACCTTTATTATTGCTTAAAATAATAATAATTAACATTTAAAAAAATAATATTTTGTAACTTTTATAGTCATATTTTTGTAGTTCAATAAAATGTTTAAATATTTCATATTTATTTATTGGTTTATTTACTGTTATTATTATTATTATTATTATTATTATTATTATTATTATTATTATTATTATTATTATTATTATTATTATTATTCAAAACTAAGTGCACTACTATATTAACCCCTACTGTCAAAAAAAGAAGCTTTGGATTAAACAAAATTTTAAAGATGTTCTTGATGTTGAGAGGATAAAACTAAAATCAAACAGAAGCATAATCATATTAAGCCTAATATCATTTTTTATATTATTTATAATATAACATTTGACAAAGTTTCTTATGGACTCTGCAACATCTGCTTGTCCACACTTCGGTTTGTCCACTTTTCCTAAAGGCCTGCTGAGAAGTGAAGTTTTGTGCATCCAGCGTCCATCTCAGTCCACTCTCCTTTCATTGTGTCATCTTTTTTATTTTGTAATTGATCACAGTATGTCCTGATGGATCTGCTTCTCTGTAACCCCGCGGTTTATCCTGCATCTATGAGAAGCACAGCAGTATCAAGGATATGGAGAAAACGCAGGTTCAGTGGCTTTGAACTGAACGACATGAACTGTGTGATCTGTTTGCAATTATGGAATAAAGAAGGAGAGACGGATGGACGAATCTTATCTGCTTCTTATCTTTATGGTTATCTCTTCCGTGAGCTGATCTGTCTCTCTCTACGCAAAGAAATAGACTCTGTCCTCGGTCTCACAGATCTGTTCTGCTTCATAGGAAATATATCGCCCATTCAGGTTCTCTTGTGTAATCTTTATAGTTCCTACGGGCCTTGTGTCCTTGAATTGGCCTTGGAGAGAGAGGCTTGGAATAGGGGGTAGGGGATGAACCGAGGAAGACAGTAGGAGAAGAAAATGAGGCGAAAGCTCGAAATGAACTATAGATATTGACGCTTTTGATTCCCCAGAGCTCTGACCTGTGAGGTTTGACCTCGCTGATTGTGTCTCTGCTCTGATTGGGCTCAACAGTGAGTGAGTTTAATGAATGACGGTTATCGGTTTTTCTGTGTTTCCACAGGAGTACGACATGTTCGGCTGGTGGGTGGGAGAGATGAAAGGGGTCATCGGAATCGTGCCAAAGGAATATCTTTTGGAGCTGTATGTGCTCTGAAGGGGCTGAGGTGAGTCAGAGATTGTGGGTTGGCAGCTCAAAAATGTGCAAAGTGTCGTTTATTTATATTCCACATAACATTTTTAGAGGTATAAATAATTAAATATATATTAGATAGAACATTTAAAAGTTGTCCTGTTTAAAAAAGAAAAAGAAAAGAAAATAAATTTACATACATTTCCCCCATGAATTACAGAAGTGTCATTCAGTGTAACTGTTTATATATTAGAATGG
Organism: Danio albolineatus; assembly: GCA_903798035.1. Classification (NCBI taxonomy): domain Eukaryota; kingdom Metazoa; phylum Chordata; class Actinopteri; order Cypriniformes; family Danionidae; genus Danio; species Danio albolineatus. The sequence goes on along the minus strand of CAIGQQ010004375.1, from coordinate 1,985,499 downwards.
TTTCTTATTTGGAACAAGAATTGTTTGTTTACATTTTAAATAACTTCAATTTTTTTAAATTCTTTGTCAATGTTGCATTTGACAGAAAATATTCAATGATTTAAATATATGCAAACTTTTTATGATCACGTATTAGTTTATACATTTATAAATATATATTTATATATATTTATTTATACATATATGTTTATATATTTATAAATGCAGGTTAGAATTAATTTTGCATATTTTTTTTTATTAATTTAAAGTTACATAAGCAACACACAATAATCTAAATCTTAAACTGTGGTACTGTATCAATAATTAAAAAAACTGCCTTATATATCTACACATAATACTGAGCAAACGTGAGTACAACATTCACAGATCTCTCTTTTTTTATGAATATTTACTGTAGGATGCTTTACAGTAAGATATATGCGTATATACATCAGATTAGTCAGTACCAAAGTCAAACCTGGAACTCATCTAACAAAAAAATTTACAGTCCAAAAATGTGTACACCCAAATTAATATGTTAGGGGAAAATATTAAATAACATATTAATAAACAGGAAACATCAAGAGAAACATTAAAATATATACAATTTGGTTAAAAATGTGTAGTTTGCATTTATTTATTTTATTGCAATAACTCATTTGAGTTTAAAGGTATTATTTTTCTGTTCCTAGAAATGTTAGGTAACCAAACTTTCATTTTAATGGATATACAGTAACTGTCTCATCAAGTGGTTTGGTTAAATGCACCCAAACTTACTGTCTATATTCACAGAGAAATGGATTTAAAAATACAAGTTTTCGGAAAGGGGTGTACTCATTTATGCTTAGCACTGCGTGTATATATATATATATATATATATATATATATATATATATATATAATTTTAAAACTAAAATCCAATGAACTCCTGTGAAAATATTACTTTTATGTGACAAATCCAGCTTGCTGTTCATTATTAATAAACAAAAAAAACATGTTATTGTATTTACTGTTTTAATTTCAGCCGAAAAAAAGTTTATTTAAAACGTAATGTAATTTACTGTTTATTTGTAAAATTAACTAGCAGTTTCAGAGTGAAACTTGTTTTAGTGTACGTCCTACATCAACATGTTTTGTTTTTTTTGCTGTGTTTTTGTTCATTTACAGGAACCTCTGATGGCCTGCTGTTGCAGCTTTATGATCCACAAGCCACTGCCTCTTTCTGTGTTTCTATTCTATTTAATATGTAAAGCAAGCTGCCTGTCCAGAAGCATCAGCAATTCTGAAGAATGTACAATGAAGGATTAGATGTGCTTACTATTTAATTGTCACATGCTAAGGTATTTAATAGCAATGACTGAATTATTATTATATTATTATTTGTCTTTAAAAAGCTTCAAAGTTGCTTCAAAAGCATGAAACTAAAAAAAATAAAGCTAGAATGTTGGTATTGTGACAAAATGCTCTTAAGTATCTCTCAGATTGAGTTGTATCCACCAGGTGGCAGCAGTGCATAAGCAAGCCTTTCTAAAATGGTTTTGCGTCGAATTATTCGAAGGCAGATGCGAAATATCTTGATTTGAGACCCCATTTGATCCAGAAAACACTAGACAGGCTTCCACATAGACCGTAAGTGTTGTTTGTATACAGACAATCACGATGTCGCAGTATGTAACGACGTGAAGGGAAAACAAAATCCTTGACCTTTTTATGCATAACATAACAAACAAATCAAATAGCAGTTATTCAGATGTGGAATTAATTATCTGCTGTAGGAGAACTGTTTGGCATATCGGATCGGATCTTCATGGACCGCTGCTTTGACATCCACAAATATCTGGGCGCTGAAGTGAGAAACTTAATTAAAACACATGTCAGATGTTTCCTTCTCTGCCAAAAGAACGAAGCGTTAGCTACTATTAGCATATTAACTTGCTCAGTCAAGCTTTACACAATAAATACTAAAGACATTTTAATTTGATCATTATATAATACTGTATTATACGTTACCAGTTGATTAACAATTACACTCGGACCTGCTTGTTAAAGTTGGGGGAATAGGCCTGTACAGAGGGATTTTAAATCAAATGCTAATGCCATGTTCAATATATGATTAATACATTTTTTCAGACATCTGTACTATAAGATATCATGGAGAAATATTTGTGTCTTATTTAAAACAAACATCATAAGGTAAATCATTAAACGACTTAATATTACATCATGCTAATTTTATTAGGTTTAAAATGTTCTTTATCTTGTATTCGAATTTCTACTTTCATTACAACACATGTAAAAATCTATTAAAATCAATTAAATAATCATAAGATAAATTGATGCAACTAATTTTACTCTACAAATTTGCTTTAAAATATTCTCTTTTTTGTCATTAAGTAATAAAGTCTGCTGGTTGGATTAGGTGTTAATTAGGTTTATTTTACACAAATATTGCAGAATGAATATTAAATTGAATGACTGAAGATAGACAAATAAATGTAAATTTTATATTAAGCTATAACATGATATTCATATTTTTAAGTTGTTTCTTATTTTTCTTTTTTTTACCACATTGCCAAGGTTTTATGATCAACGTTTTGTCATAATTTGTTAAGATGAATTAAGTATAATATATAAAAATAATAATTTATTAAAATCAAAACTTGTATCTGACAATTCAAAAGAATAATAAAAAGTGAACATTTGTGTTTCATTTCAAGAATAAAAGTAAAACAGAAATGCTGAGTTGGAAATCTTGAAAAAATAATTGATTATTATATAACAGATGGAATGCTCATTGTTAGGTAAGTTAACAGATTTACTAAAATTATGTAATATGGCCTTATTGTAAAGTGTTACTTTTTTGTTATGCTACGAATAAGTCATGATTTGTTGCAAACTCATAATTGTCTTTTGTTTAACACAAAATCAGATTTTGATGCTGCTTTCCTCCATGAAATAAAAGAGAATGGTAAAAAAAATCTAAATACTGTAAGTACTGTATGAATGTATGTTAGAACTCTTTAAGAATGTAAGTATGTAAGTCCAAAAGCCACACAGTCATCTAAAAACATTCCAAAGTTGTTGTTTGTTTTCAAGTTGCTTTTGGTAATACAGCTTGAATTCCTAAATTTTATTTATGTGTTCATTGTAGACCGATTCATGGAGATTAGAAACATCATCTTTAAACAATAACCACTTTAACTCTTTCAGTTTTGTTCCTAATTTTATGATTTAAATATAATTAAAAATAAACCAAAAACAGTGCTGCATTAATATAGAATAAATTTTAATTTGTTATCAGAACATATTTAGTAAATATAACCTCTTCAGCTGAGATTTTCATTTTTTCTGTAAATGCACAACACCTGTTAGTCAAACACTTTCCAGAATACAGATAAACAAACAATTAAATGAAACAGAGAAACTAAGAGATAATAGGAAATTCTTATTAATGGAACTAAAATGTATTATATTAAAATAAGTGTTTATAATGGAGTTTTTAATGTGTATTTAATTCTAATTAAATAAATTAGAATAATAAATTGGTATTAATCAAGAATTAGCATTTATTTTGTCAGCAGAATTAACTTAACAAAAAACAAATTTCATCTGAGATACACATTTTTACTGTCATAACTACTAATTTATAAAAACATTTGTTTCAAAGGTTACAGAAACTGTCACCACACAGCAAGAAGTTTGCTGGTTCGAGCCCCGGCTGGGTCAGTTGGCATTTCTGTGTGGAGTTTGCATTCTCTCCTCGTGTTGGTGTGGGTTTCAAACACATGTGGTATAGGTGAATTGAATACTAAATTGGCCTCAGTGTATGTGTGTGAATGAGAGTGTATCTGTGTGTTTCCCAGTACTGGGTTGCAGCTGGAAGGCCATCCGCTGTGTAAAACATGCTGAATAAGTTGGCGGTTCATTCCGCTGTAGTGACCCCTTATGAATAAAGGGACTAACCCGAAGGAAAATGAATATTATATTATATTATATTATATTATATTATATTATATTATATTATATTATATTATATTATATTATATTATATTATATTGTATTATATTATATTATTAATTTCTTCTTGTCGGCTTAGTCCCTTTATTAATTCGGGGTCGCCACAGTGGAATGAACCGCCAACTTATCCAACATTTGTTTTACGCAGTGGATGCCCTTCCAGCCGCAACCCATCTCTGGGAAATATATTATATTATATTATATTATATTATATTATATTATATTATATTATATTATATTATATTATATTATACTAAAATGATTGTGTCTTTTAAAATTAGTGACTGAGTTTGCAGAATATCTATCATATAATATATTATATGTCAGTAATGCTTTATCAGGCCTCTACTATTCCTTCACTGTTCAGCTGTGTTTCCTGATAATTTACTAGAAGGGTAAAATCTGGAACAGGGTGACTTTCCTGATTGAACTCGTCGAGTCTGTTAAAAAATCAGCACTAATGAAGGAGCTCAGGGTGGAGAGGATGTTTCCACTGAGCCTCGTGTGTGTTAAATTCGCATCACATGTCAGCGACTCACACCTCTCTGTCAGGACGGGTGGAGGGAAGACACCTGTCGAGGGAGGTGGGGATTCATTAGTATTCATTAGACATTTCCTACTAGATCCTGAGCCCAGAGGAGGAACGCCATTCGTTTCCTCCATAGAGATATACGGAGACTAGTGTGTGATGTTATAAAAGAGCAGAATGGATGGTGGACTTCCAAAAGATGCTTTCCCTCATGTCATTTCAGACTAAAACAAATATAAAGGAAGTTAAAAAGAAATATTTTAAACAAAGCAATAGTTTTGATAAAATTGCTTGTATACAAACTAAAATTACAATTAAACTGAAAACTTAAAAATAACTCCTCTTAACTCATCCCAATATAACACTGTGACCAAAATACTTTTAAAAATTTTTAAAATATATATATATATATATATATACACACACACACACCAGGTTAATAAAAAGTGTAAATACAGCTTATAATTTAACCATTTAAGAATTTGACTAGACAAATTTGTTGATTTAAATGAACTTAAGTTAAATTAAATTTGAAATAGATGGAATTTTTAGAGTAAAACAACAGCTTAAAATTTTTATTTACATTACAAATAAATAAACTGAGCTAAGAATCTCGCTTGGTATCATATATATATTAATATATTATTCATATTTATTAATAACCCCTTCGATGTCACGGTGGTGCTGGGGGTATAGCACAATCGCCACACAGCAAGAAGGTTGCTGGTTCGAACCCCAGCTGTGTCAGTTGGCATTTCTATGTGAAGTTTGCATGTTCTCCCCGTGTTCGTGTGGGTTTCCTCTGGGTCCAAAGACATGCGCTGTTGGTGAATTGGGTAAACTCTAGAAACAACCTAGGGTAAACTAAATTGTCCGTAGTGTATGTGTGTTTCGCAGCTGGAAGGGCATCCACTGCATATGCTGGAAAGTTGGAGCTTCATTCTGGTGTGGCGACTCCAGATTAATAAAGGGACTAAGCCAAAAAGAAAATGAATGAATGAATAATTACCCCTTAAGCAATATATTTTTTTCGATTGTCTACAGAACAATTCAATTCAATTCAATTCACCTTTATTTGTATAGCGCTTTTACAATGTAGATTGTGTCAAAGCAGCTTCACATAGAAGGTTATAGTAAATTGAAAAAGTCAGTTTAGTTATTAGCTAGTATATTATTAGCTAGTATATAGCTGAGTTCAGTTCAGTTCAGTGTTGTTTAATATTCACTACTTAGAGTTCAAACACTGAAGAGTAATCCATCGGTGCGCAGCTTTAGCTGCAGTCTAGTCGCCGGACGCTGGAGAACTCGAGGCTCGTCTGTCCTTGGAGAACGAAACTGTTATACAATGACTTGCCTCATTAGACTAATGTGCCTAATTAACCTACACCTTTAAAGTGCACTTGAATACTATTTTGAAAAATATCTAGTAAAATAGTATGTACTGTATGTATCATGGCAAAGATAAAAGAAATCAGAAAAATTCGTTATTAAATCTATTATGTTTAGAAATTTGTTGGGGGATATTACAGGGGGCTAATAGATCAGACTTTAGATAGATAGATAGATAGATAGATAGATAGATAGATAGATAGATAG
>CAIGQQ010004375.1:1967391-1979368 GCA_903798035.1 Danio albolineatus | reverse complement strand
ATAGATAGATAGATAGATAGATAGATAGATAGATAGATAGATAGATAACCTATATATTAGATTTAAAAAAAACTAAATAAAACTTGAAATTGATAAAATGAAAGAATACAACAGAGCAAACAATAGAAATTTTCAAATGTTGCTTTCTTGCTGAAATACGTTTACGCTCACTTAAAATTACTATTATGAAAATAAAGTTTAAAAAGAAATATTCCAAACAATGACAACATTTTGAAATGAAATTCCTTAAATACATACTAAAATTACAGTTAAATCCCCCAAAAGAAAGTCATACAGGTTCACACCAACATGAGGACGTAAATGAAGAAATTTTATTTTTGATGTGTTCTCTCTTTTTAACTATTCCTGTCAACAAGTTAAAACCGAAAAACTCTCCAGCGTAACGCTATAAACTGAAGATTAATGTTGAATGTTTACCCATAGCTCGTGTACTAGGACAGTCGTTTCCATTCAGGTCCTGTTTTGTAGCGGCTGGGAGGTTTGCGGCAGCAGATGGGCCGTCCCGCTGTGTGCCTGATTGAAACACAGAAGCTGGAGCCGCCTCATAACAACATCACCAGCTCCTGTCAGCTCCAGCTAGGGAACAAATCAGCCTTCCTGCAGCTCTACTGCAGCGAACACCACTCTGCTCCGAGGAGAAACAGGGCCCAGCCAAGGGCACAAAGGCTCCTTACGTTTTAGGACTGCCTGGCTGTCGCTGTTTACAAGCCTGTTGTGCTTTTGTGCTCGCAGATGATGGTAGTGAAAACCTAAGCTGGACGTGCAGATGGCAGGGCTGTATGTGGAAAGCCTACTGCAAATATTGAACTGTTGATTATATAAAGTGGTCCAAGTGAGCTGCTCGCCACTGATTAATTGTCACAATACAGTAATTTCTCAGTTCAGTATAATTTAAAGCACTTTCACACCTGCCTCATTTACTTTAGTTACAGCATACGCTTTCAGGTATATATGCACCAAATGCGAACCAAACAAGTGTACTGAAATCAGCTTGAAGAGGTGACTTTGGTGCACTTTCAAATGAAACCTTGAATTGTTAGTTTATGGTAAAAACATGATCTGTCCTCAAACCTCAAAGTTCTGCACAAGTTCTGTTTTTTGGACTAAACCAGCTGCCATAGTCAGCTGGCGTTGTGCATTATGTGATGAGGACAAGTTGGTTGACAGTTGGACACGTGCACAAACCTGGAAATTTACAGAAGTGCGGAGCTACCTAGAAATTATCAGTCAATACCTTTTAGTCTATACAAATATTAATACCTAGTGAAAGTATTTTTGAATCTTGCTTACTTTTCATGGATTTCTTCCACATATTTATTCTGAGCAATTGAAATTCAGTTTAGAAAAATTGTTCAAAAACACATCTAGACAATAAATGTGATGTACATGACTGTAATTTGGCTTGTTTCTACTGGTTTGGTTTGAACCAGAGCAGACAGTGTTGTGTAAAAAGAAACCAAAATAACTCAAAATTCTACAATGTATAATATGTTTGCCTCTGGTCTGTGCCAAAGCAATTGAATTACAATTAATTGGAAGCACCCTTAATATAGTGTCTCATTACCAGCAAATGGAAACTTAGAATATTGATTAAATTTAGTTTTTGTTATTTTGATAGATAGATAGATAGATAGATAGATAGATAGATAGATAGATAGATAGATAGATAGATAGATAGATAGATAGATAGATAGATAGATAGATAGATAGATAGATAGATAGATAGAGGAACTAAAAAACATAGAAACAAAGGATAAACTAAAAGTCCACACAAAACAAGGAACACAAACTGGGAATATGTAACAGAAAAAAAATTTTGGTGGCTATTTAATTTTCTTTGACTTTTTTCAGATTCCTTAAAGTTAGATTTTTACTCACAAAGTCTGATTCTGACAAAGAGTCAAACAGTTTCGAACTCAGATTTGAAAAATAAATTTGATAAGAGCTTAACACAGTGGCGGTGAAGCTAGATCTCTACAATGCTTTATCAAACTCAGACCAAACTTGGTACAGTTACAACTTGTATTTTTGCTTATAACATCCAAAGGGTTTGAGCAAATAAATCGCAAGAATGGTCTATTTTTATATTTAGTACAGCACACCAACTTAAACAATCTAGAAAATTTCCATATTAGGCATTTTAGGATTTTGAATGTATGATTTCATGAACACCTTTCCATGTAATTAATCAATCGATAGATCGACGTGTTTCTTCAGCACCATGCCTCAAAGGTGTTCAAAAATTTGATGTAGCATTGTCAGAATTAGAATGAAATATGACAAAATTATAATGTCTTATGAATAATATCATTAAATGTCATGTTACATGAATGCCTTCGATCACTCCTGGTACGTTGATTCCAGTCATGCCAAATTTAACCAAACCACAAGTACATTTTCTTTGAAAATGGGTAAGGGTTTTAAATCCTATCCAGTTTCATCAAATTGTATTAATTTAGACTGACAGATCATAGATCAAAACAGATTTCATTTCAGTTAGAGAGAAAGTTTTTGTTTAACCCCAATAGTTAATTTGATGTCATGATGTCAAGCAACATCTTAGGATGTATCTCTAGAAAGCTTTGACATATTGACAAAATACTTTATGTAAGTCATTGTCAATTCACTCACCACACCACGTCAATTTGGTAACGGCTTCATCTATTGGTCAAAAGCAGCAAACTCACGAGAAAACGTAAGGATTTACGTTTTGGCAGTTTAGTGGCTAATTCATACGAATTCGTACAAGTTCAGTCGTACGAAAATGTACGATTTAAAAAAGGAGGTGTGGCACCCAACCCAACCCCTAAACACAACCGTCATTGGCTGATGAGCAAATCGTACTGAAATGTACGAATTACATCGTACGAATTCATACGAATTAGCAACTAAATAAAAAGTTACGAATTGCGGTGAGATAGCGTTGGTAAATCACATTATAAGTGATTGTATCCATGGTTTTTCTGCCATTTGGACTAAAATCATCTTGAAGTGTCTTCAGTTTTTTCATTGCGCCTCATTCTGCCTCTGTTATGCTCGGTGCCTTAACTTCTGCGTGCACCCTTATTAACAGCTTTGATTAATTTCTGTAAATACAGACGTAATTGCACTGACCTTCACCTACCCCTTACACCTACTCATACTAAACCTGTCCCATATCTGACAAAAATAGCAACAATAACGTTTTGCAATGCAGCATGCGACCACACAAAGAACACACTTACTCTATTGTGATGTACAGTAGTTAAAAACACCTAATATAAAGCGTGACCCGCATTTTTGTTATTTAGGTATAGGCCTTGATTTTTCACCTCAGTGATGGGTAGCATTTGTGGTTGAACAAAGCAGGGTGGAGCGTCTTTGTCTCCTGTGCTGATGATATAGTGAGCTGGAGGCTCAGAGTAGAATGATATGAAGCCAACCCTCTGTCCTCTGGGTGACATTCAAAGGCTCCATAAATCCTGCTCTTTATGGGGCCAGTTTGCCATAAATCCCACAACCTAATTGGAGATGTAATGAATTACCATAATTAGTCATAGGCGGTTTTACATTAAATGGGAGGTGTGTGTGCCGCAGGGAGCAGTCCATCATGGGGGACGGAAATCTGTGTTCGTGGACAGCAGAGATTTTGCTGGAAGTTTCCCCAGCTGTCTAATCAGAGATCAGGCGTGTTGTGTCCTGCTGTCTGATTTCAAGATTCAAACCCAAAAGGGTGATTAGAACATAAACTGGTTGTTTTTTTATATCCAACATCCTCTGAGAGATTCCTGGATCATATTTTGAAAGACTAAAAATATTTAGACTTGCTTGTAAATTGCTAGTAAGCATTGCACAGTAAAACGTTGGATTAAACTTGACATTTTTTAAGTAGGAAGTCTGAAAAAGTCATTTTTACAGCAAAATATATATAGATTTTTTTCCATTGTGCATTTTGCAAACATCCTGCAGACAGTGGAGCAATCCTGCCAACTTTTCCCCTTTCAGCAAAATTTATCTGATGATGAAAGAGCTACCGTGCTGGCCGTCATCGAGGGTCGTTTTGCTAAATATTACCATTTGATTTTATAGGCTAATAAATGATTTGGTTAATGGATGTGCACTCTTTCCCCTGCTCCGCTTCGGACAGCTGCATATCCTTTATTACAGTTTGTTGGAAAAATATAGGTTTCATAAGTAAATGCCACAGAACAATTAATCTGAAGCGCATTAAATTCTAGTAATGATGCTAAAACGCTAATAATTAAAATGGGCAACTGAAAAAGAAGTTTGATGAGTCAAGTTGAAAAAAAAGTGCAGAGGGTGCAAAGTGGAGAGCAGGTGCCCTTCTGGCTTTACTGCTCAATTTGGTAATGATGCCGTTTATATGAGCTAACATTGTAAAAGAAAATGACCACTCACAGATGGATTATGTCATTATTTGTGTGGAACACATCTGCGGAACATGGTCAGGGTTTAGGGGAGACTATATTAAATACGTTTTGTGTATGTGTGTGAATGAAAGTTGACATGGATAAAGATATTACAGTCTTATCTACAATCACTTGATAAAAAGTGTACATTTTAGTACACTGTAGTATACCTTCCCTTTAGTACACAAAAAGAGTGGTTGTTTACAAAAGTAATATTCTTTAAAGGGCACTTATGATGTAAATCAACTTTTGTAAGCTGTTTGGACAGAACTGTGTGTAGGTATAGTGTGTCCATTGTCATATTGGACTGATATAAAGACAAATAGTCCCTTTTTAAAAATTTGCTGACATTAAATAGGATCCACTCAGTGTCCATGTCTCCAGAATCAGCACCTCCAAGTCTGAGGCCATGGTGCTCAACTGGAAAAAGGTGGTTTGCCATCTCCAGGTTGGAGGAAAGTCCTTACCCCATGTGGAGGAGTTCAAGTATTTTGTGTTTTTGTTCATGATTGAGGGAAGAATGGAACGTGAGATTGACAGGCGGATTGCTGCAGTGGCAGCAGTAATGCAGTCAATGTAATGATCCGTTGTGGTAAAGAAGGAGCTGAGATGAAAGGCAAAGCTCTCGATTTACCGGTCAAACTACTTTCCTCTCACCTAAGGTCATGAGCTTTTGACTAGATTTTTGACTAGTGACCTTATTTCAGCTGTCTCTATCTGTCTCAATCAATGACGGCTGTTTATCTGACGTAATACGTGAGAAGCAGAAAAGCACATCAGAGTGATGGGTGGGGAGAAGCAGCCCTTTTTTATTTAAAGGTACAGGGTGCAAAATCAGCTAATCCACTCAGACATCAAAATATGGACATTCTACATTATATATTGAGTAATCTGATGGGTATTTTAAGCTGAAACTTTACAGACACATTCTGGAGACACCAAAGTCTTTTCTTACATCTTGTTAAAGTGGTAAAATAGGTGCCCTTTAAAACAATTTAAATAATGTAATGTTTTCAGCACTTAATTGGAGTTAAATTTAGCTTGATATGTGATTTAAAGGCATATGTACAATTAGTTTTTCATTTATATATCACAAAACTAGTAGAACAGCTAGTGGTATATATTTTGCTGACTTATGTCCTTACGTTATCTCAAATTTTCTTAAAGAATGTTAAAATCTAGAAAAAGAACTATTATTAATAGTGAAATGGACTGTGTTTTGTGTTGCCATGCTATTGCTATGATACACCCTTGAATTCTGGTTTAATTATATAAAAGAAAAAATAGGAAACCTCAAAGACGCTTTAAGGCGCTGCAGAACCCCCATAATTCTAAACTCGGTCACACTGTCAAGAAAATACACATTTGTTTGTAAATATGTGCCCTCTAAAGGCAAAAATGACATGCTATGCCTTTAATATGTTTTGTAAACATAAGTAGCTGAACTTTAAAGTATTTTTGATACATGTACACCCACGACGAGACGATTCAAAGGCTCCATAATCCTGGACCTCGCTGTATCATGAGCAGCTGCTTGGCGGAGTAGCAAGCAAGAGACGGATTCCTGTGACCCTCCAAGGACAGACGAGCCTCGAGTTCTCTAGCCTCCGGCGACTAGACAGCAGCTAGAGCTGCACACCGATGGAATACTCTTCTGTGTTTGGACTCTAAGTAGTGAATATTAAACAACTTTGAACTTATTTTTTTATTTGAGAACGCGAATGCATTTTACAGAAAACGAATGCGAATGCACACAAATGCACGTGTCCTTTATTCTTGTCAACTGCCACAAACAAAATGGCGCTCCATAGCAACCACCACCATTGTGAAACCAAAACAAACAAAGTCATCACAACACTAGGGTTCTTTAAAAGGAAAAGAAATCTTCAGCTAAACACCGAGCAACAAAAAAGCATTGCGATTACAACAACCACTCAACTTAGACAGGAAATACTGACAGCAAATGCTTCTTGTAAGAACAGTATAAAAGGAATTGTGTATAACTGTATCACCACACTGGTATCTTTTTTTGTGTGAAATTATTTTTGAAAAACGACCATGACTGTCCCATTAAGTTACCATTAAGTGTTGGGTTCCCAGAATTAATTTATTACTATTTCTTTTGTGCTCAGAAGAAGAAAGAAAGGAAAATATTTTCTACCGCAACATAATAATTTATTTCTACAGTATATGTCATTTCAAAACAGCACTTATTGTCTCAGAAATATTGTAGCCTTGAATGTACTCACTTTAGGTACACTTAAGTGACCTTTGTTTAAAAATAAATAGTTTTTAACTTTTCAAATTTAGAGTACACTACAAACTCAACATTTAATTATTACACTATTCATTTAGGATTCTGAACAAAGTTTCAGCTGTTGAAGTCCAAACAGCATTCAATGTGTTGAACTGTCCTTTATAAGATCAATACAATATATTAAAAATATATTTTCTCTTGACTTTTCAAGTGTACAAATGATTTATTACCATTTAACTGAAGAACATTGTGGCATTTTAATACCTCTTCACTCGTTTATCCAAACCTATTCACACCTTTATTACTTTCCTATCTTTTTTTCCCTCTCTACTTCACTTTTCCCCATTCACACACACTTGCAGAAAGGCACACCTCACTAACTCTCCAGGAAATAACAGGGGCTTATTTATGTGGTTTCCGCAGGCGTCCCTCAGGGAAATATACTACTTTTCCAACTGGCCTCCTGTCAGCATCCCATTAAGCCCCTGTCTTCATTTTACGCCTTTAAATCTGATGCAGACACCACTGAAATGTAAGCAAATATTAATTGGGGTCAGTCGCAGCAGATGCAACTCATGCAGGCGTCTAATGTAAAGTACCTTTGTGGAGACGTGGCATTACAGAGCAGGGCGCTGACGCCTCACATTTTCCACGTATGAAGGCTATGGTTGAGATGATTCATAATGGCCCAGTGCTTGGCCTTCATATTTTACCAGCCAAGTGTTTTATCAATTAAAGGAAACGCTGTGATGGTACCCTAGCGCCTCAGAGAATTTAGCTTGATCTTTAGCTGACTTGATTGTTCAGTTGCGCAGTGACAATAGAGCATTTGTGTTACTCACCCGACTGTTACCACTTAAACAGATCTGATGTCATAAAGTAATGGGATAAAAGCAGAGAAATTCATGGAAATCTTGTTTTAAAATGTGCGATGAGTGACAGGAGGGTTTGTGCATGAAAGTAAACCTTTGGTCATTATTATCCATAAGAAAAATTATCTTTAAAGATTTATTTATGAGCCTTTATTTGTCACAACACTGTTACATGCAGCTAAATCGGACCCTTCAGACCATACACAAACATCATACATTTTAGGGAAAGACAGGTCAGTCAAAATGTAGCATAGAAAGAGGAAACAAGATACATTAGGGAAAAAGGAGGTGAAAAAAAAACCCCTCCCAGACTGTCCTTAATGTAGGGCAGTGTGAGATCAGGGGGAAAAAAGTCCCAGCAGCAAGCACATAAACACATAAACATAGACATAACATTGCAACGGGGGAGGGGAACAGGGGGTGTGGAGATATAATCAAACTTTTATAAGTTATCTACTTAAGCATTTAAGCAATCTGTTTGCATCAGCTTATCTTTAATATAATTGTGTTTAATCAGTGAGTTGCAGGTTGCATTTTTCAACTATAAATTTTGTAGGAGCAAAGATCAAGGTTTTATAAGTATTAATCACTTGTTGATAGTAATAAAGCTATGGGCATATAAAGACATCATAGCAACAGGTAATTAACACTTGTTACAGTGCATATTTAATAACCGTTTTAAAAGTTTAATATTTATCAATTTTTTCATTCATTGTCATTCACAGTGTTTCATGGGAGTGTCACTTCCCCTCGCTTGTTTATTTAGTACAGTGGTCTCAGGCCCCGTTTACACTAGTGCGTTTTAGTTTTAAAACAGTGTTTTAGCATGAAAACGATCCGCGTCCACACTAGCGTTTCACCCAAGCGTCTATCAACAGATCTCCGTCCACACTACTCCACAAGAAACGTATATCACGTGACAATTCGCGCACTCTGGGCATAAAGTATAAACAGGAAGCATGTGTCTCGCTCGGCATTTGGTTATTGTTAGTCAACAAACGCTGGTTGAACGATGAACGCGATGGCAAAGAAAGCAAGAGAGGTCTTTTTGAGAATAGACGACGAGGTTGAGTTGTTACTTAAAGTAACAAATGAATATAAAACATCCATGACTATCGAAAATACAGTGTTTACAGTGAAGGCTGGTCTGCCGTCTGCCGGTGACTCTATAGCCATGTGCGCTTGACAAATAAGGGAAGGTTACGCAATGACCCAAAGCCCCAATCACCTAGCGGATCTCAGCAGTCACGCCTCCGTTTTCAAAGGTCTCCGTTTTCCTCCATTTACACTGAGATGGAGCAGTAGCGTTTTAGAATGAAAATGGCCTCTCCAGCCTTTCCATAACGCTCCGTTTTCGCGGCTTAAAAACTCTGGCGTAGTGTGGACGGATGGCGTAACCGTAGCAAAACTTATGCGTTTTAAAACAAAAACGCACTAGTGTAAACGAGGCCTCAAACTCAATTCCTGGTTGCCGCAGCTCTGCATAGTTAGACCTATGATTTAACACAAAGTCTTTTCAAATAATTTTTTCTACTTCAAATAATGCTGCAGTCACACTAGAGTTTGAGCTTGCAAATTTCTGTTGTATGGTGCTGCGAAAAGGGGCATAAACGATAAGCGATTGCTCCATATGAAAAAAATTATTTTCAGAGAGGTCATGTTTTGATCTTCGATTGGTCTTACTGCTGGTCAGTGTTCACCAAGCTTGAACTTTCCAATGCAGTGAACTGCGAAACTTGCTGCACGTCCTTATGCTTCCGGTCTGATGATTTCGCATACATATGAATGGAAGTCTATGGGGAGAAAAGTGCAGAGTGACTGTAGCTTAAATCTTTGTAATGCAGTGATTCAGCTTGTAGGTGGTTGGTTAATAGCTTATTTTGCTTTAACAAAAACTAAGCGCATGTTTACAGTAATCTCGTAGTTGCTTTGGTATGGACCAAAAGAAGAAAATTATACAGTCAGTCAGTTTATGTGCATCCAAGTGATGGTATTTTTATTCATTTTATTTTAGTTGAGAATTCCATTTCACAAATGAAGATCTGCATGCTGCAAGATGATTCTGAGATCTGTTATGAACTGTAAGGGGCAACACTGCATTATGAGAAAAAGTAGGTATGCTTGAGCAACATTTCCTTTTTATGGTTATAGGAAGTGGACTAAGATTCACCCTTTCACTGAACTCGCTAGCTTGTTTGGCATGTACAGTTCACCAAGGATCGGATGTCAGTGTTCAGAGACTTATTAAAATAAATTGCTCTAATTGAGCAATCACAAATCTGCATTGGTTGTAAGAACACAACAGTCGTGTTGTAGTAATAAAAATTTCCCTATAGGGAAATAACTGACCAACCTTAAATACTCATACTGTGAGCTATGTATGTATCTTTTCACTTCAATTCAACTTATTGTAAAAAACTATATTTGTACAATAGTGGGATTTGTGCAGGGAAAAAAACTACATTACCCATGATGCTGTAGATCAGGGGTGTCCAAACTCAGTCCTGGAGGGCCTGTGTCCTGGAGATTTTAGCTCCAACTTGCCTCAACACACCTGCAGGGATGTTTCTAGAAAATTTGGTAAAGCTGCAGTCATACTAGAGATTGAGCATGCGAACTTCTGTCAAACCTCTGATTAAACAAGATGATTAGACATTTAAAAAAAGTGTGTGATTGCTCCATATTATAAATTTCAGCACAGAGAGGTCATGTTTTGTTCTTTTGAGGTCAGATTTCACCAAGCTTGAAATTTCCACCGCAGCAAACTGAAAAACTCCGGTCTGCTACATTTGCATGCATATGAATGGAGGTCTATGGGAAGAAAAGTGCAGTGTGACCAGGGCTTAAGAGCTTGATTAGCTAGCTTAGGTGTTTCTGATTGGGCTTGGAACAAACTTTGCAGTACACCGGCCCTCCAGGACGGAGTTTGGGCACCCCTGCTGTAGAGATAATTCTTATGCACCTCTCAGAGAGTTGCAACAAGCAAAGCACACCATCTGGTCAGCAGCTATGTTTCCATCCAAAGACGAGAATTAGATTTATGTGCAAAACTAGAATATCACAACAAACATTTCCTTCTCCCTTGCGCCTCAGAACACAAAGATAAATTACAATAAATGTGTGGTGGCTTTTTGAGGCATGAGACGCTTTTTGGGAGCGCAACAACTCAAGGCAGTTCTGGCAGCTTATAATACTAAACCACTTTGAAGATAGCATAGGGGTTTTAGGATGACCAAAACAGCATTTCAGATTATTTATAATGTGGTCAATCCACTGGTTTGTCCAATAATGCAGTCTCAGTGCACCCATTTTGATCATGATACATGGTAATTTTTCCATATGCAGGATAGAATGTAGTCAGTACTCCTCAGTTTGGAATATAGTCTCTAAAGCTGTTTTTGATCAGACGTGTGGTTTGCTTTTCTTGCTGATGTGTGACCATTAAGCAGAGAAACTTCTAATGAAACTTTCAGCCTTTCATAAAAAGCTCTTTTAGCTTGGAAATTAATCTACAAACACAATCAATGATATATTTGGAACAACAGTAATATTTTGTACAAACATAAAAGCTTGTTCTTAAAAAATGGTTTGAAAAACTATATTTTTCTGGTGGGACAGGTATAAAATTCTGCTATTCTACTATGTGCTGTCTCATTATGTAAAAGTTACTCATATTCAGAAAATATCTCTTTGTTACACCCCAAAGATACTGTACACTACGAGGGTTAAAATATGTTTTTATTTTCACCAAAATAAGGCCATACGTTCTTTTTTTCAATCACTCATAGTAAGTAAACCCTGCATAATCTCTTATTGGTCTGGGATCATCAGAGGTTTAAATTGGATCAAACGTTTTATTAAAAACAAATTTAAAGAGGTCTCATTTATAATTTGGCATAAATTTTGGTCTGTAAAACATTTTCTTTTCAAGTTAAGAAAGGATATTGACCAAAACTGTTCGTTTTGTTTGTCACAGCTAAAAACTGTGCCGCATATTTTTTGCAATTGTCAATTCTCAAAGAAAATATGTTACGAGATTTCCAAATTCGAAAACGTAACATAAAAATACACAAATTTCCGTTTAGAATACCAACATGTTATTTTTGGATTCTTGAACTGTAACAAAAAAATAGAGTAGAAAGCTGATGATATTAACCTTTTGGTAATATTTACAAAGTACCATATCCACAGATGCTAATTTAACAACCAAAAACAATTTTATCCTGCTATACTAAAAGAATTATAACATTATACGAACAACATAAAGCAAAACACTAATAAAAGCCATTAAAACCATTATTTTACTTATAACCTACAAGATCCTGTAATCTCACAAAGCCCTTACTCTTTTTTAGTATTTACACATACAGTCGAAATCAGAATTATTAGTCCCCCTTGAATTGTTTTATATATATATA
>CAIGQQ010004375.1:1948079-1967291 GCA_903798035.1 Danio albolineatus | reverse complement strand
TATATATATATATTTTTTTTTTTTCCAAATGGTGTTTAAAAAAGCAAGGACATTTATTTTAGCTTAAAGCAGTTTAAAAAAAAAAGAAAAAGAAAGGTCTAAATATTAGCCCCTTTAAGCTATTATATTTTTTTAAATAAGCTCAATTTAAGCTCCCCAATATTCTACAAAACAAACCATTGCTATACAATAACTTGCCTAATTACCCTATAACCTACCTAGTTAACCTAATTAAGTTAAGCCTTTAAGCTGTATAGAAGTCTTGAAAAATATGCAGTAAAATATTATTTACTGTCACCATGGCAAAGATTAAAAAAAATCAGTTATTAGAGATGAGTTATTAAAACTATTATGTTTAGAAATGTTTTCTCTCTGTTAAACAGAAATTGTTCATAAAACAGGTGGCTAATAATTCTGTGGGTCCAATAATTCTGATTTCAACTGTATGTTTGTTTGTCTTTTTTTGTACACCTCTGACCCTTTTTTCTTATCTTATTTTTTATTTTTATATTTGTATTGTTTTGTACTTTTTATTTTAAGCATAAAAAACAAAAAGAATGAATTCAGTAAATGTGTATCCCTCATAGTTCCATCAGACAAAAAAGTTTATCCTACTCAGTTGTTTTGCAAATGTATGTTGGCATTTCCATTGAGCTTTTGTGTGATAGTCCCAAATGAGCAGAAAATATAAGATATTCAATATAGAAAAGGGCTGGAAGGCCATCTTCTGCATAAAACATACGCTGAATAAGTTGGAAGTTCATTCCGCTTTGGCGACCCCTGATAAATAAGAGACTAAGTTAAAAGAAAATTAATGGATGACTATAGAAAATATTCTTAGTGGTTAGTTTGGCTTATGGATTATTACACTGTAACAAAGGCTTTTTAAAAACTGAAGATAGAATGAAAATTCTAGAACCAGCTCTGCTGAAAAAGCACAAATGCTTTCTGTTGTGCTCAGTAGCCTTACCCATTGAAATGTCTAATTAGTTCACAATTCCACTCCAAATAAAGTCATATTAATTATTTAAGGTATTTCGATTGGCTGTGATTGTGTTAAGTCATGCAGCAGCTTTGGATGGCGTGTGAACAGATAAATCACCTGACACTTGTCACACTGAACCTAATTAGTGTCACCCCCCTGCTTGGTAGGCCAGTAAGTGTATCATTACAAAGGCAAAGTAATCCACATCGGCAGCCATACTGAAGTATTGTCTTCTGAAAAAATTAAATGATTATGAAACGAATATTTCTTTTTCTGTTGTAGTAAACATTTTACATGTGACAAAGTATTTTGGTGAGTTTATAAAAGACTTTCCCCTGTCTATTGGAGATGAAAAGCTCCATGCAGGTCACATACTTTTAAGGGGTCATGCGCCTGCTGAGCAACTGCCATTGAGATGCATTGGGAATGCTGACGAATAGCTCTCTAAATGTATTTTAGACCTCCTATGTTAGGAAACGACATAAACTGCTTTACCTCTTGCTGGTATATGCTTAGTTATCCTGTGGAGAATGACAACAGTCAACACCCAAAACATTTGTAACCCCGCCATTCCTTTAATATTTACAGTGACTTTGGCGGAATTTGATTTCCTCCGTCTGCCGTATCAGGGTGATTTGAGGAACACGTTTTATGAGGTGTTGTCTGCAATCAGCTGCTTTGTGTTAAATCAGAGACAAGACTGCAGAGGAAATGGATGGGTAATTCATTAAAAGAACTGTGCCCTGCAGACCCGAGGCCATTATTAATTGTTGTTCATGCTGCTTGTTAATTTGGCTGTGATGGTGGCAGCGTACAGCCAGATGCCATTTATCAGAGGAACAGAGCGATACCTCCAATGACTTTTCAAAAATGTTCTGTCAGAGTTTTATGTCTGAAAGGTGCCAAAACTGCAGCTCTCAAGTCATGGCTTGGCAGGGTTTTCTGAACATAAAAACATGGTACACTCGCTTAATAAAAGTTCCAAAAGGGGATTTTTGCAATGACGACATAATGGACATTCAGTACTTACAGGAACACAGTCATAGGGAACTAGCCATCAAGCATGTTTTTTTGATAAATAATTTCTAGGGCTGGGCAATATGGCCTAAAATCGATTAATTGAACATTTGAACTCGAATATGATTAATGAACAATTATTATACACACACGCATCTATATTTGATATACTGTATCGAACAGTCAGTTTTTTTCTTATATAAAAAAAGTGAAAATTAATAACTTGCTCTTTTGGAAACAAAATGAATTATTTTATGTGCTTTTCATATCTCCTTTGTAAAGAAGTATAAATGAGCCTCAGACTTTTAAGGCTGATTTATACTTTAACATTGAGTGATCGACACGACCCACAGAGCCTGCCTTGTGCGTAGTCGTGCATTTAAACTTCAGCGTGCTGCTTGTGTTTCTCTGCAATGACACTTCTGAAACTCTAGCTGGCAGGTTTTTATGTTCCTCTGTATCGAGTTTCTTCAAGGGGTTTTGTTTTTTTGAATGCTACCTTAATGTACAACAGGACTCCACACTTGTAAACACTCGCTCCAACGATGGGCTCTCTGAAGTCCTGCAGCTCTCCACACTGCCCACATGTGTCAACACTACCAAACCGACCAATCACAGAGCTTGTGCTATGTGTCAATGCAACGTGTAGGTGAATTTTTGAGAGGTGCATGGGCGAAGGCTGCGCCTGACCATACGTGTTTTCTCGATGCAGAATTATACTGTAAATCAGCCTTAACAGAGTGGGATCACGTGACTCCACACACGGCAGGAAAAATTATTTAAAAAAAATAATCGACCTGGGAAAATTCGATTGATTATAGGTTCTGAATGGGATGGACTTCCATCGTTCTCCAGCCACTGCCACCTAGACTGCAGCTCTGGACAAGATGTCTGGCCATAGGAGAAATGGTCGTGCCCAACTGAGCCTGGTTTCTCTCGAGGTTTTTTAATTCTTCACTTTCGCTAATTGGTGAAGTTTTTTCCTCGCCGCTGTCGCCACTGGCTTGCATGGTTTGGGACTTGTAGGGCTGCACATCGATGGATTACTCTTCAGTGTTTGGACTCTCAGCAGTGAATATTAAACCACGCTGAATTGAACTAAACTGAACTTCAACACTGAAAACTGGACTGACACTGTTTTATTATTTTTTATAATGCATGTGAAACTGCTTTGACACAATCTACTTTGTAAAAGCGCTATACAAATAAAGATTAATTGAATTGAATTAAATGTCGATTTCAATTATTTTTCGAATAATCGCTAAGCCCTACCAACTTCCCTTAATCCATTTTTTGGTTGCATTCGTACACTGCATTCGCTGCTAGGAACGCTGAACTGAGGCAATTTGACGAACTTCAACTACATTAATTACTGGATGATGTAGGACGTTGTAATCGTAGCTGTTTGCATTATGTGTTGTGTTTTTCATGATAGAGGAAATTGATTGTTTAAGTTATGCTATTGAAACAGAAAGAGGAGGACAAAATCAGTTATTTGACAACTTATGTTGCTAAATGTCATGAGTAGATGCTGAGAAAAGAGCACAACACTGTAGACAAAGGCAACTGATTATGCAACATTAACTTTCTGATTATGTTTCTTGTAACATTGTTCTGCATTCATGTACTGGCACATTCAGCATATTTAGATTTGTGCTGTTCCTATTGTGCTGTGTTACACCATGCTGTTAAGTAGCAGCTAATTTGGTTTTCCCAAATGAATTTACTAGAAAAAAAAACAAAATTTTAAGTTGGCAGTTCATTCCGCTGTGGTGACCCCTGATAAATCAGGGACTAAGCTGAAGGAAAAATTAATGAATGAAAATATTTTCAGTTCCTGCTGTGTAAATGTACTGGAAATTAAAAAAAAGAAGAAGACATTTCAAAAATGAAAACGAATTTGATGTAAAAACCTTGACATCCATTTGGCTTCTACACCCTCTGACCACCATAATACTGACACCCAAGTATTATAATACAAGTTTTATTCATCTGAAAGCTTCAATTCCAAATTTACATTGGACTTAGTCCTGTAATCGATTTTTGATGTGTTTTTTGACATCAGTGTTAAATGTCAGTTTGATGTCATTTTGACATCAAGTTAGTCAGTTGACATGAAAACAATCTTTTCTTGTGTGTAAGCACCATTTAAATAATCTAAAGTTTCACAGTCCACAACACATTTATAGAACCTTTTAATCCCTCGTCCCACATTTAATCCTTTTAACCCCAAGTCCCAATGAAATAAAAATGGAAGCTTTTTTAAATTTATTTATTTTTTTACGTTTTATATATGTTAACCCTGATAAAAAATCTATGAACTAGAATAATCCACAACAATGGCACAATTCACACTTAGAAATTATAGGCAGTAACACAAAGTCATTCACACATTTCAAGTCTTTCACGTTCACCAATATGGGTAAATTATATCATAATTTTGATGACTTCATTCTGCGGTTCATGTTCTTATCAGATATTCTGTTCAATGAAAAGCTTTCAAGAGAATGAAGGTGAATAATTCTATATGGCGCATAAGTCATTCAGTTTGTGCAAATAGGCTTTCAACTAGGGGAGACTGAGATCTGGTTTCACTTTAGTGTCACGCAAACTGCAACAGAACACTCACAGTCTCCTCTAGTCAAGAGATATGATAGCAAAGTGCCCATCAAATGCACGAGTCAGCACAAATCACAAAATATATTAGACTTGTTTTATTTCTACATAGAAGGCCATATTTTAAAGCAATATTAAGCAGATTAAGAGGAAATGTTCAGCATCCATATTAGAATATGGGTGCCATAAACTGTGATAAGGATTTTTACCAAGCTGAAAGTCTCTGGATGATCGGTAATATACTGTAAAATAAACACTATTGGCTTTTTTTTTATGAGGCCAGAAGCTGCTTTATACAGTTGAAGTCTACAGTATACAGTCTACAGAATACAGTTATTACCCCCTCTGTTTATTTTTAACTGAGAGAAGATTTTTTAAACACATTTCTAATTATAATAGTTTTAATAACTCATTTCTAATAACTGATTTATTTTATCTTTGCCATGATGACAGTAAATAATATTTGACCAGATATTTTTTTTTCTATACAGCTTGAAGTGACATTTAAAGGCTTAACTACTGTAGGTTAATTAGGTTAACTAGGCAGGTTAGGGTAATTTGGCAAGTTATTGTATGACGATGGTTTGTTCTGTAGACTAATGAAAAAAGTTAGCTTAAAGAGGCTAATATTATTGACCTTAAAATGGTCTTTAAAAAAATATAAACCACTTTTATTGTAGCTGAAATAAAACAAACATTATCAGACATAATGTGAAAATTTTTAATGTGAAAGGGGGGCTAATAATTCTGACTTCAACTGTATATCCAACCTCCTGTTTTACTAGACTCAAATAACACTGATTGGTTCAAGACACTTAAGGGAATATTTATAAAAGAAAAACTTGTTCAGATTATTAAAATCTTTGCACTATGACATAAATTGTTCTTTTAAAAACTCTTTGAAGCATCAAAACTGGTGTTCTCTATCGAATTTATGCCAACCTTTGGAACCTTTTATTTTAAGCATACTTGTCAAGACTGGGCTACTTGATTCAGCTATAGACAATCCTCACCATAACCCTTCTGATCTCAGTTGCAGCCACAATCAGATCTAAAGGAACACTCCACTTTTTGGCAAATAGGCTCATTTAACATTTTTTAATTCATTCAGTCGATCTCTGGGTCTGCAATGATAGTCTGCTACACAATTCCTAAAAATAATCACCAGCTAGGTAACTTCCAACCAACACATGCTCAAGCAGGTCAGGAAAATGATCAAAACTCTTTGGTCGTTTTTGAGTGAGATGCTAATGGTCTATGCTAAACTTATGTCTCAGCCTCAGACATCACGCCAAGCACCGCCCACAAATGTTTGGCTAATTGTCTGATGCATATGGCACACTTTCTGGAAGCACTGTAGCAGATCCTCAGTAATTCTCTGGTTTAAATGTACAAGGTTTGTGGGAGTTGAGTGTGCAGCAATCTTTATCAGCCTACCTGTAAACAGGTCTGAGTGGATAAAAAAAGCTGCCATGTTTAAAGTGATGATAGTGCTCATTGAAAAAAACTATAATGTTCATATCAATCATTCACTGCCTGCACAACACACTATTACTATTTTGCGAATAAATTTGTGACAATGAGTATTTATCAATTTGTCTTAAATTCTAGATTATTAAAAGTATATAATACTCACTGCATAAAAGTTTCAACCCGCGATGTTGACAATCGCAAGCCTTCAAATATTCTGTCATTTTGGTCAAAAAGTTAAGAGAAGGACATCATTCAAAACTGTTTTTTTTTATTTATTTATTTGTGGATACTCACGAATACAACAAAATTTATATAGAAATTTATATAGAAATGCATCACCAAAATAATAAATGAATCTCAGAAAAAGTCTACATACATGTCTAGTGAATGAATGGATGATGTTCGTGAATGAATGAAGTGCATGGTTGCTGTGATTCTATTATTCTATTTCCACGCCCACAAACATAGCGTGACACATGATTAGTTGGTTAACCTGCAAATCATATAACACAGTTGGTGGTCATTAGCAATTCAAAGCGGCCAAAGCTCCCAGACCTTCAGACGTCAGTCTTACTACGCAAGACTACGCTAAGCTAAGCTAAAAGTGCTTCAGAGATTGGCTGAATTGATTTGAAAATGGTACAATTGTACTGCATCTTAAAAGTACATTAACTCACAATTATTATCATGAACATATTATATAAACATATTAACATAAAATATGATTATAATTATGATAAACATACATGATTTTGGCTGTTCTTGACTAGATCTTGGTCTTTAAATCCTGCTGTCTTTCTAGTTCAGTATCTCTCCTGATTGAGTTAATTTAAATCCTTCCTATAGTGTTTGAAGGACTGACAGAGAGAGAGGGAGGCCTTCTTTAATTCTCTAGGCCTTCTTTAATTATTCAGTAAAAACATAAAAGACCAAAGTTCAATATTAATAATAATTCACATTTACATACATTTAATGTTTTTCATGTGAATAGAAGATCACAAATACAATTTCTAAAAGCCCATTTATTTCTATTTCTATTAGGTTCTCCATGTCATTGACCAGTTTTGACTTGTCTTCTCATCAAACTAACTGAGTCCTTCAGGCTTGTTTAAAACCTACAGGTAAATGTGTTGAAGTAACCATAATATGTAAACTAAATTTTAAAGCTAGATTTTAATATCCATTAATTACCTAAAACAGACACTGAGAGAGAGCAAACTGCATTGAGACAGTGTGTGTACCTTGTATTCAACACGTTGTGGGGACATTATGTAGAGCAAATGGCAGTACTAGTAATTTTTGACCATATAGAAACATTTTTTGGGCCCCATAAGAAAATCATACGATAAATAAATCGGTCACACTTTATTTTGATGGTCCTTTTGTTGAATTTAAGTTACATTGCAACTAATTCTGATTAGATTTTAAGTAGACTGTTTGGTTGGGGTTAGGGGTAGGGTTAGTGTAAGTTGACATGTACTTGCAAAGTTTCTTATAGTCAGTTAAATGTCTGTGGAATGTCAGTATCAACAGATATTAAGTAGACAGTCTACTAATACTCAAATGAACCATCGAAATAAAGTGTTACCAATAAATCATACAGAATGGAGCATTTAGAAAATGTAAAAATGAAGATTGTTTCTTGTTAGGGTTGGGTTTAGGGCACAGGGGTCTAATTCAGTTAATCGAGGGCCACAGCTCTGCGCAGTTTAGCTTTAACCCTAATTACACCTGATCAAACTAACTGAGTCCTTCAGGCTTGTTTGAAACCTACAGGTAAGTGTGTTGAAGTAAGTTTATAACTAAACTTTGCATAGCTGCGGCCTTACAGGAACTGGATTTGACACCTTTTAGGAGGGTAAAATACAATGTGTACAGTACAAATATCATTACAGCTATAGGAAGTCCCCATTAAGAAAGCTGTACAAGTCTATCTGTGTGTGTGCGTGTGTGTGTGCATACGCATCAGTAAGAATGAAGCCTTGCTTGGCCATCGGAGGTGATATATGTGTCAAATTTTCTCCCAGAATAAATCAGGGCCATCAGCATGACAAGCGTTTTTCCACCTGCTATAAACATCTCTCCCACACACTCGTTCGTCCCGGCGTTGCAGAATATTTACTGGGCTGCTCCCCTGTTTACTGCTACGGCACACCTGACTCTGATTGCCAGAAAAACGTCCGGCTTGGCATGCTAACGCTTGTTAGCGCATGACTGATGGTCCTGTGTGTCTGTAGCGTGAGCAAGCCAATGAGAAGACAAACTAGCCATCTGATACGACAGTCA
Source organism: Danio albolineatus (assembly GCA_903798035.1). NCBI lineage: Eukaryota > Metazoa > Chordata > Actinopteri > Cypriniformes > Danionidae > Danio > Danio albolineatus. The sequence continues at coordinate 1,958,914 of CAIGQQ010004375.1, read as the reverse complement.
TCTGAGACCAGAGGCAGCTGCCAAACTCTATCAGAGCTGCTTGATGTTACAGCATCCACACACACTTTTCCTGATCAAGCGCAATGATATGATTTACAAAAGGGGTGAGTGGGGGTTATGTTGCAACATTTATGGTTTAAACCTTTCCACACATGCTAGCATAACAAAACTTATAGTATTTACTAGTTGCCATATCAACACTAAAGAAAAATCTTCTGAGGTTATTATTAAACATTTATTTAACCATGACAAAAGTACATTTTCAGGATACATAATTTTTTTAATTGACATTTTTGTGCTTATTTAAAATGTTACAAAGCTGGTGGTAATACCCAGTCTGCTAGTTAGCAATTTATACAGTTCTTTAATGCTTTGCTTACTAGCAGAATATACACCGTATTTACTATTCCCATATCATTCAATAGTAATTCATTCATTCATTCATTTTCTTTTCGGCTTAGTCCCTTTATTAATCCGGGGTCAACACAGCGGAATGAACCACCAACTTATCCAGCACATGTTTTACGCAGCAGATGCCCTTTCAGCTGCAACCCATCACTAGGAAACGTCCATACACACTAATTCACACACATACACTACAGACAATTTAGCCTTCCCAGTTCACTTGTACCGCATGTCTTTGGACTGTGGGGGAAACCGGAGTACATGGAGGAAACGCAAGCGAATGCAGGGAGAACATGCAAACTCCACACAGAAACGCCAACTGACCCAGGCTCGAACCAGCGACCTTCTTGCTGTGAGGCAACAGCACTACCTACTGCACCACTGCATCGCCTCAATAATAATTCATTAATTCAAAAATATGTTTAAGTCATTGTTGAATTTTTATTTAACAATAGCAAAAGTATTTGTAATTATAAACAAAAAAGTATTTTTTTTTGTTTGTTTAATAAATTAATCTCTAGTATAATTAGCAGTGGGCGCCACGGTGGCGTAGTGAGTAGCACGTTCGCCTCACAGCAAGAAGGTCACTGGTTCGATCCCCGCCTGGGCCAGTTGGCATTTCTGTGTGGAGTTTGCATGTTCTCCCCGTGGTTGCGTGGGTTTCCTCCGGGTGCTCCGGTTTCCCCCACAGTCCAAAGACATGCGGTACAGGTGAATTGGGTAAGCTAAATTGTCCATAGTGTATGTGCGTGAATGAGAATGTATGGATGTGTTTCCCAGAGATGGGTTGTGGTTGGAAGGGCATCTGCTGCGTAAAACAAATGCCGGATAAGTTGGCGGTTCATTCCGCTGTGGCGACCCCGGATTAATAAAGGGACTAAGCCGAAAAGAAAATGAATGAATGAATAATTAGCAGTGGCGCCGCAGTGGCGTAGTGGGTAGCACAATTGCCTCACAGCAATTTAAATATATTAACTGGTTGCCATACCAACATTATACAGAGAATATCAAAATTGTGTTAACAACCTTTTATTGTTGAACAATTATTTAGAGTAAAAGTACATTTTTGGCAGAATTTTTTATTTTACCTCAAACTTTAGTGTTTATTTAAAACTGATTTTAATTTCCAGTCGGTTATTTAGCAGTTTAGTTTATTGCTTTGCAAACAAGCAGGGACACTTAGCAGATTTTAATTCCAGTAGTGCAGATGTGAAACTACTGCATTACAATGTGCATTAGTATATTTTTAATTAATTAAGTAGTTGTGTCCATTACAATGGACATCTCATGTCAGCCCATGTTTATGTGATTCCTGAGCATTTAATCTAATTTAAAGCCTGCAGTCCGTGAGAGTGGATAATTGTCAGCCTATCAAATGGCGGTGAGGCTCGGTCTGTTGTAATTTGAAAAAAAATCCACTACACTGAAAAGCAGCATGTCATCCTTTCACTCCACACACAGACGGAAACCACATTTACAATGTTTTTATTCAGATGTGTTGATATGTTTGCCAATATTTCATAGATTGTATGTAAAAAAAAAATGGGATTGCATTTACTAATTAAAGTTTCATATCTGTTGCAACATTGCAAGCTTTAGATCAGGATTTTTTTCAAATAAATCTGTCCATTAGGATGTACAATTGGTTCAAAATGTTACAGAAATTAAATCTCCTGTAATGCTGCTTGAACTTTTTAATATTAAAAAAACTATATTGATGAACAAAATTATTGCTGAAATAATTTCATATGCAGAATATACAGATCTTGAAGTTCTTGAGCATATAGCGGATGGAAAAATATCTCAGATGTGAACATTATGGGAAGTGATGAGGAAGATGAAAATAAAGTTTGTCATAAACAAGTTGCTATCTATACAACAAAATCCTCAAAATTAAAGTAGAAATGTTACAGGGTTAATGTTTGGGATTTTGAAAATAAATGTCAAGATTATACCAGCAATATGTGTTTTGTATTTTATGTTGGTATAATGTTTGAGAAGTACAACTGTTCTGACCTGATGTGCATTGAAATTGACAAAAAATATATACTTAAAGGGTGCTGAATTTTTATTGTTATAATTTGGTGTCATTTATAGGAGCCTCAAGAACTGTGAAAACACACTTTTACCTTTTTCAGAAACCTGAAACACAATTCAGGTCTGAAAAACTATGCTTTTCTTTGACCTCAGTGATGCAGTTTGTCTGAGTGTGCTTCACCATCTATTTGCCTTATTCATTTTGAACTATGAGGACATGGTTGCAACGTGTTCGTTCTCAAACTCCAAATTTAGTTCATTTTTAATTCTTAAAAACTACTTTATTACAGAAGTTAATTACTTTATTGAGAACTATCTCAATATCTCAATATCTCCTTGTTCTTTTGGGATTATAAAAATACACTGTAATTCTGAAGCAAAACTGCATTTAACCATACATTATAGATAACAGTTAAAATAAAGATAAATAGAAAAGAAATCATACTATGAATCCTATGTAAATTCACACAAACTGAGAAAGTCAAAAAAAGATTGTGCCCCGCTTTCAAGATATGGATTTCGATCAGGTGGAAATGCAGGGCTTTAAACGTGTCTTAGGTGTTCATGGCCAGGCCGGTTTCTCTGAGAACCTGCCAAAGTGTCCCTGAGGTGATTTAGCACTTCGAGTCCAGGAGGGTGTCACATCTGTCAGTGGTTGTTGGAAGTGCTGGCATGTGACTTATGCCACGGAGAGGGTCATGGACATGTTGAGTTCTTTGATATAACTCTCTGAATGCCTCTCAGATGTCGCACTGAGTCAGGAGAAATCAAGCTGATCGTTTTATGCTGTGTTTCCTCGTTCATGAAAGGAAGACAGTTAAAATATTTATGTTGATTGAATGGTTTGCACATGATGAAAAGAGCAGTATTTTTTTCTAAAGTATACACATCCAATTGTACAATATTAGTAAAAATTGTTCCATTTTACATGTACATGTAGTTGCCTCATGGTGTCTGTCGTGTTGAGATCACATGACCGGCTAAACAGTACTTGTTTTCAACTCTGTAACCATTTTGTCACTAAAGATTTTGAAAATCTTATTTGTAGTATGCTCAGCATAAATTTCCTATCTATTTTTCTCTGCTAACCTACAAGTTTTGGATATTAAATGGTTATTCTGAGGTAAATATAATGTGTTATGTGCAATAGTATCTGACTGCTGACTTGCATTTGCAAGCTGAGATGCACAGTGGAGCTAGTGATGTCACTGTGAGGGGTAGGGTTAGTGGTGGGGTTAGGTGTGCGCATTAAAAGAATTACATGTAGTTCAGCTTGCATATGCAGCCAGACCCTTCTCGTTAAGTGACATATAGTTCACAAGATGCTTAATTAGATAATTCTGCATCCAAAACACCTTTGTTTTTATTTAAGACTAGATATTTTTCAAAATAGGTTATATGGATTGTGTCAACTACTTTGAAATGCAAATTGATTGAAATGCAAATATGTTTGGATGGCAATTTTGTTCTTCAAGAAATGCAATAACCACATTGATAATGGTATTTGACAAAAGACTATTAATTAGTAGAACTCAGCAATTATACATTTGAGAAATAGTAGTAGTAGTAGTAGTAGCAGCAATAGTAATAAACTTTATGGACCATTTTCACAAGCCTGTTATGATGCGTTTAACAGTCATCAGCATTTTAAATGCTTGAAAGTTTTTAATATTCAGACTTTTAAAAAAATGTATGAACATTTATATGTATTTATTTATGTAGTATATAAACTTTGCTTCAAAAGACAAAAAACGAATTACCGCTTGTGCGAGGTGTTTCTAATGCAGCGTCTACATTTGACTGCCGCCATCAGTCTCACACTATTTTTTTCCTTTTTCTGAAAGTCTTTCTAACATCACAGTAGACTTTTTCTTTTATTATTTGAGAAAAAAAGATTGTAAAAAATAATTTGTTGTATTCTTCCATTCACTGCGCTCTAAGTTTTCCCAACTATCACGGCTTTTGCTACTGAGAAACCCAGAAGTGTAAAAAGGGTCTATTGTCCTTGACAGGAAATTTGTTTGTAATATCACCATATTGCTGCAGACATTCCATAAAAACAAACATTTAAAACAATACAAAATACAGTAGTTACAATAATTATAATGCTAATTAACATAAATTCTTGTTAAATAAACCTTGTATTGGTTCAACATACACTTAGGTACTCCATACACTGTAAAAAATGGCCATGATTTCAACTGTAAAAAACTAAAAAAAAAAAAAAAAAGCAACAGTAAAAATCCGTGACCTGGTTAAGAGTATGTTTCCTTAATGTATACGGTGAATAACCGTAAATTGACTTTCCCAGAATTCCCTGCATGGCACATCACTTTTTATGTTTTTGTTGAGATTACTATGGATCTTTTTAGTTGTTTCCCCCATCAGTGATGTACATTAGAGATTTATGTTACATCTAATGTTGATAAACGATATTTATTTCATGACTTTAGTTTTATGTGTGTTACCATACTGGTGTTTAGTAGCAGTGTGAAAGACACTGAGCACCTTTTATACACTAATACACTTTTCTGCATGTGGATAAAGTTGTTTGTGATGAGCATTGGTTCATTATGTAACTCTCCTTACCCCTACATGGCTGTGTTAACGGGGTGTATATGTATAACAAAAGATGTGTAGATGTTGATATTTCAAAATGCAGACATAGTACATCTACTGTATAAGCTAACGAATTACGGTAGTTTACTGTAAAAATGAGAAATTCCTTTTTTGGTTTATACCGTATTTTTAATGGTGAAATACTGGCAACCACAGCTGCCATTTTTTTACTGTAACTTTTACGGTTTTGAATTTTTACAGTGTATCTAAATACTAGCCTGATCTCACAAGAGGATGTAACTATTTTCCATATTGTCAGAAAAGTGCAACAAATACACACCTAACATTGCCCCACACTGGGGAAATGGTCATAGGACAGTATTATTGCCCTTACTCTTCAATACGGAAGTGCGCTCGTTAGTTGTTTTAGAACTTCCGATTCAGCAGCCTATGGGAGAAATGACTAGGAATAATAAACGGCAGAAAACGGTCAAATTACTTGCTCAAACAAGTGTTAGCAGGACTATACAGACAAAATAAAATAAAATTATAAAATATCCGTTTGCAACATCAGCAAAATGAGCTGTTTTTAATGTCTAAAAATTAATGGAAGTGAACGAGACCAGAAGTCTCGAGCCAAAAAGATTCAAATGGCTGCACCCGCTCGTGAATAATGTGAAAAGGACTGAAGGACTGAGTTAAAGGACTAAAATATAGGACTGTCTTGGAAAAAACAGGACATATAGTGACCTCAATGAAGAACAGTGAGTTTATTGGCAAAGATTTCAAAACTTGTCACTTTACGTCCAAGACAACTGACATATCAGATAATATAACTCTGAGAAAGCCAAAAACTCATTGGTCCACATTTGATATTTTTGTATTTTTTTAGTGTATAGTTATTATTTAATTCTAAATGTCTATTAAGGTATGTTCATGCCATGTTGTAATTACAATAATTATGAGATTTCAACTTGCAGTTCTTTTGTGCCCTCCTATAGTAAACTACTAAGTACAAGTTTTATAAATTTCCTAAATTTACAAGTCTGTCTGTTAAAACTATATCAATTAATAAGCACTTTACTTGTGATTCAGGGGTGTTTTTTAGCTTTTGAATTGCGTTATCAAACTTTGATCTCTGAAATTATTAAGCCTACTTTACAGTGTAACAATGTTTTTTTTTTTTTTTTTTTGTAGTTTGAAACATGTTGTGTAAGTAATAACAGACGTAGAAATACATCTGTAAAATATCACCAGTACTGGCAGTTCATTACCTCTACATGACCAATATAGCGGAATATAATTTTTAAACTTCTTAATAAAGTCAATACAATTTTTAAAAGACACTTCAAGATCATATGTTCTTTTTGCAGCCATACGAGGGTTTAAAAGCTTTATGCAAGTTGAATTACAGTAATTACAACATGACATGGACATGTTGTAATTGCCAGATATTAAAAAACAGGACAACAATTTCTTTTACACCACAAACAATATTTTCAAATGGTAGTAAAGCACTATGAAGTAAGCAGTCATTGTTTTTTGTTTAAAAAAAAACATAATTTTTTGTTATGATGTCATACACCTGATGATGATAATACTGCAAACCAATTTTCTAATAAATATACCTTAACTAAGGTGCCTACTCTGTAAGCCCACTCTGCTGTGAACGGAGTAGAATGTCACATTTTCTTCTTGGAATTCTGGTAATTATGACTTGGTGTGAAATTATTATTACTTTAGTTGTGAATTTAGAATACTTTTTCTGTAATTGGCCAATTTAAAAATAAATAATCATTAATTTACTCTATAAGTTAAAACTTAATAAGTTATCAAGATGAAATAAAAAATTCTGTTTCTATACTTTACCTACACTGCAAAACCCAACAGTTAACTTTTTCAAATGAAATGAGTGTAGTTAACTCAAAATTAACTGTAAGTTAATTCTACTAATTTAAAAAGAGTTTTTAACTCAGTGTTGAAGGTAATGAGTTAATTAAATACCTCATTACTTCAACTTAAATGGAATAAGTTTGCAGTACTCATATAGATTAGTTTTTTTTATTTTTTTAACTCAAATGGTTAGTAGCAATCGGTTTACTCAAACAGTTTGAGTTGCCTTAACTTTTTCCGGTTTTACAGTACTCCGTTGGTTTGAGTTTTCTTCATTTATTGGGTTTTACTGTGCTCAAATTGCTTCGTTTACTCAAATGAATTAAGTTCACAGTACTCATTGGGATTAGTTTTTGAACTTAAATGGTTTGTTGCAATCGGTTTCCTTAAATGGTTTGAGTTACCTTAACTTATGGGTTTCACAGTGTATAGCATTTATAATGGCTATTTGCTGCTTTTTCATTTGACAAATCTGTATATATTTTTATTTATTTATTTTTGTTTTTTATTATATTTTTCTAATAACACTCAGCTTTTTTCTCTCTCTCAATAATACTTTCTCTATCTCTAATACTCTTCTCTTTCTCTCAATTCAATTCAATCCAATTCAGCATTGCTTTATTGGCATGACTGTAAATTATAAAGTATTGCCAAAGCTTGAAATAAGAGCATCAATACAAAACTACAATAACATATCAAAATAAAGAATAGAAACAAAATATCATAATGTTAACTGAAATGAACAATGTAAGGAATAAGAACACGTGAACATTTCAGCCCACAGAGTTTAACATATAAACACACACACAGACAAAGGTGTCACTGTGGTAGACAGTAGGGAAGCATACAGTAATACACACATTACACACACACATAAATGAAATCTAAATCAGATTCGTGTGCACTGTTGATTGCCACTGATATCATGCTCATGAATCTTTCTCTAGCCACATTCAACACCCCAAAAGTGTGTGGATTTAATTTCACCCCCACATTTACAGCGTCACATCAGGCCTTGCTGAAAAGAATTCCTCCTGAAACAATTACCTGAGTGTTAAGCCCTGGTTGTGTGGGTATTATACGAGTAGCAGGTGTGGTAATTTGAGTCATTTGTGGCAGCGTAATGATGAATGGTGTCAGGAGTAAACAATCAGAGCGAGGGAAGTGGATCTACTGCAGAGTAAGGAGAATTTAGTTTCATCATAAAAGAATTCTCCCTTCCTCTATTTCACTCCGACATTTTTATGCTTTTTTTATTTTCTAGCTTATTGCGGCCGTGGGCCACGTGCTGATTTATACGGTCTGGCAGGGATACAAGGGACCCTCAAGAGACCAGGCCCTCCCTCCCAAAGCTCCACGTTCACACACACACACATGCATTAACGCACACATAGAGCTCACCCACTGGGCACTTCTCTTTTCTCCCTCTAACAAGATATTAGTTTGGAGCAATTCTGGCACTGTTATCCATCACGTCGTGGGGGCTGTGTGAAACAGTGCGCCTTTAACCACTGCACAAGCTTATTTAAAATGTGTCTGCGGAAATCGGTTATGCCCATTCATTCAGGAACAGGTTACAATGATGCCATTTTGAGTTTTGAGTGGCCGATTTCTCTCTAAGGGGCTCTTTGTCTCAATAAGTGTGACACAATGGGCCATAGATGAATAGCTACTAGTTAAGTGTCACTTAATGTGTATTATAGTGTGATTTAATCTGAATGAGAGATGAAAAAAAATGTTTGTCATGGTTGTATGCATGTGCTGATAAAACAGTTTATTCAACAGTTTCCAGTCAAGCCATATTTTATTTGGCATCACCGCAAGAATAGTGTCACAGTTTGTATCACTCCATCTCTTACATTGCAACTACATGCCAACTAATACTCATCAATCCATACTTAAAACAAAACTGCCTACAACTAAGGGTACACCTATTCACATATTCATCGTCTTATAGGTATTGCTGTCAATATTGCAATTGTACATTGTTTTGCTTCCCTTTGGGAGTATGTTGTTGCGTGTTGTATTTTTGGAGCCAGCACCTAAGCTTTTCACTCATCATAGCACACGTGCTGCTGATGATGTGACAATAAAAGGGATATGATTTGATTTGATTATTAGCCACTGCTTGATATCTGTTAATATTCCACCAACAGATTTTTTGAACTATATATAAGAAACTTTGCAAGTACGCCAACTAAAGGGGTGCCATTTTTTATAAAAAGAATGAGGTTGTTCAGACTTCTAAAAAACTTAGAACGAAATCAGTTCATTGCTCATAAACCTTACCTTAGCCTTACCTTCAACAGTTCTTAATTTACCACTGACTACCGCTGACAGTGTATGTCTCTGTAAAGTTTAAAATGAGTGAGAAAATGAGAGAGAAAAATGCTCATAACATAAAATCGTTTGACTTTTTTTGAATAGTTTTCCCCAAAATTAAAATGATTTGATCATTTACTAACTCTCAAATTGTTCCATTCTTGTATCAATATCTTTGTTCTGATGAACAGAAAGAAGTCTGTTTAAAAAATGTCAGTAACCAAACAGATCTCGTCACCCATTCACAGTCATAGCTGGAAAAATAAATTTAATGAGGAATTCATGGGTGGTGGGTGATCTTGGTGATTTGTTCTGATCTGTTACTGATATTTTTTCAAATATCTTCCTTCAAATATCGACCACAGTAATTCATTAGTGTAATGGTCTCCTTTTGTGGCCAATCCAGCGTCAATTAATTTTGGGAATGACAGAGACAGGTCCTGCACAGTGGCCAGAGAGGTTTTGAGCTATTCTTCTTGAGCTTATTCTTCTATTCTTCGTGGCTCAATAACACCCCAAAGTGGCTCAATAATATTTTTAGATCTGGAAACTGTGCAGGCCACAGGAGATGTTCAACTTTACTTTCATGTTTATCTAACCACTGTCACTAGTCTTGCTGTGTGTATTGGTGCATTATCATTCTGATACATGACACCACCTTCAGGATACAATGCTGGAACCATTGAGTGCACACGGTCATCCTACAGAGCCGTTTGGTAGTCCTTGGCAGATACGTGGCCATCTAGCACAAGTACTGGGCCTAGAAAATGGCATGAGATTGCAGCTCAAACCATCACTGATCCACATCCATGCATCACTCTAGCCATGCAACTGGGTCTATGTGGTACGCTTCTTTGGGTTTTTCCACACCATAACTCTCCCAGATGTGGGAAAGACAGCGGATGTGGATTCATGAGAGATTAATGCATGTTTCACATTGTCCACAGCCCAAAACGTTTGCTGCTGGCATCTTTGAAACCAGAATTTGGCATTGGCACGAGTGACCAAAGGTTTGGCTATAGCAGCCCGGCCATGTATTTTAACTCTGTGGAGCTTTATTGACAAATAGTTTAGGTGGAAACAGGAGAGTTGAGGTGCACATTTAGTTCTGCATTAAGTTAGGCAGCTGTGATTTTGTTTTTTGGATACAGTCAGGGTTAGCACCTAGACATCTGTTTCAGACAGCTTCCACTTGCTTCCACAGTTATTCCTATTGGATATGGTTTATGCTTCTTGGTGCATGCTGACATTATCCTGGATACCATGGCTCTTGATTTATCACAAAGACTTGCTGTCTATATCACAGATGCCCCAGCGAGACTCGCACCAACAATTTGCCCTCTTTTAAACTCAGATATGTCACCCATAATGTTATGTGCAATGCAACATTTTAAGCGAAACTGTGCTGTTACTTTGCTAATTAAACATTCACACTCTGCTCATACCGGTGGAATGTGAAATCAATGAAGATTGGCCACCAGGTTGGTCAAATTTAGGCATGAAACCTCCAACACTAATGTGGCCAGTTTCGTTACAGTTTCATTATCCAACCCCTATATATACACACACACACACACACACACACACACACACACACACACACACACACACACACACAC
>CAIGQQ010004375.1:1926047-1948069 GCA_903798035.1 Danio albolineatus | reverse complement strand
CACACACACACACACACACACACACACACACACACACACACACACACTTCAATATGGTGTTTTGTTTTGTTTCAAAACCCCTTTCCGTTTCTTCATCGAAATGTCTGTTGCATTCAGTAGATACTTTTAAAACAGCATACTTGCTTGTGTGATAGTGGGTTCAAGTAATTGTGAGGATACGCTTTCTGAGCAAATATTTCTCAATGCCATTCACACAAAGACATTTAAGTGGTACAAAACTATCAAACATAATCATTCTCGGGAGGATACATCTTCAAGAAGCTATATATCAACCAATTATAATATAAAAGAATTCAAAATTGAGGATTGCAATATAAAACACGTATCTTTGCATTTGCCCTCTAGAAGTATTTGTGAGATGGGGGCCACCTGATGCCGTTTAATACCCAACCAAATGACACTCGGCTCACGAGTCACTACACAGCGCGGCACACACAGTAATTTCTTCATCTCCAGCAGAAATATGCTCTCTCGCCTGCAGTGACGAGGACCCCATCCGAGCGGAACCAGGCAAAGGTAGCCTGTCAAGGCTGATGAATGGGGGACACGCTGCATCCAGATTCATTTCCCTGCCGACAAGTGAGTGACGGGGAAGATGTCTGGCTCTGGCAGCGGTGGCATGGAGGGCTGTTTTTCAGATGGAGCTTAATGTTGAGACAGGACACATAGACGAGTCCCCTCCCCTGCACTGCAGTCCAGATCCTGACGGAAGACAATGAGTTATTGCAAGGTGATAGAGCGTATATATTGTATGAAAGACACAAGAAGACTTTGAAGAGGATTTTGCTTGTAGATCACTGTACTCTCTGTCGGGATGTTTGTAATTCAATTTCACAGCAAGATAGAGTGTGTGTTTGTGTGTTTGCTGGCATCCTGTAACAACACTTTGTAAGGCCTTTACATCACAGCTTTATAAATAATATTATGTTATGAGATTGGTGTTTACATTTGTAATTTTGAATGAAGAAATATGAAATGTCAGTGTGTACCGACAGAATGGTTTAAATAATTTATCAGTAGACAAACACAAATATTGCAGGAATCTGTCAAAAAAAACTGTGGCCCATTGGTATAAAGTCTGAATTAGTCCATCTGAATAATTAAAAAGGTTAATTAAACTAGGGGGAAAACAAATCTAAAATTGTTATTACATTTCACAAATATGTATGAGAAAAAGAATGAAAATTTTTGAAATCAGTATGAAACTTAGTGAATTTTATGAAGTAATTTTGTTTATTTTTACAGCGTAGTCATTCACATACACTACCTGACAAAAATATTGTCACCTACCCAAGTTTTAGGAACAACGAATAAGTGAAGTTTATTTATAAACTAATTTCGAGAGGATCACGTGCAGATGATTGCTTGCAGCTCATCAATTTATGATTCACCAATCAGATGATTCCTAAGCCACTATATATACCATAAGTTCCCCATCACAGCCATCTTCGTTTTGAAGAATCCCCCCCTTCCACCCCTACTCCTCCTCCGTTCCTAGATGGATGGCACGGTGGCCCAGTGGTTAGCACGGTCTCTCCCGGGACAGCATGCCAAACAAGCTTTATAATCGATCATCAGCTGAGTGTGAACTCTTGAATAAAAACTTCTAGTTGAACATTTGGTATTTAAAAGTGGCTTATATGAAAGGCAAAGCCCTCTAGATTACACTTATTTTACCAAAATAAAATATGATCACGCCTTGATTTTAATTAGGACAGTAAGGTATGATTTTGCTTGGACAAAAGTCTTGTCACTTAACAGAAATAATGTACAGTATAGAATATCAAGTCATGGTGCAGTGAAAAAAGAATTAATATTGTGTATGACTGCCATGAGCTTAGAGCACTGCATCCATACATCTTTGCAATGACTCAAATAAATTATTAATAAATCATCTGGAAAGTGTTCTTGCAGGACTTAAAGAGTTCATCAAGATTATTTGGATTCATATGCAATGCCTCCTCCTTCAGCTTACTCCAGACATGCTTAATAATGTTTATGTCTGGTGAGTGGGCTGGCCAACCCTGGAGCTGTCACGGTCAGAGGCAGAAGAGGGAGACAGATATAGCACAACAGTATGTTTATTGCTGTAACATCGTTTGTAGTTGGAACAGGTAAGGTAAGGCAGTCTAAGGTAAGGGGAATCCAGCAAGGCGAGTAAACGGAGTCACTTCCCTTAATGGAGACGGATGATGATGAGTAGATGCAGAGCTGATGCGGAGCAGTAGCAGAGCACAGGAGACGGTTCAGGAGAGGTATCGGGAAGGCTGGAGTGATCGTGACCATGTGTGTCAATGCGATACTCGACGGTGAGTGTGCGGATGAGGGGAGCTTATATGCATGAGTCCAGAGTGATAACAGGTGGTGATTGATACTCAGAGGATTGTGCACGGCTGGAGGATGGTCTAAGTGAATAAGAGTGAGAGTGACGGACTGGGGACGTGACAGTACCCCCCCCCTCCACGGGTGACTCCTGGCACCCAAGAACGACGGCGGGGACGGCCACGACTCTCCTAGGACCGAATCCTTCCCCTTCTACTGGCCGTTCCGCCGCCGAGAGCCAAGGATGTCAGGTGGCCCTGGAGGGGGAGACGTCCGGAGATCTGTGAAGGGAGAAGGAACAGGGTCAGTGAGAGATTTGAAGAGGGAAACAGAGTAAAATTAATGTGGGCTGGAAGGTTGTGAGGAACTGGCAGAGTCACGAGCCGGCCTGGCGCCGGCAAGGCAAGGAGCCAGGCTGGGACCGGTACTGGCGGGCGCACTGCGGCTGGAGCCGACACAGGCGGGCGCACTGGGGCTGGAGCCGACCTTGGCGGGCGCACTGGGACTGGAGCCGACCTTGGCGGGCGCACTGGGGCTGGAGCCGACCTTGGCGGGCGTACTGGGGCTGGAGCCGACACAGGCGGGGCAGCCCTTTTGCTCCATCTTCCTTCCACCGGTCGGGTTGGCAGCTTGAGGGGAGTCAGTCCACTGGCCGGAGAAGATGATGATGAGTTGGTAGGTTTACCCACGAGCCTGTAGCTATTCACAGCTAGGCTGCGTGGTAAACCGCCGTAACTGGGAGATGAGGCCTTCGATGTTGTTGGGGGGTGAATGTGGTCCCCACACTCAGGTCCGCAAGACAGTACCTCTCCAGAGCCCCAGTCAATGACGGGACGGTGCTGGATGAGCCACAGACGACCCAGCACCACGTCCACATTGGCGTGAGGAAGGACGAATAGGGTTAGCTGCTCCTGATGGTGAGGGGATGTGATGAGCGTCACCTCCTTAGTCCTCCGGGTGATGCGGCCATCGTCCAATGGTGAGTCCTGTATATTAGTGACTTCAAAGGTGGTCTCACAGTAGACGGAGGGAAGGCGGTGCTTGGCAAGGAAAGTGGACGAAATGAAGTTTCCGGAAGCCCCCGAGTCCACCAGCACATGTACGGGGAGAACACGGGAGCCAATGATTAGGGAAGCGGAGAGATGAGGCATAGGGGAAATTGCAGGAGTGATGGAGAAGGCACTCACCATTGGACGAGGAGGACGAGCTGGACAGGAGGAGATAGTGTGTGAAGCTTTACCACAATACAGGCATAGCCGGCGCTGGATACGGCGCTGTCGTTCGGTTGCCGAGAGGCGACGGGTGTCGGTGAGCATAGGCTCATCGTGGCTCAGTAGAGGAGGTGGTGGTGGTGGTGAAGGTGTGTCGACTACGAGGGGCTCGTCGACCAGCATGGGCTCGTCGACCAGCATGGGCCCGTCGTGGCTCATCGGTGGAGAAGATGGTGGTTGAACGGAGGGAGGTCGGGATTCAGCAGCTGGAAGGCTACAGGCTGACAGATGCTGTGATACGGAGATGGTCTTTTTGATGAAGGTTTCTAGCTGAGCGTTATCATCATAGATGATCATGCGCTTCCTTAAATCGGGACGTAAGCCTCTTCAGTAAGCTGCAAGGAGCGCCACCTGGTTCCAGCCACTGCTAGCGGCTAGCGTCCTGAACTTAAGGGTGTAGTCATGGATTGACGAAGTATTTTGTCGAAGATTGATGAGTTCATCATGGACGGACATAGGAGTGAGGGTCGCTCCGAACACCTCCCGGAAGTGTGTTGTGAATGCGGTGAAGGATGAGAGGACAGGGCTCTGAGAGGTCCACAGGGAGTCTGCCCATTGCAGCGCCTTACCAGTCAACAATGAGATGATGTATGAGATTTTCGATGCTTCGTTAGGAAATCGTGGGGAATTCGCCTCTATGTAAAGAGTACATTGAAGCACGAAGCCACTGCAGGTACTGGGTTCGCCACCATAGCATTGCGGATGAGCTAGCGGCGTGTTTACAATCGTGGGGAAGGACGGCGCTGGGCCAGATGAGGTTTTCGGCAGATCAGAAGAAGTCATGGTGATGGGTTCGGCGAAAGAATCGGATTTACCAGTAGCAGTTTCCATTAAGAAGGTAAGTGGCTACTTTACTGGTTTGTTGAGCTGGAGCGGGGTTCACTTCCGGGTAGCTTGTGTTTGTTCACTTCAAACTTGTTTATCTTCGTTTGGTCGAGTATCCTGTCACGGTAAGAGGCAGAAGAGGGAGACAGATATAGCACAACAGTATGTTTATTGCTGTAACATCGTTTGTAGTTGGAACAGGTAAGGTAAGGCAGTCTAAGGTAAGGGGAATCCAGCAAGGCGAGTAAATGGAGTCACTTCCCTTAATGGAGACGGATGATGATGAGTAGATGCAGAGCTGATGCGGAGCAGTAGCAGAGCACAGGAGACGGTTCAGGAGAGGTATCGGGAAGGCTGGAGTGATCGTGACCATGTGTGTCAATGCGATACTCGACGGTGAGTGTGCGGATGAGGGGAGCTTATATGCATGAGTCCAGAGTGATAACAGGTGGTGATTGATACTCAGAGGATTGTGCACGGCTGGAGGACGGTCTAAGTGAATAAGAGTGAGAGTGACGGACTGGGGACGTGACAGGAGCACCTTGACCTTCTTTGTTTTCAGGAACTTTGAAGTGAAGGATGAAGTATAAGAAGGAGAGCTATCCTGCTGAAGAATTTGCCCTATCCTGTGGTTTGTAATGTAACGGGCAGCACAAATGTCTATATACCTCAGGCTGTTGATGTTACCATCCAATCTGCAGATCTCTCGAACACCCATATATTGAATGTAAAACCTTTTTCTTTGTAATGTAATGTAATGTAGTGTGCATTTATATAGTGCATTTATTGTGTATGGCCACACACCCAAAGCGCTTCACAATCATGAGGGGGGTCTCTCCACACTTTCATCAAACTTGACAGATTTCTGTGAGAATCGTGGGTCCATGCGAGTTCCAATAGGTCTTCATCGGAAAATCCACCTTCTGTCACTTTTCCAAATGATCAACTAGAAGTCAAGTTATTAATTGTTGCTTCTACAACTGGGATCAATGATATGACTTTTTTTTTAAGGTGTGCTAATTTCATACTTTTTTGGGTGGGGGGGGTTGGGGGGGGCGGGGGGTGGGGGGGGGGTAATGTAGCAAGTGAACAGCCCAGTAATCTAACAGGCATTATACATTTTTTTAATATTCTAACAATTAGTAGAAATTGATACGTTCATATGTGCAACTAATCTCTGTCTCATATACAAACTAGGGACTTCAGTTCATGGAAGCTTTGTTTGGTTAGCTAATAAAATATTAACTCAAATCAATATTTTATGTAGACTCTAAAAAAATAGATGTTAATTAACAGTTGCGCATAGCTTGTGATTCATGGATGTGTTCCATTTAGTTATGCTTTCAGCCTGAGTTATGGGACCATAATTCTGCTCTACTTGAGAAATTTTGCTCTGCATAAGAGACTAATAATGATAATTATGTAGTTTAAAACAGTATAGTGTTTGAGTTTTTTTACCCCAAAACTTGAAGAATGTTTTTATATACAATATATTCTATTAATAAACTTTCATTATTATCAGTTAAACAGACATTATAAACAATGTATTATTTTGGCAAAACCCAGACACACAATGCATTACGTTCAGAAGGGCTCATTCCTAAGCACTAATCCAATGGAAGGGTTTACCCTCTAGAGTGACAGCTTCAAATGTTTGGGGCATTGGGATGAGCTCTTCCAAGTAGAACACTCTGTTTGACACCAAACAACATCCTGCATATAGATCATGGGGACTATGAGTCATCCATCAGTTCAACTATGTGCCATGATATATCCATCTTTCATTCTGCTGGGCCCATTGAAGTGGTCCGTTTTAAGCACTTTGGTTTGGAACAACATTTTGATGTGGTGGCCATGATTGTTTTTTACTCCAGAGTGCCCTTTAGACTTTTGTCTTGTGGGTTTTCTCTTTTAATGGACAGGACAATGAAGATTACAAACACGAGAATGAAGGGTGCAAAGAGAGGGGAAGGATCAGCAAAGGACATGTGCTATGTGTTGACGCACTAAACACTAGATTATTGGCACAGACCAAAGTGCCTTTTAAAAGAAGCTATATCCTTTTAGGAAAACATCAGGTGATTTGCATTTAAAGACACACATATGACAACAGTATGTTTTTGCTTTAACTCAAAATTGGACATCAACAGCATATTACAATAAATCTTGTTTTTATGTGGTATTTTAGAGATTTTTGAATATTTTTGTAGCTTCACAGACACAATCTGTAAACACCTGAGTCTTTTATTATACTAACAGATCCCCTTTAAATGATGTGCAACCTGAACTTGCCAGCCAGCGATCAGCCAATAATGCATTATCTTTGTAAAAAAAACAGCTTAGAAAGAAAATAATGTGTGTGTGTGCGCATGTGTGCATGTGTGTGTGTGTGTGTGTGTGTAAGCTGTTGAAATAGATATGTTTGCATATACAAAATCCCCTTTTTTTACATTTGGAGTAAAATCTATGTAAAATTAAGTTACGTTTTGTTTACAATATGGCGTAATTTAAGATTGAACTTCTTGTTCATTGCTTGTTTATTTAATTATTCCATATTATTATTTATTGAATTATTAAATGAATTGAAAGTTGAATGGAATTGATCTACATGTAAATGCTTACATTTGATATATGAGCAATATCACAGTCGTAGCAGTGCGATGTGACTGTATATCGCCACTGGTGGCCGGCGTGAGTTGGCTCAAGGTCGCAGACTGAGTGCCTTAGTACCCCCACCAGTGCCGATATACAGCCATATCGCACTGCTACGAGTGTGATGTTGCTTTTATGCAACAGTTCAATGGCAAAATTGTGTGCATAAAGAAAGAAAGTCAAACCCGGATAGTCTCAAAAACCCTTCTGTAAAAGGAACTACTTTCTTCTGCCTCTCATTCACATCTGCAGCTGACGTCAGAGCAGCAGAAATCACAAACGTCACTTCAGAGCTATGAATGACTCTCTAGCGTAATATCTAAAGTGATGACAAAAAAGGTAATTTTTGCTCACATTTTAAGATTATAAGGCTGAATGGCATGAAATGCCATTAATCTACAGACATTTCCCAGTATTTCTCTGTTGCAACCAGGAAATCACAATAATTAACTTTGAAAAAGCCAAAGCGAAGCAAACACTACAAGTTCTTGTGGTATAAATACAACACTACAAAATTAACTTAGAATGTCACTTACCTGTTTTGTGATGATTTGTTCAGCTGTAGTTTGAAACTTACGCTGAGAAAATGCTGTTTTTCTCCCCTAAGGACTTATTATGCGCCATTTTGTGGCGGAACATCAACCGTCACTTTGTTTGGTCTGCTCAGACAGGCTGATGTCAGCCGATACACTGAATCCAATGCTCCGAAATTATAAATATTTTAAAACTGGCACTATCTTTATAAATAAACTGCATAGTTGCAATCTAAACAACTACATTCTTGACTAAAACAGCCTCAAAAGTACATTGTTGTCCAACAGCAGCAATATTTGTCCAACTGTAGAGTGGACACTGTATTGTTAGACATATATTGCTGCTGTTGGACAAGAGTGAAGAGGCTGTACGAGTTCTGTTAATTGCAGAATATTGCACAGCTATCAGCCAATGAGATTCATGAACCAGACAGAACTGTAGTATAAACATATGTATAAACATATATATATATATACTTACATGCACACAAACAGTAAAAGTCAACTACAACCTATGTTAGATAAAAACAGAATAATGTTAAATATGGCTGTGATGTGTATGAGCGAGCATGATTTTCTGAAAGACGCTATGCTGTTGGTATCATAAAAAGTGCTGACAAGCTCTGAAGCAGATGGTGGTGTCCCCTGTGGAGTCATTCCCCTCTCTGTCACCTTTTGTAGCTTCTGTGTGTGGAGAATTCATTCTGCCCATTCAGCATGAACAGATGACCTCCACACACTATGATGAACAGAATCACACACACAGAATCATTAGTAGCATTTGAAATTAACTATATTTAGTCTTTTGCCTATTTTTCCTAACAATATTAAAAAAAAAACATAATTTGTATGTAAAGTACTTCAGTAAATATAATTTTTTAACACAAGAGTTTTGATAATGTATGACCTGTTACTTGTCTTGAATCTCTGCTAATTTAAAAAGCTTCTAGAAAAGATTCATCTTCAATCCACTGGACAAGAAGAAATAATCTTTATGTGATAATATAAACTACCATTGATATACTGTACAATAGATCAGGAGTTAGAATATTCAGTCTGAATTAGCTTAGTTTTAGACTGAAAAAAATCTGTTGTAAAAATAGATTGCCCCGGAGAACTCGTGGTAAAGCCAGGTATTAGATGTAAGACTGAATTCGCTTCAAACTTGGCTGAGGTGAAGGTCTGCTCAGTTTTTAGTGCTGTCATGACAGTGGAGTGGGACTGACAGCCATTACCATTCCTGCTCCTCTTCCCCCTGTGGCAGCTCAAGGTTAACAGTCTGTAGAAGAGGGAAACAGACAATTACAGACTAGTCAATAGCTCTCTGAGACTGGAGCACTATAGTATACCACTGAAGTCAATAGGAGCATCTGAAATGACTTCCTATTAGCCGAGAACTGCATGACTAAAACGAAATTTACTGTCACAATATTCTTCTCATTTAGGAGACAGTGAAAGTGGTCCATTGGGTCTGGGATTGACTATTGCTTAAAGGTGCAATCAGTCATGTTTTCCTCATTAACATTTTTTAGAAAGCAGTTGTATTTTATTTACACATATGAAGAAGCCTTCAGTCATATTAATGATCTGTAAAAAGCTGTTTTAAATTAATACTGTTTTATTTAAAAATACACATTATTTTGTAGTCCAGTTGAAATTATTCATTCTTTCATTTTCCTTTGGCTTATTCCCTGATTTATCAGCCATTGCCACTGAGAAATGGCATATGTCTTAGTTATAGAATTCTGGTAGTTCCCGTGTTAATGGTTAAATGTTGGCCCATTAGTGTTGGCCTTACATAGCAGCCCTCACCTAGTCCCGTAGAAGCTCTCACTATAAGTCCACACTGTCCGTGGATGGGCTGTTTTCACTTTGAAGTTTAAAAATCGAAGATTAGAAATGGCCCCTTCCCTGATTTGTGTGCATGAAAGACTTGAATATGATTGACACTCTCTAATGAGAGACCTGTTTTGCCATGCTATCAGTCATATTTTATTCCCTTTGACAATTTAGCGTACTGTATGTATGCCTTTAACAGTGTGGAGTAATACTGGTAGTATAACAAGAAGCAGGAAACAGTATACAGAGAGCAGCATGGCCAACACAAGGCTAGATTGTGGAGATAATTTTGTCTGGATTTGCCTTTCCAGAATACTCTTTCAAGCTTAGGTATTATCACTGCTTTAAAGTGTAAACACAATTGTGAACTATCTTTTTGGGCTTTTACAGCACAACATGATTTTGTTAGGGCAGGGGTGCTCAAACTCGGTCTTGGAGAGCTGTGTCCTGCAGAGTTTAGCTCCAACTTGCTTCAACACAACTGCCAAGATGTTTCTAGTCAACCTAGAGCTTGATCAGATTTTTCAGGTGGTGTTTGATTAGGGTTGGACCTAAACTCTTTATGACACCGTCCCACCAGGACCTCGTTTTGGCACCCGTTTTAACATGTTCCTTGTTTTATTGTGTTGTTTGTGAATACATCATTCCTACAGTCATTTTTGTGTCATTCTTTGAACTCTAAAACCACTCACACAACTAAAATCTGAAGAATTTTAAACATTGTTTTGTTGTTGAGGCTGAACCCCTGAGAGAAGACCTTCATTGAAGTAGCATTTAATCAACAGTTAAAAGGTTGAAACTTTCATCAGCTTTGCACCCTCAAATAATTTTTTCAATAATAAAAACAGATTCAAAAATACAATCACATCAATGAAGTTAATGAGATAATTAAGTCATTCATTAAATGTTAGAGAGAATTGATGATAAACACATACTGTGAACAAGCAGAATTATTTTGTGGGCCTTGTGGGGTCTTTCTGGAGGCTAGGTGTGGGCTGCCCAAGTGGGGAAAGCACTAGGTGCCAACTTTTTGCCAGTGACCAAACTCACAATGGCCCTGCACTGGCAACCCACTGGGGACCCTTATGCAAACCCTAAGTGTGCCTTTTTCTTTTCGGCTTAGTTCCTTTATTAATCCGGAGTCGTCACAGTGTAATGAACCACCAACTTATCCAGCATTTGTTTCACACAGCGGATGCCCTTCCAGCCACAACCCATCTCTGGGAAACATCCATAAACACTCATTCACACTCACACACTACGGACAATTTAGCTTACACAATTGACCTATACCACATGTCTTTGGACTTGTGGGGAAAACCGGAACCTTGGAGGAAACCCACACAACCACGGGGAAAACATGCAAACTCCACACAGAAATGCCAACTGACCCAGCCGGGGCTCGAACCAGCGACCTTCTTCCTGTGAGGCGAATGTGCTACGCCACCATGGCACCCCATTATATAATATAATATAATATAATATATAATTGCCATTTTAATGTTACTTATATTGTTTGCTAAGGATGTGGTACGGTGATTGACAAAACTGTCAGGTAATGACAGTTACAAGTTATAATAGTCATTCATTCATTCATTCATTCATTTTCTTTTCGGCTTAGTCCCTTTATTAATCCGGGGTCGCCACAGCGGATTGAACCGCCAACTTATCCAGCATTTGTTTTACACAGCGGATGCCCTTCCAGCCACAACCCATCTCTGGGAAACACATTCATACATTCTCATTCACACACATACACTATGGACAATTTAGCTTACCCAATTCACCTGTACCACATGTCTTTGGACTGTGGGGGAAACCGGAGCACCCGGAGGAAACCCACGCAACCACGGGGAGAACATGCAAACTCCACACAGAAATGCCAACTGGCCTAGCCGGGGATCGAACCAGCGACCTTCTTGCTGTGAGGCGAACGTGCTACTCACTACGCTACCGTGGCGCCCCTATAATAGTCATGTATAAGGTTTTTTGTTCCTTGGTGATTCGTATAATGCAAGTCAGTGGCACATGTTTTTGAGATTAAAAATAAACATAGAAACAACTCCAAGTCAATCCCTCTGGCTTTCAATAATACACTAAGGTCTTATGAAGCAAAACTATTCAAGAGATTGAACATAATAAACAATATTTTAGCATTAATGGAAACAGATTGCTAATTTCAAACGTATCATTTAAAGACAAATGTGTAGCAAACGGGTGCAGAGACTCTGGGGTATCCTTTGAAAATATTCCTGTCAGTAGAACATAAGATGCTTTCCAGTAAGATCCTCCACAACACTAGGTGTCAGTATAACATCCAAAATCACATTTGAAAAATAAAGTGCTACATAACAAAACAAACAAACAAAAAAAACCCATCAACAACAGAGTGGACCCATTTATATATCACCAAAACATAAAAAGGTACGTTGTTGAATAGTTCACATGCTGTTGTACCAGAGATATATTCATTCAACACAGTGTTCTTCAAAGTACAATTTCTAGACACCACACAAGGCATTTTCCCCCACTGAAAATTCATTTTCAAATTGGAAATAACAGCAGTGGAACAGTGAATCTGCCCTATTCCTAGACCTGGTCTCTGCCCTAAGCTGTAATTGGACTGGTCTGTCTTCAGCAGGTGAACGACTCTCTCATTTGAATATCAACCATGTCCACATGCTGGCGGCCATGACAGCTTCATTACCGCCATGTGTGAAAATGACGGGAGGGGTAATGCATACGGTACTCTCATGCCCACTGCGCTCTGCCTTCACACCCACAATTTCTATCTCTCTCACACACATCACAGACAACTCGGCAACCCAGTGTGGTTTAATAAGACAGCTTCAGCAGTGTGTCCTCTCAACCCCAATTTGGTGTGCTCCCTGCTGCCCTCGCTGGTCTATGCTGAGTAGAGGAGGTCCAAAGGTGACTTTACCTGTCAGTCATGCAGCCGAGAGCCCTTTGTTTCCCCGATTATGAATTTATAATGAATATCACCCTCACCTCCGGACGACACGGTAATCTAATTAATGTAGCAAATGTGTCAGACGTGTTCGAGCTAACGGCGTGTGACATTAGCATAGCATAGTTTCCTACTGCATACTCTAAGAGTAGTCTTTACAGAAGCTGTACAAAGGTACAGGGTTAAAAAAAATCACTTGTTCTGAAAAAGGAATTAAATTGTAGATTAGTACTGTTACACTGGCTCCTAATGATACAGTAAAACAATATAAAAGCCATCATGCCCATGTTAAACTGACAGTTTGTGTCTTAATTAGTCATAACAGCAATACAGGTTTTGTTCAGTAGTGATTAGTCTATGTACAGTATCTACGCATTTAATTAATTAATTCATTTTCTTTTGGATTAGTACCTTAATTCATTAAGGGTTGCCGTAGCGGAATGAACTGCCAACTTATCCAGCATATGTTTTACACAGCGGAAGCCCTTCCATCTGCAACCCATCACTGGGAAACATCTTTACACTCTCACATTTACACACATACACTATAGCCAATTTATTTTATTCCGTTCACCTATAGCGCATGTCTTTGGACTGTGGGGGAAACTGGAGCACCTAGAGCAGTGGTTCAAGTACCACCTCAGAAAAAACTTGTTTCTCCAAGTACCACCAAAATGACCAGCATTGAAATACAGTAGCATAGTAGGCGTAATTAAGCAACCACAGCCCTGCACAGTTCAAAAACGTTACAGATTCTTCTTATTATAAATATTTATTATTATTATTATTATTTATTCTCCACTTTAAACA
The DNA here is from genome assembly GCA_903798035.1 of Danio albolineatus. Lineage (NCBI taxonomy): Eukaryota > Metazoa > Chordata > Actinopteri > Cypriniformes > Danionidae > Danio > Danio albolineatus. The sequence continues at coordinate 1,934,828 of CAIGQQ010004375.1, read as the reverse complement.
TCCTAAATTGTTTGAACAGAGAAATTAGAAATTAGATCTGCTTACTGCGCATTAGGCTTTGTGTGTCAGAAAATCAAGTGATTAAACTACACCTGTCAACATTGGGATATAAAAATACGGGATACACCCCCAACAACAGTTACAAATACAGGGAGAAAAATAACTTCAAATGAAAGAATACATAACAAACATTAGAAAATTAAATTAAAATAAAAGGTTTAGCCTAATAAAATCACTGATCATATTTGTGTTTTTATACGCATCAAAGGGTTAAATGTGTGTTCATTTTTTAACTTTATTTATTTTGCGATTCCTCTGCGTACCACCAGAAGTAAGCCTGCGTACCACTACTGGTACACGTACCACAGTTTGAGAACCACTGACCTAAAGTAAACGCATACCAACACAGGAAAAAACATGCAAACTCCACACAGAAATGCCAACTGATCTGGCCAAGACTCAAACCAGCGACCTTCTTGCTTTGAGGCGACAGTGCTAACCACAGAGCCACTGTGACGCCCTGTACATGAACTTCATTGTTTTCTAACAACTTATTTTTATGTCTGGTCACACGGCATGCCTTTAGGGCGGGGCTGTCAGGCTGTGTCTTGCTCTTGTCCATTCGTCAAACTTCCTCCATTTTGTTAGCAACACATCTTTCAATGATCCAGTCGTCTCTCGGATGAAATCAAACACTGCCCTTTATATTGTTTTTCTAATTTTAGAACCACACACAATATGGGGAATATTTCACAATATGGGGTAAATGGACAATGTCAGCTTCCATTTCATGCTGACATTTAAGTGCGTTTCAAACTTTTGTAAGATTTAGGTACTGAACATCTTTATATGTTCCTTAATAATTACAGTTCAATGTCTTTATATGGTTAACCTACCGAGAAGCAATTTTGGTAAAACTCCAAAAATATCATAAAATTTCATTTTTATTTAAATGTATGTCATGTATTTAAAAATATATATATATTCGTAATTTTTAATGCTAAATTTGCTGTTAGAACAATAAAAAAGTATTACCTTAAAATGTACACTATAAGATATTCAGTAACTAACAGTTGCCTGTAGATTATCACTCAAAAAAATAAGTTTGCTATTCAAACTACTTATTTAAAATGAGCTCAAACAGCACAATTCTTAAGTTTTTTTTATTTGGACAACTTAATTGTTTTATGTTTACTTCACTTAGGTTTGTAAAAAGTAAGTTAATACCTTCATGTTGTCTTAATATAAATCAATTGTGTGGAACACAGCATTTTTACAGTGATGATTCATGGTGGTTTTTTGTTTGTTTACGCTTTTGAATTGCACCATAATCTCTGCTACTTCAATGTGACAATGATATACTGTCTGAGTTTGTCATAAATTACTGTACAAAAGAGTACAGTACATTTTTATGTAGATTAGTTTCTGTGTACATTATTGAAATTTAAATGTATAAAATACTGTATATAAATTATTCATTCATTCATTTTCTTGTCGGCTTAGTCCCTTTATTAATCTGGGGTCGCCACAGTGGAATGATCCGCCAACTTATCCAGCATTTGTTTTACGCAGCGGATGCCCTTCCAGCCGCAACCCATCTCTGGGAAACATCCATACATTCTCATTCACACCAAGCGGCAACCTCCCGCTCTCCCTCGGGAAGCCAATACGGAAGTAACTTAAACTTGCAATTCATCGAAAATTCCGCTAGTCCTGGCTCTCCTGGCTCCATAATAGAGCAAATCTCCAATGAGCCCACTGGTGAAATGGCCAATTTTACAGCAGAAAAAAAGGTGTTTACAGCCTGGTACAAATAACGATTTTGGTTCATATAGCTTATATTACCCTTCGTGACAACTGTGAGGGGGGTGAATTTTTTTATAACTCATCCGTTTCCTTTATATTAAGCTAAATTAAGTTTGCATAATTAAGGGCGTGGCCACTTGAGTGACAGCTAGTCCCGCTGGTCGCCGTCACGTCACCTCAGCTGATTCCGCCTGATTCATCGTGTTTTTGTGTTGTTTTATGTGGCTTTACACAGTCAGTTGCCTTTTGGAATTATTTCCTGCAATTATCAGATAATATGGCATGCTGTGTGCACTTAATTGTGCTCACAAACCATTCACGTGGACTCACGTTTCCCAGGTGAGTGAAATTATTTACTTATACACCATCTCTATAAATGTAATTGCTTTATTTAGGATAATTTATGATTTATAATGTTCTTCAGAACTCTAATGCACTCCAGAATCTGACAGATTGATCAGCTGTAGTCTATAAAATCGTCATCTGAAGCGTTGTCATACAGTGTTCTGCCTGGATTTCCTAAATAGCCCTGCATTTACTATCACAGACTATATCTGAAGTGTTTGGATGTAATTCACGCTTTCTTCCAATGCCAGCATGCGTCCCGTAGCTCCGCTCACGCTCCGCCCACGCTCCGCCTCTTTGCCCTTGTTTGGTATGCCTTGGTTGGTGCGATGACGCGCGAACAAAATGGCGACGGTTGGCCACGCCTACTAGTGGCTTCTTTTGGGTTCATCAGAAACCTATGGGTGACGTCACGGATACTACGTCCATATTTTTTACAGTCTATGATTCACACACATGAGCATGCAAACTCCACACAGAAATGCCAACTGGCCCAGCCGAGGCTCGAACCAGCGGCCTTCTTGCTGTGAGGCGAACGTGCTACTCACTACGCCACCATGGCGCCTAAATATAAATTATGAAATATAAATATATTTATAATTAAAATGCAGATTTGTCATTATTATAAAGTTGCTACACTTTTTAAATGTGTCTTTATGTGTGTTACAAAAGTCACGAAAGTGTACTGTAACTTTTGTTTCTTTAATATTTAATCTGCATGATCAAATAAAAGTTAGAAAAATGTAATACAATGTACACATTCAACATAAATAAGTATGCTTCTTTTTCACAAAGCATGTCTATACACAAGGTGTCCATCTTGGAAAAGGAATCAGGTTTATTACAAATACAGTTCCTGTCTAATTAAATTAGAAAAAATTATCTCTCAAAACGCCACAAAGATGATTCCTCAATAGATTTCAATGACACAACAAAATAAAAAGCTATGGATAACAAAATATTAAGATTATATAAATATAAGATTCTCAGTTCTCTGGATTTATGTTTTTTTATGTACAGTATTTGATAAAAATGTAATTATTTTCCATTCTGTAAACCACTGATGGCATTTCTTATCACTTTCAAACATAAATGTTTTGCATACATTTATAAATGAGGTGTTGTGTTTTAGGCATGTTTATACTACAGTACATTCTTTCTTCAAACAACACTAAACTCTGGAAGCATAAAGAAATAATGAAATAACCATTATTGTTAAGTCACAAAAAACAAAACATCAATTATTCCAAACAATTCAAGTCATTTTCTGAAATAAATGCTTTAAATCACATTTGAAATTGGAAAGAAATGTTCTAATATGAGCATTTTGCTCAAACCTTTACCTAATAAATACAGTAAATCCATATGAACTCAATAGTATCATAATGCAGCCTTTATGATGCAAGCTGAGATTGCATCTCTAAGCGATGCAATGTCAGACACAATGCACTCAATGGATCTAGTGAAGACACTGTGAGGAGTAGGGTTAGGTGAGACATTAAATGCAATTGCATGCAGCTCACATTGCATCTGCATCCAGACTCCTCTCTTAATACCTTTGAACCTTATGTATTTTAAATATATATATTTCTTTAAATAATTTATTAATTATTTTACCTTAAAGGGCACCTATTTTACCCCTTTTTCAAGATTTAAGATAAGTCTTTTCTGTCTCCAGAATGTGTCTGTGAAGCTTCAGCTCAAAACACTCATCAGATTAATTATTATACCTTTCAGAAAACTTTAATTTTCTGCTCTAGACTTCGTAGCTGTTTTTGTTGCCTGTGCCTTTAATGCTAGTTTTCCTTGCTCATTATTCCCAAATGCTTCAGTTGCGTCAGATAAACTGCACAGTGACAGATATGAAGGAAGCGGATCTCTCGTAACGTTTGTGAGAAATATACAGTAAGAACTTTCCCAATCATTATTTGATGTATTTGTTGTGGAGTTAATTCAAGCCTTTCTGCAACGATGAGTCACATACAATGTCTTTGCAAAGTTCACACACATACACAGACACACACACACACAGCGAGTGCTTTTTGCACTGTTTTTTTTTTGCAAGGCAAGTGTGATAAGATACACGCTAATGTCCATTGTTGTATGGACATCAATTATGTTAATGTACAAAATAAACCTGATTTAACGTCCACAGCTGTGGTGATAAAGTAAAGACAGTAAAATTGCTGTAATTCATTACAAACATGCACTGTTTTAAAAATGTTTTAAACTTGTAAAACTCATTCTTGATCACATTTGACGATGATTGATGATCACAGGAAGCTGAACAGATCTTATAATCCCAGTTGCTTTGCACATGTCCTGTCTTGTTGATATGATTATATGTGTTACTATGGATAATACATGGCTGTCAATCAATTTGGTGGGCAGGGAAACTGCACTGCTACGCCACGTTGCGTCGGGCCTCAAAATGGGAGGGATTTAGATTCTATTTTAACGTCAAAAGTTTTTGAAAAAGAGACTTATTGTGTTTATATCATCCCAATATGATAATGGACACACTATAGTAAACATGTCTTTTTGTCTTTGTCATTTCTTTTTGTTCAGTGAACCAGGATTCTCATCTACATTAAACAGCTGAAGCAGCTCACAGAAAAAAAAAAAAAACAGTTACTTTAGATGTTACAGTATAATTCAAATGTCATCTTTTTCAGTTGTTCTGACTGGCCCGCTGTATAAATAATACACCTCATGAAGATGTCACAGCGTGGGCCAAGCATGTCATCTCAGAAGGTGGACAGAATGACAGGCCGCTGACATTAACCAACACGGCAGCCTGCACTGGGACTCTGCTTGTCAATGCGGTATTGCCCTCATATAACCGTAAGAGTGGCTTGTCTGTTTGACGCATGCACACCTCCAGTCTCTTTTACTGCTGTTTGTGCGTCCAGTGGGAGTCTCGGGCCTGGGGCTGCCAGAGCTGCTGAGTGTGTGCAGAGCCTATTAAGACGGTCTCCATCGTTAGAGAGACAGCAGCAGCTGGACGCCAGGGGTCTTATGGGATTGATGTGCAGGGGGCAGGCGATTAGAGGAACATTTCAACCTGTTGGGCAGGTCTGCACATATGAGCCTTTGCCTGGAGATGTGAGAGGAACAAGCAAGACAGGAAGAGATAGTGCAAAGGAAACTCCTTTTAGTGAATATCTCTTACTTACAGCTGGGATGTGTGGTTTCTGTGCCTTTAGTGTCAGTGTGTCTACTGCAGTTTCATGCCGATGGCTTTAGCAGATTGCACTTTAAAATAGAACCCAAAATAAATATGAACTGAATATTAATCTTAACCTTTTAAAGTCAGCATGAAATGGAAGTTGTGGGTTTTACTCTACTATTATGATGTTAGCAAAGACTTACTGAGCAAAAGAAAGGTGTAATTTGAGAACTTCGTATATTATTAATTGTTTCATTATTCATCTCTGATTTGAAGAGTTTGGTGTGAACTTAAATGAGTGACATTCTCACTCCAGTAATGATTTAAAAATCTCAAGCTAAAATCCAAAAAGGTGGTTAAAGCTTATTATAATAACATATTAGTTTCATAAAGTCCCACTTAAGACAGGTTAGAAGCATTATCAACTATCAACAATTATATTTGCATTAATTATTGCCCTGAACCTTCAAAAAGTACCCATGCTTTTTTATTATTTTTTATTTTTTGTTAAATTATACCATTATAAACACAATTAATTAATTGTTAAAATCTGTAAGTCTATTTAGATACATACATGAAAGAAACTAGACCCATCTCCTTCCACTATATAGAAAAATGAAGGCAAAATGTCCCATTGATGTCATTTGGAGCCAGATTCTGAACAGTGATTATGAGCCGGTTCTGCAATATCGGTTTACCCATAATGTCCAGAATCGCAAGCATTTTTAAAGCATGATATAATTAATGAAAACCAAAACTGTCTGTCTGTCTGTCTGTCTGTCTATCTATCTATCTTTCTAATATTCACAGCGTTTGAATGATTGCCCAAATTAATTAATTTGCAGATGCTCTATTGAGGTGGGCGTGTCTAACAATATCTTTTTGCGTGTGTTTCCCAAAAGAAATGTCTGATTGGAGGAATCGTCTTCAGCATCCGTCACAGTTTAAAAATCGTTCCATAAATTGCAGTTCTTGAACACAATGCTAATACAAAGTATGGTTTGATTTGGATTTATTTTTCAAAGACCTGCTGCGCATGCGATCAAGATAGAGTTCAGGTGACGCTTAAATGTAAAAGTATATTTGGCTCTTTCAGTGTGACTGAACTTGCTGGCCTATTAATACATTTGAATTTATTGACCGATATATATATATATATACATATATAAATTGTACATAGAATAAATCATACTTTTTTACAGATTCTGTCTTTGACTAAGCATATTAACCGGTCTATTCTGACTGCTTGGTGTAACCTAAAATATGTATTATGCGTGCCTATAATTTTTGGTATAATTTTACTGATTGCTTGCAGCCTTAACTTTAATGGTCTTATTTTAAACCGCTTGCTTTTGGCGACAAAGTAGGCCTTCTGATCTAAAATGTATTGATTTAATATCACATTCATTTGAAAAAGTAAAAACACTGCTCGCCTAGAGGGTATTTTGTCTGTGATGAAATGTTTATGGTTTTGCAGGGATTAGACGGTCGGTCATGGAAAGACAGAAGAACAGCGGCGCCATCTGTTGGTCAAGTTGGGCCTCACACAAGATTGTTAAATATTTATGAGAAGGAACGATTTGTATGGCATCCTGACAATGATCTTTTATGGCTAAGTACGGCAATAAAATTGTTTGAGTAGAGATTATTATTAGGATTTAGCTCGGTGAAGTCGGGTTTAAATCACGTATAGGCTAATGTCCTAATGCTCTGTATTTGCTTATTAGGATGGGGTTATTGCGTTTAAGGGACTTCGTACACAAACATAAATTCCCTCTCGTAAACCTCTCAACGCTCATCTGTAGTTTTAACAACAAACTATCTTCCTCACAGGCCACATTATGCTTTTATACTTTCCTTGCCAGGCAGGACATTAATGTGTGCACAAATGTGTTAAATAATTCAATTTATTAGTCTTCATTCGTCGGTACAGAAAGCGTGAGTGCGACGAAATGACAGAAACGTTTTAAATGTTTAATTGTTCATCTTCAAACAGGGTCTGTGATCTTCAGTGTTCAATACTTTCGTCTTCTTTAGCAATGTTTTTGTGAAGTAGCCTCAGAAAGGTACAAAAGCTGTCACTGACACAGTAGGTCTACTTAAAAAAAATGCCTACCGGGGTTGTTTGTTTTTTAAACTGAGGGTCTATAGCCTACATATTGTAGTCCTACCTTAAACAGTATAAAATATTATTTTAAAAAGTAATAGCCACAGATGCTAGTGACAGATACTGTATTTAGTATTTATCTATATATCTGAAAGCATAATGCATGTTGACTCCATTTTATTGCCAATAAATAGTCAATCACTCTGATTCACAGTGCACATGTTGCTCTTCTTCCACGTTCTCTTCACACAGGGAATCAAAGCGTTTGTGTCCTGAACTGAAACTGTGAATGGCCTCGGATACAGTGTAGCGAGTCCTGCCTTCAGCACAGGCCTCGATTTTTTTCAGACTTAGTTGGGACTGTAGGAAGAGGTGCAAGCAACTGTCTGACAGCAGAACCGCACTATGAACCACCCTGGAGGAAGTAAGCATTCAACTGATTAATCAAATTATAACCATTTCAGTTACTTTAGTCATTAGTGGATTGTTAAATAGATTTGTAAAATCTCATTTGTACCAAAAAGATAGACTTTTGTTTATTTATTTATGCTTTTATCATTGAAGGCTCAATTGTAAATGATGTAAGATCATATGGAAATGAGATGTTCAAACATCAAAATGTTAAGTATTGACATTAGATTGTGAGTCATGTTTTTGTTTTCAATGAATGATTTTTTTTTGTGCTTGTGTTATTCTGACACTTACGCTTCTAGAAATTTTCTTAACCCCTCCATACGGGCTCCAATTTCCTTTGCATTGTTGAGACTGAAGAAGGGATTTTTTGGAGGAAGTTTAGGTATATGTGTTCTGCAATTCAGATACAAAAGGTTAAGTTTGTGTCACAGAAAATTGCCCAATGACAGAAATTTTAAAATGTCTGTACAGTACAGCTGCTTAATATGACAATTAGCAGTGTTGATATTGTAAGCCAAAACTATTAAAAATATGCCTGATAATTGTACTAAAACAGAAATAAAACAAATAATAAAAAATACATATTAAAAGGAGAACCTAAATGTGCAAATCCTTACTAAATTAGAAATGTTGGCAAGTAATTGAAATAAAACACTAAAAATAAATATTGTGAAAACAAATATAAAAAACAAACATAATTATAAATCATAATATTGTTATAAATACAATAACCCTGTTTATTATTAATTGACCAAAATGATCTAGTAATTTCTTAAAAACTACATTAAAAATGTAATTCACCCATAACCAATTACTTCCACACAAAAGCTCAAGTGATCTGTCTGTTCTAAAATCAATTTAATCATTAATATATAAAATAAAGATTTTTTCATACACACACACACACACACACACACACACACACACACACACACACACA